>CM021102.1:385299293-385899293 GCA_007115665.2 Sequoiadendron giganteum
AGGATCATAGCTAAAGCTCATTGTTAGAGTATAAAAAGAAGATAGAGAATAAATTTTACATAAAGAACATGATCTCAAAATAACAAAGATTACACCATAATAGATCCAACACCTTCTTAGTCTATTTGAATGATTGTAGACACCTTCTTCTCACTGCACATGGTAATCCAACACTTGAAAGTTCACACTGCTCTACTCAATTTCACATAGCTCACATCATACACTTCAAAAATTCATCTATCTTGCATCTATCTTAACCTCCTTCAACAATTCAACTAATAATTATATCGTCCTCAACCTTGAAACCCTCTCCAAGGTTGGTAATGCAGCTCAAACGTGAAAATTCAAATTAGGTCGGCACCAAAACACTTCTATGGCAGTTAGAAGTGAATTTAAACCACATGAACACTTAATTGGGACCCAAATCAATAACATCACTTAAACACACACTACCACAAATAATATTTATCCTAAGTTGCATGTAGTGTAAACACTAGGTCGGTCATTACCCTTGCAAACACCATTAATCAATTAAGTATATGCTTTATCAAACTCAAAGATGGATTGAAAACCACACTCCATGTTTGCACACAATCTAGAATATTCCTCCAACACCCTAAAATCCATCAAACTCCTTCACAACACCTTCCACCTAAAGAATGTACAAACCTAATACACTCAGACAACTTTGCCAAACACTATTACTTGGAAACTTATCTTTCAAAACATCAAACCTCAAATCCTCTTGATTGAGGTAAACTACCAACATCATCAAAACAACTTCAAAATCACAAGACCTAAAGCATGACTATGGAGAAACGTGGAGCCAAAAAAATTGTCCCAAACACCTCTGCAATACTTAGTCTCACACTGGTGAATGCAACTTCTACTATACAATGATCTAACATACCATCTCTTGAATATAACATCTCTAAAAATCTCTCACCAACCTATCTAAACCGCATAGACATAGCATCAACACAGAAGAAATGTGAAGCACATCTCGGAGCACATTTTGAACCACTAAACAGACCTTCATCACATTGTTTTCTCTTTTCTTCAAATTTTCTCAACAGCACCTGGAAACCAAGCACTAGATACATCATCTCTAAATTCTTCATCATAAAGATATCTCCATGTACTCATAACACTTCCTCAATATCTCAACTATACATGCACACCCAAATAATTCAATTAACACCTCTTCCATCAACCAGTTGACACAAATGACAACACATGTGTTTGACATCAATGCCAATACCAAGTTCAAACTTCTCCAAACTTGCAAAAGTTCCCCCCTTTGTTATTGATGGCAACACAAGATGTGAAAAACCATCAAAGATAACATACATACTCTCCCTTTGATAACAATGATTAGAGAACATACACACTTTACCTTTGATAATAATGATTAGACAACATAAACACTTTCACTCCTTATGGATAGGATTTTCCACATGATTATCTCCCCCCCTTTGAAATAAATGGAAAAGGACATAATTTTTTTAATTATTTTCTCACTTTGACATTATATACAAACTGATTGCAATAATCTACAACTTGAATTCACTCTTACCACATCTGAAACTAGTTCATATTCTCAACAACACTAATCCCCTTGACTGTAACAACGAACTGTTCTAAATCAACTTTTTTATTTTCTACTCTAATTACTCTCCCTTAGGATCATACACCATTTTGCAAAAATTTGCAATACCACTACCTAATCCCCTTGAGAGGTAGCCACCAATAACAGTCTAGAATAAGGGATGGATCATGAGATCCACTAGAATGATTCATCTCCTTATGCATCTAGTTTACAGAAGGAGGGGCAATAACCCCAAAATTATCTCGGAGATACTCAAAATTATCCTTAGGAATATCCTTAGTGAATATATCAATAATTTGATCCTTTGTAGGAAAATGTTCAAGCTTTACTTCATTATCCACAACCCTTTCTCTTAGAAAGTGATATTTGATTGAAATATGTTTTGTCCTTGAATGCATCACTGATTTATTTGAAATGTTTACTACACCTATATTATCATAAAAGATATAAATAGGCTCATCATAGACCACTCTAGTATCCTTTAATGTTTGCCTCATCCACAACACTTGTGTGCAACAAGATGTTGTTGCAATGTACTCAACCTCTACAGTAGATAAGGAAATAAAATCTTGTTTCTTACTTAGCCATGACACAATCTATATCCAAGAAAGAATGTACCACCACTTATACTTTTTTTTTCATCCACACAACCAACCCAATCTGCATCTGTGTGAGTACTCAATGTTGTAGTGTCAAAAAATGTTGTTGCTTACATTTTCACACTTAATCTAGGAATAATTAATGATAAATTGGACTTAATGTCGCCTTGATCTAGTGTTGTGAGGTATTTTACACATCCACATTAGATCTTGGGCCCTTTTTAAGCTAAATTAATTTAACTCTGCCTTAATTTAGTGTTGTAAAGTGTATTTATTTACACCTTCACATTAAATTTAGGAGGCTTGTAAACTAAATGGACCTAATATAGTGTTGTAATATGTTTTACACATTCACATGGGATTTAGGGCCCTCTTGAGCTAAATAGACCCAATTTTACTTTTATTTAATGTTGTAAAATATATTTATTTACACTTTCACATTGAATTTTGGGCCCTCTTACATTTATGACCTTTTAATAGGCCCCTATGACCCTATATTGTGCATCCCAAGGCATATTTTAACTAAAAACCTGACAATATTAACATATAAAATTAACTTACATACTCCCCAACACTTTAGCACTCAAAATAGGCCTTGTGGGACCCATTCACCACTTTGAGTGAATGAGTCCCATCTAGTTGGAACCCATTCACCACAGATGGAAAATGAGTCCCATTTGGCCTATTTTCAATGTTTTAAGTGGGAAAATTTGGCTTTAAGTTAAAATTTCTTCCATGTCAGCCTTTGGGATCAAATAAATAGTCATTTGAGTGCATTTCCTATATAAACAAGCTTTCAAATCATTATTTCATCAAAAATTCATATCAGCAAGTCAAGCATTCAAGAGTTAAGGATTCCAAGACTTCACAAAATTGTTAGGAAAGTTTGCAAGATCATTCAAGGGAAGATTCTTCGTCAATTGTTGCAACAATTCAAGATCCATCATCATGTCAAAGATTATCAAGCATCAAACATGTTATTGAGCTAGTGTTGTGATGTAGCATTGAAGATCCAAGGTCAAGCATTATTCTACTCCTATTGTCAAGATCAAGATCTACATCCTTCATGGCCATTTCATGTTGAGTTGCAGATTTACAAGACATCATTTACAAGGAATCATTCAAGGTATCATTGTTCATGTTTCATATCCTATGTTTCATGTTTCATGTTGTTGTTTCATTTTTTCACCAGTTTGTTTAATTACCTAAAAGGGGTTTGACCAAGGCAAACCCCCATTCACTAACAATCAACAATTTTTTCTCCTCTTTACATGTGTGATTGTAGATATAGGTGTCTTGGAGCATGAAGGATCATTGAAGATTAGGTTACAAGCTCAGTGGAGTTGTCTCCACATTTAAAAGGTCATAATCTTCACTAAAAGGTCACCTACAACCCCAAAATCATTTTTAGATCCAAACACCTAGAGAAGTAGATTGAGCAGACTGAGAAGAACAGATTCAAAATTTGAATTCCCAAAAAAGTGGAATGGGACTGATTCACCACAAGTGGTGAATGAGTCCCACTATAGGTGTTTTTTATAAATTTCTGTAGATTCAGATACCCTTTTGTCCGAAACCTACTCTTGTGCAAAAATGAAAAACTGGGATTGATTCACCTAGAATGATGAATGAGTGCCACTAGGTCAAAAATCTATAATTTCCTACATTTCAGAGCTCCTTCTAGTCATCTTTAGATTCCCAGGTGCACACATTTCATTTCACAACCTATTATTCTTTTTTCTATTTTTTATTAGACTACAGGAATAGGGTAGCACGACCCCCTATAAACTGCAGTGCGCTTGGTAAATTTTTTAACGTGACCAGCGGTGCTAGCATGAAATGCCCTCTAGTACCAGGAGGTCGGGGATACTAGACCTCATGACCAACCTCCTGCAATAGGAAATATTTAGCCAACTAAGCTAGGGCCCCCACCCCACAACCTGTTATTTTGTTTTATATGAATTTTAAAGTTATTTAGTTCAAGTTTGCATCATATTAGGGTTTTTCATTTCATATTTCATTTCATTATCTTTTCCAAGTCTAAAATTTGTGGTGAACCCCTTATTAGATCTCATTCAACCTGTAGAACATCCCTCTTGCAATATCTCTTTCTCTTTTGTATTGAGATCTCAAAGGTTTGTTCTTAAGTGAAAGTGAAAATTATCCTCCTAGGTCCTAAACCCCCTAGGTGGAAAGACAAAAAATCACAATTTTCCACCTTTCAAATGTGAAATTATTATCTTTTGGATACCATAAGCCATGATCTAGAGTGCCTTTTAGGTATTTCAATATCCTATGCATTGTTGCAACATGTGAATCTCTAGAATCTTCTTAAAATCTAGCCACAAGACAAACTGCATGCATGATATCCAGTCTAGTAGTAGTTAGATATAGCAGTCCACCAGTCATAGATATATATTTTCTCTTTTTAGCCTTTGGGGATTCATCATTCTTGCTCAATTTGCAACTGATAACCATAGGAGAACATACCAGTTTGGATTCTTCCATTCCAAACTTCTTCAACATTTCTTTGACATACTTTGACTGTGAAATGAATATTCCTTTATTTGTTTGATTGATTTGTAGCCCAAGAAATAAATTCATCTCCCCAAACATAGACATCTCAAACTCCTTATGCATCTCTTGTGCAAACTTCTTACACATAGACTCATTTCCTCCAAACATTATGTCATCAACATACACAACTACAATCAAAATTTTATCTTCTTCAACCTTAAAGTAAAGGTTACTATCTACGGTACCTTTATTGAATCCTTGTTGTATAAAATACTTATCCAACCTTTCATACCAAGTTCTAAGAGCTTGCTTCAATCCATACAATTCCTTCTTCAATTTGTAAACCATATTAGGTTTATCTGATAACTGAAATCCTTTCTATTTTTCCATGTATACTTCTTCTTACAACTCTCCATTCAAGAAAGTAGACTTCACATCCATTTGATAAACTTTAAAATCCTTATGTGCTGCAAAAGCCAAAAACATCATTATTGCTTCCATTCTAGCCACCAAAGAAAATGTCTCCTCAAAGTCTATTCCTTCAACTTGTGGATATCCCTTACACACAAGCCTTTCCTTGTTTCTTACCACTTCTCCATTCTCATTCAATTTTTTTGTGAACACCCACTTATATCTAAGTATACATAAATTTACCTCTTCAAAAATATTTTTTCTTGTCAACACACCTTTGCTTTTGTCTCCAATGATTTGTTCTTCAAAATGATTTCTCTTCACATACTTAGGGGTTTTATGGATCTTTTTTGGAGCTTCTTCCTCTTCATCTTGTGCTTCCCATTCCTTAGCTCTTTCTTCGTCTTCTCTGCAAGAATAAATTCACCCGATTCATATCCACCTATCACCATTGAATTCTGTAGATCTTCATCCACTTTGACAATTGCACTCTAAAAAAAATTTCTCAGTATTTTATTATAGAATATGTAAGCTTTGATTTTAGTAGAATATCCAAGGAAGATACCTTCATCAGACCTTGCATCAAAGTTTCCTAAGTTTTCTTCATCTCTTCTGATATAGCATTTTCTTCCAAACACTCTAAAGTAGTTGATAGTAGGATTCCTTCCATACCATAATTCACAGGGAGTCTTTGTGTTTTTTTCTTTTGCTTGAACTCTATTAAGTGTGTAAATAGCAGTATGAATTGCTTCTCTCTAGTAGACCTCCAATATGTTAGCTTCTTTCATCATATTTCTTATAGCTTCTTGAACAATCCTATTTTTCCTTTTAACCAGTCCATTTTACTAAGGAGTTCTAGGGGCAAACAAATGCCTCTTTATGCCTCGATTCTCACAAAATGTGTTAGATTCATTGGAGGTGAATTCTCTAGCTCTATCAGACCTCAAACATTTGATCAAGAATTCAAATCCATTTCATTCTCAAGCATAACTTTAAATGCTTTGAATCTATCTAGGGATTTAGATTTTTCTCTAAAAAAAGTAACCCATGTCATTCTAGAATAATCATCAGTCAAAATCATGAAATACCTATCACCTTGAAGACTTCTCACTCTTGTAGGACCATAAAGGTTTGTATGCACCAATTACAACAATCTGGTAGAATATTTGTATTTACCCTTGAAACTTCTCCTTGTTTGTTTTCCAATTTGACATTCCTTGCAGACAACATTGATAGGCTTTGAATCCTTGACAAATCTCTTACTTCTTGAACTAAATTGATCCTAACCAAATTATCAAAATTGATGTGACACATCCTCCTATACCATAGCTAGCTTTCATTAATCTGAGTCATAAAACAATGACCATCAACACCCTTGAGCTGATAAACATTTCCATCTATCTTTTTTTCTAGTAGCAATCAGAGTTTTGGACCCTTTTCTGATCTCACATCCATCATCCTAAAACATAAGATTATATCCTTTGTTACACATTTTTCCAACACTCAAAAGGTTATGCCTTAAACCCTTGACATAGTAAACATCATTAGTATTGTGCTTGCCATCAAGATTGATCAAACTTATTCCACAAATCTTAGCACTTGAATCATCTCCAAATCTAGGAAGTCCTCCATCATATTTTTCAAGTTTAACAAAATTACTCTTGTCTCTAGTCATACGATTTGAGCAACCACTATCAATGAGCCAATATTTTTTATCCTATCTAACATGAAAATTAGATACCAAAGTACCTTGAGCCTTGACCTTTGTCTCCTTTGTCTCCAATGCACTTTCCTTCACACATCTTTTAGAGTTAGTAGAAATAGATTCATCTTTAAAAGCCAAGAACAAAAATTCATCATCATCATGATCTCCATAATTAGATTCATCATTAGAAATACCAACATATTCTCTAACATAATAGCTTTTCTTAACTTTCTTACCTTTATTCTCCTTGTTTTTGTTATTCACAACTTTGTTTGGGCATCTTGAAGCATAGTGACCCATTTTTCCATAACTAAAACATTTGAAAGGTAATTTACCTTTATACTTACCAGTACCTCTTCTCATCCTTCTACAAAGTTAGCCTCCACATCATCAATATCTTCTTGTATTGGTTCTCCAGTCTTCTCTATTTTAGCAGCCTTAAAAGCAAATCTCAATCTTTGCACCATTGTTAGTACCAAACTCACTCATT
Organism: Sequoiadendron giganteum; assembly: GCA_007115665.2. NCBI lineage: Eukaryota > Viridiplantae > Streptophyta > Pinopsida > Cupressales > Cupressaceae > Sequoiadendron > Sequoiadendron giganteum. Next base: position 385,306,625 of record CM021102.1, read on the forward strand.
TTAAAATCAGTTAAAGAGCCATACAATTGATCTCTAAAATATTGATCTAGGTTTTGAGATTCCTCAATGGAAACAAATTTATAGCTATAAGTTTTAGTAATGGTTCTAAGAATTTTCTTTAACACTTTAGCTTCTTTGACCTTTCCTCCAAGACCTCTGATTGCACTAAAAATTTCATCAACTCTCTACATGTAGCTTGTGATATTTTCTTCTTCAGACATTCAAAGGTTCTCAATTTATGTCTCTAGATTCTACATATTATCTTTTCTGGCCATAATATCTCCTTCATAAATAATTTCTAGCTTATCCCAAATTTCTTTAGTAGTTTTCAAATCCATTACTTTCACTAATTCAAAATTTGCAAGACTACTCAGAAGAAGAAACCTTGCTTTACCATTTGTTTCATAGGCCTTGATCTCATCACTTGTGGTCAATCCATTTTTAGGTATAGTATAATTAGTCTTCATTGATTTCCAAACATCATATTCGAAGTAAACCAAATAGCCTTTCATCTTTAATTTCTAGAATGCATAGTCTCTGTCATCAAACATAAGGATCTCCTTGTTCGCCATCCTAGATCTACCTCAAGCTATTAATCATTTCCCTAAGGAACCTTTCTCTGATACCAATTTTTTAATGAACAAGACTATTGAGAGGGGGGTGAATCAGTTGTATCTTATCAAAACATCATAACCCTCATTAATTAAATCCTTAATTTGTTATGAAGTTTTAACATGAAAAGAAGATAACATAAAGTTAAAAAACTCAATACGAAACATAAGAGAACACCATATTTACATGGAAAAACCATGGTGAGGATTAGCTCACAATATAAGTAATTATAAAACTGGTTACAAGGGATCACTAGCAGAATATGACACACTGTCCAGAAAGGCTCACAACCAAGGCTCACTTCCAGAGTACAAAAGGAAGATAAAGAAGAAATATTACATAGATAGAATGATCTCAATGCAACAAAGATTCCACCACAATAGCTACAACACCTTCACAGTCTATTTGAATGCTTGTAGATGCCTTCTACTCACTGCATCTAGTAATCCAACACTTGAAATTTTTCATTTCTCTACTCAATTTTACATCACTCACATCATACACTTCACATATTCATCTATCTTAACCTCCTTCAATGATTAAACTCATACTTATACTATCCTCAACCTTAAAACCCTCTCCAAGGTCGGTAATGCACCTCAAACGTGCAAATTCAAATTAGGTTAGTGCCAAAACACTTTTGTGGTGGGTAGAAGTGAATGCGAACAAAATCAACACTTAATTGGGACCCAAATAAAACAAATAACTTAAACACACACTACCACAAACAATATTTACCCTTCACATGTTGTGTAAACACCAGGTCAGTCATTACCCATGCAAACACCATTAATCAATTAAGTACATGCTTCATCAAACTCAAAGACAACTTGTGAACCACACTCCACACTTGAACACAACCTACAATATTCCTCCAACACTCTAAAATCCATCAAACTCATTCACAACACCTTCCACCTGAATAATGTACAAACCCAATACACTTAGACAAATTTTCCAAACACTGTTACTTGAAAAATTATCTTTTGAAACACCAAACCTCAAATCCTCTTGCTTGAGGTAAACTACAAACATCATCAACACACCTATATAATTGCAATACCTAAGGCATAACTGTGGAGAAATGTGGAGCCAAAATATTTCTCCCAAACACCTTTACAATACTCAGTCACACACTGGTGAACATAAATTCTACCGCACAATGATCTAGCATACCATATCTTGAATATAACATCTTTGAGAATCTCTCACCAACCTATCTAAACCACACAGGCATAACATCAACACGAAAGAAACATGAATCACATCCCAAAGCATATTTTGAACCACTAAACATACCTTGATCATATTGTTTTCTATTTTCTTCAAATTTTCTCAAAAGCACCTGGAAACCAAGTACTAGAGACATCATCTCAATTTATCTTAGCATCTCACATCATCTCCAAAATATTAATCATTAAGATAGCTCCATGTACTCAAAATACTTCCTCAATATCTCAGCTATACATGCACACCAAGACAATTCAATTAACACCTCTTCTATCATCTAGTTGACACAAATGGCAACACATGTGGTTGACATTAATGAAAATACCAACTTCTTCAAACTTCTCCAAACTTGCAACACATCTAAAGTAAGCTCACAAACATAGATGCATAAGTCCCTTTATCCTTATACGTCCCCTCTGATGTAGAGAGAGTGATACCTAGGTGCTTCTGGAAGTGTAGTAAGAGTGCCTCATTTATGTCTTCACTCCAGTGTCTCTACGTGAACATACTCATTAGTAAATCTTGAGAATTCATCCCCCCTCTTCAGCATCATCATCAAAGGTTACCTTGATATAGTGGATGTGTCATTTTTCCCATACACTTGTGACCTCGTACCCAACGTTCCTTGCAATGGAAGCATAACCCTTTCCTTCACATCTCATTCTTAGACACGTCCATATTGTGAAACCTTGGTGATGGATTTGTTGGTTGAGGAATAATCTTATGAAGTAGCTTCTTTGGATTCCTTGCTGGAGCATTCTTGAGCATGAATTTATTCTTCATGGTGGAATCCTCAAGGCTTAAGGCACTTCGAATGGCATCCTCCAAAGACATCGACTCTAAATCCCTTACCAAACCATCGAAAGACTCAGATAGCCCCTTAAAGAACAAGAACATGAGCCTCTAATTCGACACCTTTGGAATGATAATAACAAGCCTTTGAAACTCTGCAACATAATCATCCATTGTCCCACTTTTCTTTAGTCATGTCAAATCTCTAAAGTATATCTCTAGATCTCTTCTATCAAATATTTCTATGATCTTTTATGTGAAATCATCATATGTGGTGACAAGATTAAAACCTTGTGTCACAACACCATGATGCCACCATTCATGAGCTACACCTTCCAAATGTAGGATGAAAAACTTGATTGCTTCATCTTCAATCATAGGGATGAGTGAAAACTATGTGTCTAGCTTTAGTACCCATGCTCTTGCTGTCACTTGTCTTGATCCATCAAAAGTTTGGAGAGTCAACTTGCTCACCCTATGCTATAGATCTCTATTGGAATAATATATTTATTGTTCTCCTTTTGATCCATTCTTTGCATTGTGAAATTGAATGAATGTAATTTGAATTCTCACATATGGATCAATCTATGCATAGGCATCTATGCTTGCATTGAAATCACCTTCAACAAGTCTCTTCTCTTCTCCTCCATTGGTAGGTCCATTCTTGGGAAGGAATAATGGTTGTATGGGATTGGTAGCTTTATTTCTCTAAGTTTTAGATCTATTTTGATTGGAGTGGCTGCCTTCTAGGCCATTATTTGGTGTAGATATAAAAGTGTTGGTCATGGTATTCATGATCTACATCATCATGCTCCTCATTTGTGATGTTTATTCCTATTGTTTGGGAATTTTCTCCTTCATTTGAGATATTTTCCTCAGGAAGGTTTCCCATTGCTCATCCTTATCAGCCATCTTCTTACCTCTACCTCCTATTTTGGATGACTCAACTTATGACTTCCTTCTTTCCCTCTTAATGGCTCACTAATCACTTTTACTTGGTTGCATAAAATACCCTCAAGCTAGAAATATTTGAGGCTCTAATATCCCTATAAGATGTTAAGTCCAATTACCACACAAAGAGTTATCAAATTACATACACATGGTAATAATGGATCCTAAGAACATTAATTCCACATCGAACTGAAGAAATACAAAATAATAGATCTCTGGGGGTATTTCAATTATAACTTGAGGGAATCACTAGTATAGACTCCCACACGGTATAAAGAAAACAAATAGATAGATTCTCATGAGTTACTTATAGTAGAGTCATCTAATTTACATACAATAGTAGTCTATGATAAGAGAGAATCAAATATGTAATAATGATAGAAAACCAAGTCTAGTAATACACATGACTAAAGGTATGAGGTCAATATATGTGGAGCTTTTGGATTGCATAGTAGTCATCTAACCACAAGAGAGTGATCAATCATAAGATGGTGTCCTTTCAGTGGTGCACAACATGATACCCGACACCCCTGGATGCCCGAGATTAGATGAAGTCTCCTGTAGATTTGAGATTCCTTCAGATGGATGAATGTTCATGATTCACTGGTTAATTAACTCATCCCCACTGCATTGGAAATTTGTAGCTATGCGGAGGCGATTAATGATGCTAAACTAGAAATGTTCCATGCTTCGGTGATCACTGGTATTTGATTACCTATAGTGAAAGATCATTGAATTAGAATATGATAACCTATGAATGCAGTAGATGATGGATCAAGAACAAGTTACCCAGGGGAGTTGTTTCTCACCTAGCACTGACTGATAGGGGGTTTTCATCCCTTGTCACCAAACACTCATTTCCACAGATCCACAATGCTAAAGAACAACACATGATCATACATAAATACCAAATCACACACCTTCCCAGTTGGGTCAGCCCAAACACAAAACTCAATTATTAATTTGAATTATTTTAATATTTATCAATTTATTATTAGTATAATATTATTATTTAATCTTAGTGTTTAAAAACACTTTTATAATTCTCTCCAAAATTTGATTTAAATTATCCAAGGACATAACATCATGAAGAGGCAACAACCTTTCTTGAACCCTTGACTATTATAGATTGATGGCAGAGTGGATGCTAATGGAATAGCTCAAATCATGATGTCTATGCATTTAGGAAACATTCTAAACATGAACGAAATGATCTCATCAATCAAAAGACAGTGACAAGTGGGTTAGGTATTCAAGTGATTTGATAAAACACTTCATGCTAAATCACCCTAAAGTCAATATTCTACCAATGGTTTCCAAGGTAGTCTTGAGGAGTTTTGTTATGAGTTGACTATACAAAGGATACCAAGGTATGCATGTCAAGTCTCAAGCAAGATCATGTATTAATGGGAGGCAGAGTATTCATTATATGAGGTGTAAAATGCAAGGAAGTGAGTAGTAGCATGCTTCCCATCAAAGCATAGTATCAAATAAAAGAAGACAAGGTTCATGATAATCATGTCACCATTAAGATAAGGGTTTATCTATGCAGAGGTATGATCAAGGAGAGATAGATAATGGGAGGTCTTCAAAGCATCAAATTTTAGAGTGGCGATACATTGTAGCAAGTTTTGATGCTAGAAGGGGGCAGTTGCTTTGAAGGAAACACTATCATGGCAATGTTATTCATTAGGATAGCATTTAGTAATGAAGCACAATGTTTGAGGAGGCTAGTCAAATTTAAAACCTTAGGGTTTCAAGAGTAATTAGACCCTTGACTGCTAGAGATATGTGACAGTTGGTAGATTTTAGTTGTGTTGATGTGTTTGAGTAGGGGTGCTAATACTAAGTATTTCCACAATAATAACCATGAATTTAAAGCATGATATCTCAGCTAAAGAGGGTAGTGATGAGAAAACATAGTCAAACTAATTACCATGAACATAATCCAAGTGAGATCTTAGGAGTAAGTTGAATGGACACTCCTAAGCAGTAAATGTACTATGGACAGTGATTTTCATAAGTTTCAAATATACGAACATGTATGTATAGTAAGGGTTTGCAGGGTACTTTGAAGGATGACAATATGCAAAGATATGAGACCCTGGTAAATGTTGGGAAATTGTGTCTCAACCTTTCAATTATATAAAGGTTATTGTTGATAATGTATATATGTATATATCTAAGTTATGTTGATAGGTGTAATATATAATGGGAGCATGGGGTAGAGGGGAGGAGTGGGATGCATGTAAACAATTTTTTGTTAAGTTTTTCAAAAAAATCCTAAATGAAAAACATACATTAAATTAATGATATATTATAAATCTAGATAATTAATTATTAAGTTTTAAATCTAATGATGGATATTTTGTTGACCTATCTTTCCCTAGAAGGTAACCCTATTTTATGAGAGTGTTGTATTACATTTGTAGATGGTGATATATTCTGAGAGTCTAATAGTGGTCATGTTATCTCTAGATCTTTGGTTGGTGATACTCCTGTGAGAAGCTTTCTCTACAAGTATATTGTTTAATCTTTGTGATTTCTCAATAATATATTGGACGGATTTTGGACTGTGGGGTTTTTCTCCCCAAAAGGTTTTCCCCATGTATATCACCATGTTGTGGTATGAATGATATTCATGTTTATTTATGTAATTGCTAGAAATATCTGTAAATTTTTGCATTATTCTCCTTTCAAGATTAGTGTAGGAAGTTGTTTCGCTACCTTAGCTTCCTTACAAGTGGTATCAAAGCTTGATCACCTTTAGTTTTAGTTTTAGTTTGTTGGGTTTTTTTGAACTAGTCTAGATTTGAGTGGGAGCTTGTACAAAAGATACTTTGTGATCTTGTCGCAAGAATTTTCAGATGGCAAGTTCATCAGGGAGAATAGAGGTGGATAAATTTTTTGGAAATAATTTTGAAAGGTGGAAACTGAAGATGGAGAATATATTGATAGATTGAGATTTTTGCGATGCTATTGATGAGAATGTTTCAAGGAATGTAGATCCTAATTAGGCTACTAAATATAATGTTATGGACTATAAAGCCAAGGGTCTAATCAGATTGTGCCTAGAAGACTTTGTTTTAATCAATGTCCATGAGGAGACCTTTGCACAAATTCTTGGTGAGATATTTCAAGCCAAATATTTAGTGAACAATATTTTCTCAAGGAAGAAATTGTACTCCTTGAGAACAGAAGAGGGTGGATGATTCATAGACCACGTGGAAGCATTCAATATGTTGAGGGCTTAATTGGAATCATTTGGTGTCAAAATGGATGAGGAGAAATGTCAGATCTTTCTTTGTTCTTTGCTTGATTCGTGGGATTGTCTTGTTATGGCTATTGGGAGGGTAGGTGCATGGAAATGGGTAGCCAATTTGTAGCCACTTTCAAAAAAACTTTTGAAAAGTCATAGCGTGCTCACGTTATAACACACTCACATTATGGCTTGTTGTGTTGAGCCTGATTTGTGCCCACTTTCAAAAAAACTTTTGAAAAGTCATAACGCAAGCACGTTATAACATGCTCGCATTATTGCTTGTTAAAAGAAAAAAAAAGATGAAATTCTGTCATTTGGATTTCGACTATTTTTTCTTCTCCTTGTGGCCAAAACCCCCATTTTTTGTGCTCACATTCTAGGAGGAGCAATTCAAAAAAATTATTCACCAACAATTGTTATTTCTTTGCAACAATGGCACCACGACGAGGAGGAGGTGTGAGAGGTAAGGATTGTTTTCTTTTTGTTTTGAATTAGTTAGTTTTAGGTTGAATTTGATTTATATTTGTTTGAATTTTTAGGAGATGCAAATCAACCTACAAACTCTCAAGATCCTCAATAGGAAGAGCAACCAAATCCTCAAGATCAAAATCAACCACAATAACAACCTCCTCCACCAATCACTCAACCTCCTCTTGACACTCAACAAAATTTAATGAGTGAAATTGAGAACAACAAAAAGAAAATTGAGGATTTAATCAGTAGGTTGAGTGATCCAAATGGTTCAACCATATAAAGAATGACCCTAGAAAATTCATTGAATGATATGTTAACAAATGTAGATTCAATTAGCAAACAAATAACTAGATGGAAAGATAGGAGGCAGGCGGCTAGGGATTATTATGCAAATAAACTATCATATAAAGATGTAAAGGATTTCAAAATTACAAAAGGTGATTTGTGCTCATTATTCAATGATCCACGCACAAATCAAAATCTTACCCTCAATGTGATGAGGTTTCCTATTCATTGGTGCCACCACCAATAGATTAGGAACCAATTTTATGATAGGTGGTACATGGTCTTCGATTACCCACTATGCAAAAATTGTGAAGTCCCATAATATTTCGTTAGGAAACTATACAGTGAGTTCATATTAAACAAAATCCCAAATTATTTTGATATGAGGGATTTCCAGGGGAGAGGTGGGGGGTCAACTTAGGATAGACTCGGTGCACAGCCGGATCCAATGTGGCAAGGTAGACGAGCTCTCACTAGGCCACCTCGTGAGCACGTTGTTATGCTTTCCATCGCAAAGGAAAGTGCTGACGTAGAGACATTGCAGGAAATAAACACTTTTGACCCAGAGTGTCATCCATCATACTAGCCCTATTCTACAATGCCATCCAAGGGAGTCTTTGAGTGGTGGCCTTCAAACCCATGTGTGTCAATCTTGCAGGGTGACATGTTCATATGACCCCACCGAATTTCAGGAGGCTACTACACAGGATCCATCTGCAACTATGGAGATGGAGAGGGCAGCTAACATTCTACATGAGGGGTATGGAATTGATAGTCAGGTAAAAGTTAGCATGTTCATTGAATTTAATTTATTAAATTTTGATTTTGAAATGCAAGATTAACTAATTTTTTTTTATGATTTTAATAAAATTGCAGGGTCATAGTGTTGAGATTGGATACATCGGCCCCCCACCTATTTATTTTTGTAGTACACCTATTGCTAGGGTATGTAACTAGGAAACAATTATAAATTTATTACATGTTAATAACATTGTTTTACCAATGGTATTTTAATATGCGATTTTGGATGTTGAACAGGTTAATATTGGAGGTTTTGAGGGAACACTTCCCAGTGGCAATGGATTTACTCAAACCTACACAGAGGTAATAGAATAAAGAGTTTAACTAATGAATTGTACTTAATAGATTTGTGTAGTTTATATGCACATCATTGATTATGTTGAATAATTTGTTGTTTTATTTTCATTTGTTGCAAGCCGAAACACCTCCGAATGTGATGAGCGCAATGGAGATTGGCGTGTCATATGCTATACAATCCTCAATGGCTCTGACAGGGGAGGTATGAGGCAAATTAGTAAATTTAAATTTACATTCGTTGTTATAGATGTTAGTTAGTGAAAAATAAAACCATTATTGATTTACATATTTTAATTTCTATTTGTATGGTTTATATAGGGCTTGAGCACACCTGAGCATGGGTGTGAGAATATTTACCTCATGGAGAGAGATCATGAGATGGTGGTAAGTGATTATTTTGTCAAATATATCATTTTTTATAATATAATTTCTATATATTCATGTCTTTACTTCTTATTGTAATAGTTAAAACTTCACCATGAACTAAACACTAGGAGGAGCAATAGGAGAGCTCCTCAAGTGCAGCAAAAATGAGTGACAGACCTATTGCCATCCGATTGAAAAGAAAAGGGAAATAATTTATTTCCAGAGCATGGAGAGCAATGACTTTTGATTCCAGAGCCCTTTGTTGTATGCCTACATGGCAGTTTTGGTTAATATAAATATCTTTTATCAATGGTGTCCATGGCTATTTGGTTAATATAAATATCGACATATATTGATGTATTCCTGCATGGCTATTTGGTTAATATAAATATCTTTTATCGATGGTGTCCATATTTGCATTCTAAATTGATGGTTCAATAGATATGAGTTACGTGTATTCAAGTGTATAATTTACAACTTACGTGTATACTTTGTGACTTATGTGTATTCCAATGTATACTTTGTGGCTTACGTGTTTTTATGCGTATACCTTGTATTCGTGCATATACTTTGTATTAATTTGTGTATATTATGTATTTATGTGTATACTTCTTGAGGCTTACATTCTTTTGAGTACTTGTGCTTCCCTTATTCACATGTACATGCTTGAATTATTCACATGTATAATTATTAATTGGTTAGCTCTAGCATTGATCATTGTTGTCCTTCATGGTTTGTCTTGAATATTAATTGATTGATGCTAAACAACTTTATCTAAAAGAAAAAAAACACGTTTTCAATTGGTATTCCATGAAATGGTTCATAAAAAGATTCCAATATGTTCTTGATGCATCACCATATAAAAATGTCAAAATATTTATATGTCAACTTTTTGCAATATTATTTCTTGTATACGAAATGGACTTAGGAGAAAGCAAGTTATAATTTATAATACAAATAAGAAATGGACTCAACACTATCATAGACCCCCGAATAGGTCTATTTAATAAAGCAACATGCTCTTAATCACTCTTCCAATCGAAAAGCACCATTGGTGATGCAGAGTGGCTCAACCAAGTTGTGATTTCACACAACTTCTCTCAAATATGCCCACTAAAAGTCCAACATTCACTTGACTCAATAGGGTAACTCAACTACCCAACCATGGAATCTATAAAAGAAGACATGACCAGAACTTGGAGCAGACTTGGAAACCTCCCAACATCACCAACCCAACTCAACACAACTCACCTTATGCTTGGGAACCACCTCTGACCTATCGCTTCCAAACTAGGCCTCCTATTACTTGCAGCCTAACCAACTAGGATAGTCAACACAAGAAACACTCAAAATGAATTAACCAGACCAAGGACACTGGTTCTAGGCATCTTATACCAATTCCCACAAGTCCTCAAAGGCTCGTGTCTTGAAAATAAAAGATAGAGCCATGATAGGCCAAAACAAAATGCTACAAGGTAGGCCTAATTAGGCTACTCCACACAAGGAATCAAGTCCCTTGGCTCATCCCAACATCCCTCAACCATAAACAGGTTCTTACAACCTTCTCCAACACATATCGAATTCTCCCAAGAACCCTTGTCACAAAACACTTATGAAAACAATCAAAAATTAGATTTTACACAAAATCAGGCCTGTCACATAGAGATGTCAGGCCTAGAATGCAAAAGATATCTCTCCCACCTTCAATCCATTCTCTAAAACCAACATGGAATCAAAATATACATGGTAATATTCCATTCCACCCATATCTAGCCTTACCACATGGTGGAGATGGAAGATATGAGGAAATTTCACTCAAAACCTTGGTTTTTGAGGGTTTCTGACCACTTGCAAAAAAATGATAAGAACTCTCCTATTCCTTTATGTTTTTGTACCAAACCACCACAAAATGAAAGAAAAACCAGCCCTCTTTCAATCCATGTCAGCCTTGGGACCGTACATGAAAGCTACAGGTTGTACCAAGTATGGGATCAACAAGTTTGTATAAAAAATCAGAAAATAGAGAACAATGTGAATAATTCTTATTATATCTTCTCCAAAAGTTCAAAACCAACCTCCATTCAAGCCTCTTAAGGCTTTACATAGTCTTTTACACCCTTCTTTAATTGATCCATGCCCTCAACTAACTAAAAACCAATTTTCAAAACAAGTAACTCTTGCATTTCAAATTTGTTGCTTTAAGCAACTTACAAATTTACAACTTTAGACTCCTCCAACCTAATGAATACAAATAATGACCTCTAAACCCACAAAAATGGCTTAGAAATAGCCTTATTACATAAAAAAAACTCCATTCTTGCACACTCATATAAAAATTCACAAATTTGCCTTCAAAGGCTACAAAGACAACTTCTAGTGCAAGATTGAAATTTTCACATTTTTTATCACTAGACCCAAAAATCACCCTAAAACATACCTAATGGTATTAATTGACCATATTCAAGATAAAGCATGCTCAAAATACCCACAACAACCTATTGAGAAACCTATTCACCATCAGATAATCAAAGATTGAGGGTGAGGTGTAGGTGCTCCTACACCAATTGGGCAGCATTGATCATACACTTTTTGTGTGGAATACTCAGACTTCTCAACCGTCATTTGTATGTTTCTATTTTCCATTTTTTTGCATGCCATCATAACAAATCAAGCCGCTTGAACACAACTCAGATCAATTCCACATGTTTGGGTGCGAAAGAGGACCATGCCTAACGTAAAAATACCTATCGAGATGCACTGGAGTAGTTAGTTTGGTCACACGAATGGCAAAACAAAAGTTGCACCACTTTGCAACTTTACACTGCTTCCATTTGACACTTTTTCCATCAAGTGAAAACTAGACACCATAGGAAAAAAACTCTGAGATAACAAAAACTAAGAGATGTCATTGTAGAGGGGCCCAACGTGATCCCATAGGCTCAGACATAGAGTTTGTAAGCATCATGGTTTCCGAGTAATAGCCCATCAAAGTTTTCTTCCCTTTTGCACTTTGGACCCTTAAGGGATTGATCTGGTTGAATGTAGCTTAGAGCTATTCAGCGTGTTTGGGTACAAAAGAGGACCATGCCTAGCATTAAAAACCTATTTAGATGCATTGGAATAGTCTATTTGGTCACACGAGTTGTAGAATGAAAGTTGCACCACTTTGTAACTTTGCACTGCTTGCATTTGACACTTTTTCCATCAAGTGAAAATCCACCACCACAGGAAAGCCACTCTGAGATAGCCAAAATTGAGAGAGGATTTTGTAGAGGGGCCCAACATGATCTTGTAGGAATAGATGAGAAGTTTCTAAGCATCACAGTATCCGAGTAACAATATGTTGAAATTTGCACCCATTTTGCACTTTGGACGCTAAAGGGATCGATCCGGTGGAACGTAGCTCATAGCGATTTCGTGTGTTTGGGTGTGAAAGAGGACCATGCATAGCATAAATATACCTATTTGGACATGTTGGAATAGTCCGCTTGGTCACATGAGTTGCAAAATGAAAGTTGCACCACTTTGCAACTTTGCACTGTTTACATTAGACACTTTTTCCATTAAGTGAAAATCCACCACCACGGGAAAACCACTTCGAGATAGCCAAAACCGAGAGAGGATTTTGTAGAGGGGCCGAACACAATCTTTTAGGATTAGACAAGAAGTTTTTAAGCATCATGGTATCCGAGAAACAACATGCTGAAGTTTGCAACCATTTTGCACTTTAGACTCTTAAGGGATTGATCCGATGTAATGTAGCTTGGAGCGATTCCACATGTTTAGGTGAAAAAGAGGACCATGTCTAGCATAAAAATACCTATTCAGATCCATTGGAATAGTCCACTTGGTCACACGAGTTGCAGAACAAAAGTTGCACCACTTTGCAACTTTGCACTGCTTGCATTGGACACTTTTTCCATCAAGTGAAAATCCACTGCCATGGGAAAAACCACTCTAAAATAGCCAAAATCGAGAGAGGTTTTTTTAGAGGGGCCCAACGAGATCTTGTAGGATCAGACAAGAAGTTTCTAAGCATCACGATATCTGAGTAACAACATGCTGAGTTTGAAACCATTTAGCACTTTGGACTCTTAAGGGATCGATCCGGTTGAACGTAGCTCGAAGTGATTCCGTGTGTTTGGGTGCAAAAGAGGACCATGCCTAGTGTAAACATACCTATTCAAATGTGTTGGAATAGTCTTCTTGGTTACACAAGTTGTAGAATGAAAATTGCACCACTTTGCAGCTTTGCACTGCTTGCATTTGACGCTTTTTCCATCAAGTGAAAATCCATCGCCATTGGAAAATCACTCTAAGATAGCCAAAAATGAGAGAGATTTTTTTAGAGGGACCCAATGTGGTCCTATAGGATCAAATGATAAGTTTCTAAGCATCACGGTATCCGAGTAATAGCATGCTAAAGTTTCTAGCTATTTTGCACTTTGGACCCTTAAGGGATCGATCCAGTTGAACCTACCTCAAAGAGATTCCAGGTGTCTGGGTGTGAAAGAGGATCATGCCTAGCATAAAAATACCTATTTAGACATGTTGGAATAGTCTTCTTGGTCACACGAGTTGCAGAGAAAAAATTGCACAACTTTGCAACTTTTCACTGTTTGCATTTGACACTTTTTCCATCAAGTAAAAATCCGTTGCCACGGGAAAACCACTCCAAGATAGCCAAAACTGAGATAGGTTTTTGTAGAGGGGCCCAATTCAATCTTGTAGGATTAGACAAGAAATTTCTAAGTGTCATGGCATCCGAGTAATAACATGTTGAAGTTTGTAGGCATTTTGCACTTTGGACCCTTAAGGGATTGATCCAGTTGAATGTACCTTAGAGTGATTCCGCGTGTTTGGGTGCGAAAGAGGACCATTCCTAGTGTAAAAATACCTATTTGGATGTGTTGGAATAGTCCGCTTGGTCACACAATTTGCAGAGCGAAAGTTGCACCACTTTGCAACTTTGCATTGCCTGCATTTGACATTTTTTTCCATCAAGTGAAAATCCACCGCCATGGGAAAACCACTCCTAGATAGCCAAAACTGAGAGATTTTTTGTATAGGGACCCAAAAAAATCCTAGAGAATCATATGAGAAGTTTCTAAGCATCACAGTATGCGATTAACAACATGCTGAAGTTTGCAGGCATTTAGCACTTTGGACTCTTAAAGGATCAATCCGGTTGAACGTAGCTCAGAGCGATTCCGCGTGTTTGGGTGTGAAAGAGGACCATTCCTAGCATAAAAATACCTATTTAGATGTATTGAAATAGTCCACTTGGTCACATGAGTTATAGAATGAAAGTTGCACCACTTTGCAACTTTGCATTGCTTGCATTTGACGCTTTTTCCATCAAGGGAAAATCTGCCGCCGCGGGAAAACCACTTCGAGATAGCCAAAATCAAGAGAGGTTTTTATAGAGGGGCCCAATGCAATCTTGTAGGATCATATGAGAAGTTTTTAAATGAAGGGAATAAGTTTTATGGGGTTTGTGTTGTTTCCCCTGTAGATTTTGATGGAAAAGGGCATGAAAAATGAGGTTTCACCCTAGGGTTTGATAAAATATTGCATGTAGAGGTTGGGTGTTTGTATTTTGAGTTTTTGAAGGTGATTTTAAGAAGGTCTGAGGTGGTGGAATGTTCTGGTAAGGTGTGGAACCACTCCTTTCAATAAACCCTCTTTATACTAGCATAAAATAAGGGTTTTGGTTTGGCATGGTGGAGTGAGTTTCTCCTGAGAAAAATTGTGGATCTGAGGGTTTGGATACATGATAATTGCTGCCTCAACAAGTTCTAGGCATTGTTGAATGCTTAAAGGTATGTTCCTTTGTAAATTAGACCTAGTTAGCCTAATGCAGATAGCAAAGAAGGTCATTTTTTATGCACATGTTCCAAGATAGTCAATACTGACTTTGAAGTATGTGTTGTAACTCAATAATAGAAATCTATATGAGTCATTTTTTTGTGAAGTCATTTGAGAATTTTTCCTCAAAACACCACTTGGAGCCACACTTTTCACTTGGAAATTCATCATAAAACCCTATAGTAGTGACTCCACCTTTGTTTCTTGAATTCCCCTGCACAAATAAACACACACACACCTAAAAAATACTAAGCCTAACTTACTCCACTGATCTAAACTATCAAATTCGGTGGAGTAGTCATTATTGGTTATCTAAACTCTCAAAACCCTAATCTTGAGGGTTTATAGACCGAGTTGAGAAAAATCAGTTCAAACTAATGATAAACTCAATGGATATCCTCCTAAATATATTCAAATGAAAGATAATTCACCATTCTACCTTAAACAACAATATTCAAGGCCTTAAACTACTGTACAAGAAGTACAAGTTAATGAACAACTAGAAAAACTCATAAAATCACTAAAATAGGGACTTTATTGATTGTAAATATTCAAGAATACAAAAGATCTTTGTTTTTCTCGACCTTACATGCTTTATATCACTTCTCTAATCACCTAATGACCTCTTCGAGACTTTGAATACATTACATATGACCTTCACAATACATTTTTCACATTGTTTACATTTCAAAATTCAAATTTTGCAAATTTGCCTATTGAAGGCATTTAGAGAACAAGGTGCTATTGCACCAAACATGAACTCCAAAATTATAGTATTTGAGTAAATATCATTACAATTCCTTAGGTGCTTTGTTCTCACAGATCTTTTACAGTATCACTCATACATTCAAGATTCTCTTTAAATGTCTACATCATAGGTGCTCATTATGAGGTTAACTTCAATTGAGTAACTTGAGATTTCCTCGCTAAGCTTCACACACTCTTTTATAGTGGATTGAAATCAAAATTGAGATTTGTCCAGATCATCAAAATAAGGATGCTGCATTGATTTTTTGGCTAAGATTCTCTTTGATGGCTCATAAATCAATATTTTCTGCAATGAGAGATCAATCAATTTTTAGTAGTTTACTTACAAATATGCAAAGTAAAAGAGAAAACGAGAGAGCATCCAAAATGGAAATGAAATGAAAATAGATGGAAGGCACTTATAGATAGGCATGCAGGTCTCACAACTTAGTCACTCCTGGTCATACATCTTTATTGGGAATTCCAACATACCTATTGCACACAACACCTCTCACGAATAGAGTAAGTTGAAACTTGAGATGCTCTTATAATGTCTACATCATAGCTACTCATGATAAGGTTAACTTCAAATGAATAACTTGAAATTCCCTCACCAAGATTTGCACACACTTTTCTAATGGATTAAAATCATGACTAAGATTTTTCAAGATCATCAAAATAAGGATGTTGCAATTGCTTTTCTGGCTGACATTCTCTTGGATGGCTCATTTATCTATATTTTCTGCAAGGGGACACCAATCACTATTTAGTAGGTTACGTAAAAATAGGAAAAGTAAAAGAAGATGATAGCATTGGCATCAAACAAATTAATGTGCATACAAGTATAAATTAATAAGAACCACTGTGTATATACTTACAAATTAATCCAACGAACCATCCAGGTCTGCTCTACTCTTTATTGTGTCAAGTATTGCCTCATGGTCAAACTCACGGACCTTCCACAAGGTCTTGTTCAAAGGTCTACCTCCATATTTGGTCAAATGAAAATTGGATGCCACAACAAGGTTCGAGTAATAAAGAATCTTACGATGCGTGTCAAAGTCCTGAAACAACCAATGTTCAACACTCGAATGTAGGTACCTTCTAAGCCGCGTTCCAATAACCACAACTGAGCCTGTAGGGTATTTGGTGTTTTCTCCATCTATAATTGGGGCCTCCAATTTATTTTTGGCCTCAACACAATGACACAAGTAATATTTTGTTCCCTCTTCATTGTCTTCATATACAATAACTACATAAACATGCCCTGCATTGATATGTGCAACAAATCTCTTGAAATTAGTCAACATTACAAATACACTACAAAGTAAGATAATGATATGGAATTTCAACAACTAAGCAAGTAGATATATTGCCTAGTTGAACTAGATCTGATATGTGGTCAAAGTAGACCAATGATTCCATCTGTGTCAATTCCAATGTTGTCAGAGGGCGATACGTGTGAAGTGGGCTAAGATAACTTGTCAACCATTTTTCAACCCACTCCCCTAACTCACAATCATTCCAGGCTTGCATTGTACATGAAAAACAAAAGCATGCCATCTTTCGTGTATTGATACTCCATGAACCTACATTTGAGCTAAGGAAAGAGTGTATCTCACTCAATCCTATTAGTGTACAATAGTCCTCATATGGTGCAATGTTAGTATCATCCATCAACCAAAAAATTCTACAAACTAAAGATGTACCTTCATTACCTAGACCCATCGAAGCATTACACCACTCGACGATTGATTTTGCATCTGTCAAATTTGCACTGTCTTTATACTTTAACTCTTCTAGTGCTAATGCTCTTTTCATGCATGCTCCTGCACCATCATGCTCCCCTTTCCATGTCCAGCCTCACAAAAGTTCCACATATGTTGAACACCTATAATGACATGCATCCTGCACAACCACTAGAACATGCACGAGTTCTTGAACTGTGTTGCACAGTTATCCAACCATATTATATGTCGGTTGTATGTTATGCACCTCTAAGCGAAACCACTATAGAACATCTAGAAGCAACCCTGTATGAACTCTAGAGAATGTGTGCGATCATCACTAATGTAAAAGTGGAACTCCCTCAATACCTTCCTTTGGTCATTTGTACTATCAGATGCATGAATGAATGCTATGTGCACAAATATCAAAACCTGTGTGGAGTTGTAATACTGTGACTACACCTCATGCTATGGTTGTAGAGTGTAGTTCTCTACAAATTCAACCACTAATACTATGTTTCCAACTGGAAAGATGTCCTTGCATAGCTTGAATTGTGTGTCCAACCATCGGGTTCTATGGGTATGCATTGCATACTCAGATAGTATATTGTCACGAAACATGGACATAAACTGGTACACTGGAATCTTCTCAATAACCAAATCAAACCTTTTTTTCTTGAGACCCATCTTTCGTAGGATATGCCATTGTTTTATACTTCCCAAATTCTACTAGTTTTTGTCCCACCTCATCTGTGTTTTCCATATGTTGACATACTGGCATATGTTGGAAGCCACCACAATGCTCACATGAACCATCCAAGCATGTTGTCCTATAGAATATCTAGCTATCCTCTATTTTACATAATTTTTTTGATAAGAACTCTCTTGATGATTTTGGTGGGGCTTCTATGCCACAATCCCACAAAACATCATTAGTATGCAAATCTAAACATATAGGATGATAAACATCATAATGGTTAGAGAATTCAATATGTAGTCTACAACAACAAGTAGTGCGTGTGTGATTTATCTTGACATAACAAGGTTTAAGCATTTCAAAAAATCTTTGAGAAATACTAGTTTGAGGATAATCATTTTTAAATTTACGAAAAAATTGGGTTTGAGTCATATCCAAAAAATGCTTTGGATGTGGCTCACGATTCTAACAACCGATTCTCCTTCTTACCACATCCCTTTGATTTAGAGATGGCCTTGTGTTATTCTTTGAATACTCTTCAATTAGTTTTCTCAAGGCTTCAATAACTTCTTTATATTTTTGTGATAGTCTCCCCGAGAATGCTCATAATTCATTTGAATCAGTGCCCTCAATTCTTTGTCGCCTTTGAATGGCTCTTGATAAATTTTTTCTACTAATTCTTGTTTGTTCACTCATCTTTCTAATGAGATGAGCTCTTTTTTTTTGAAATCTTACCAAATTCGATGTAATGACACATTAGGTGACATTACTATCCTTTGAGTATGAGGTCTTACCCACACTCTCATAAGCATCCATTAGATTCTTCACAATAGTGTCTTCACTCGATGCATTCGATGTTCTCAACCCAAGAGTCTTCATAATGTTCCTATACTTTACACCCCACATCATTTCAACAAATAGTTGACATCTTGTGGTCTCATTTATCCTTTCAAAGAATAATTTCCAAATCTTATCAGCATATCTTCTACAAGTGTGTGTTAAAATCTTACCATCCATGTGCTACAAAATATCATCATCAATATTAATCAAATACTTTGGCTTTCTACGCAAAATTATAGGTGGTGTTCTCCTAGGTACATACATCTCAACATTAGGAATTTCATCAATATTTAATTCAAGATGGCTAGATTGCGTACCTTAGATCAAGGGTGAAGAAGAAGACATACCTTGAGGTTCACGTGGGGATGATGGCATACCTTCTTCATCAAATCCGAGTGATGATGTACTCTTGACTTGAGATGTGTTGGATGGTGTCCAACAATATTCAATTGTGGTAGATGGTGTACCTCCATATTCACTTGTAGTAGATGGTGTCCATCCATATTAATTTGGGGTAGATGGTGTCCCTCCATATTCACTTGTGCTTAATGGTGTCCCTTCATATTCACTTGCTGTAGAGGGTGTGTCTCCAACTATGGTATCTGAATCTGTCTTACTATGATGCTTTCAAATTCATGCCTTTTGTGCTGCCAATCCTTTTTATCTTTTTAACACTTGAGGTTGCTCTTCAATTGACTTTTTTTCATCAATCTTTTCCAATTTCTTCTTTTCACGATATACCGCCACCTGAATTCTCTCCTTTTCTTTGAAGGTTTCGTTCTCTTCTTCTGTTAGTTTCCTCTTTTTCTTTTTCTTCAACATGGTGGATAATTTTATCCATAGCATGTAATGAGATGAATATTAGTTCCTAAAAATGTATCCATTCAAGTTAATCAAAATATATGTCATTCAAGGCTTCATAAATAATACTTACAATCATCCTATACAAGAGTTAACCTAGCATAGACAAAGGTGACATGATTTTTTTCAATCCAGAATGCCTTAAAGAAATGTGGTAATGTGGCATGCCATGATTGCAAGATAGGATCAAAATGGAAGCATGGACAAGCATACAAAATTTCAACTTATGTCATATATATGTATACAAATTGTGGAAGCATACATGGTGTGGGAGCACCATTGAATGAAAATTATCAATTCAAGAAGTTGTTGTCTAGGCCTTAGGAAAACATCAATGCAAAGAATGATTTAGAATATTTGAAGGAATATGATCAATAAATAGGTGAGGGAATGTTGTTTGTGTGTAGGGGAGGTCTAAAAGGGTGTTGGGCATGAAGCCCTTGAGTGAAATTTTGAGTTTTCCATGAGATTTTGAGTGGTTTTGATATGCTAAAGTGTGTTTTGCATTGGGGCACTGTGGTTTCCTATTGAATTGAGTTTGTGCAGACCATTTTAGACCTGTTTTAAGTATTCATAAGATAGTGTGAGGGTTGGATGATTGTTTTACAATAAACCACTAGTTTCTTGGGTAAAAGAAAGGTTCTTGTTGTTTTTGAGTCTAATATCTTTATCTATGTTAAATAAGGTCTATGCGACCACTCTTAATATGTATTTAGTTCTTTGGAGTCACTCTAGGTGTTTAGGGGGGAGATTTAGATTGACATTTGCAAAAAATTACATTTTTGGCAAAGTTGTCAAGAGATAAGTTAATTAAGAAGTTAAAAACAAATAGTTAGATACATTGGGGGAGTTGAGTTTGAAGGGAAACAAGATAAATATCCTATAAATGCTTGAATGGAGGATGCTCTTCAAGATTTGAATAAAATAAAGGAATTCTCTGATTTTTGTGATTTTCCTGTGTTTTCCTATGTTCTTTCTATGTGTATGAACCCGTACAGGTGTGTGATGCCTTGAAGGTTTGGGAGATAATTTATGCATTAATTTATCTTCACTTTAATAAGTTTTGGTGTCTTAATACCATTTTAGAAGAGATTTTTAGTTGTTTCTCCAAGTCTGCCCTATTTTGACAGTGTAAGGGTTTGAGGCTATAATGTATTGATTTCCACCAATCCAACCACTGTAATGGATCTGTAAATCAGTGGATTGGTGTGCAACATAATAAGGTAGATTTCAAATATGTTTGGGAGTCTGGAAGAGAATGGGTTTAGTTGATGGAGTAATGCACTAGGCTGGCCAAAGCATATTTCTATGTGAAAGTGAACAACCATGATGGTGATTCGGAAAAATAATTAGTGTAATGGCATTGTGAGTGTTTGATAAGTTTTTTCAAAGGTATTGGAATGTGTTTGGACCCTTGGGAGGAATGGGAGAGGCTTGGAGTTGTGAAATCCTTGAAAACCCTTATTTTTGCTTGTGTTTTAGAGGATTTATTGGGACAGTAGGGTAATGACCTTATGTGGGAAAAATAATCATGAAATTGGTGGTTTGGTATCATGAAAATTGATTTTTCTTGGTGTTTGAGTGGAAACCTCACCTTTAAAAGGTACTTCCCTTGCAAATTTGGGGTAATTGGGAACCCTTTTGCTAGGTAGGCTTATTGGAGGTCAAACATAATCAAAAGAAGTCACCCCTGGTTTTGATGTAGGTTATGTTCCTGGAACCAGGTTGATGCAAAGTGGTGGGAACCCAAGATACAAATTGACACAACTTCTCTCAAATATGCCAACCAAGACATCAACCTTCAATTGATTCAACAGGACAACAGGGTTACCTATCAACCATGACTCTTCATTATGAATCCAAATTGAAATTTGATGTAGGAAAAGAGTGTCAACACCTTCAATATGTTAGCATCTTGACATTCATCCACCTAAAAAAATAAGATCAAACAAACTCTTCTAAAAGCCACTTTTGACCCAAAATTGCCTTGTAGGCTTCACAAACCAGTTTTAGGGATTTTTCTCACAAACCTCCCAAAAAACCTATCAAAAAAATGATTGATCTATAAATCCATTTCACTGGTATGCGACATATAAAAATCCACATATGACTCTTTTAAGAAACTTTCCTCAAAATGACAAATTTCACTATTTTAGGGCCCAAATTAGCAAATTTTACAAAGGGACCCCCTCAAGAACCCACCACTAGGCCTCCATGACTAGAAAAAGTCTTGGATTAGGTTTCAAAACTAACAATTATCCAGGTTTGAGGACCCCAAGTACTCATTCCATCAACAAATTTCAAAACCCTCTCTAGAACCTAGGAAACAAGGGTTTTTAGGCCTCCTTACTGAAACTCTACCTTCCACAACTTCCCAATTCAAACCAACTACCCAGAAACCTCTGTATAGGTCCCCCCAAGCTTAAGGAACCCTCATCTTCCCTCTGGAAATGCTTTACCCCTCTTTCTTAGGTCTGCACCATTGTTTTCTATGAGAAAATAGGGTATTTCCCCTTAAACCAACATCATTCATGAGGAAAATTTAAACTTGTTCTTCTCTACTCCTAATAAAATCCTAAGTAAATCCTACATGGTAACCTCACCGATTCATAGAGAGCACAATATGTGGGATGCCATCTAAGACATTAAATTTCCCTCAAACCCTTGATTGTCCAAGAACCCAGTTTCTAGAAATTTATGAATTCCAAGCACAAAGTTCAATGAAAATGTCTTCAAAGGGAGCCAAATGAAATTAGGAACATTCATTTATGGAATAATATCAATTTCACACCATTAATAAGCCTATACAACCCGTACAGGGTCTGCAAACACACAAAAATTAATGAGATCTTCAGAAAAATAGTGTAAATGCAAGTTTCTTTCTTATTCAAACTTCACCAACCTCTTGAATGAGGCCATACCAGGTTTTTAAATAAAATTTTAGGCCCTTATCCAACTGATCCATGTCCATAACCAACCTATAACCACCTGTTAACTACCAAGACCTTCATTTGTCTTAAAAATTGCTAACATTGACAACTTTTGCTAAATAAGAAACATTATGCAACTTTGTTGTCCAAGACACCTAAGACCACTCAAAAACCTTTATTTCATCCCTCATACAACTTATATACTCTTTTCTTTCACTTCCATTTATAATTTGAATAATTTTCCATCAAAGATTATATGGTAAAATTGACAATTTTCTGAAGCAAGAGTGCATACTTGCACGTTTGATCACCAAACTCACAAAATCCCTAAATACATGAAAGATTGGTCTATTTAGACCTTATTTTCAATAAAATATATGAAAAATCATATAAAAAATCTTAAACTCACCCAAATACCTTAAGACAAATTGTCACCAAAGTAGATTTGAAACATGGTTGTAAATGCCCTTGCACCACGGGTTTGGAATACTGCTAGGGGAAACATGCTCAAAGGGTGAATTTTGGTGAGATCTTTGGAATCTATTTTGGAGGTTGATCTGAGATCATTTATTTGTCATTTGGAGCAGGTCTCCATCCCTCTCTGCATCAGTTTTGTGATTTGGCACTTTCATGGGTGATTTTGTGGAAATATGAAATCAAGTGAAATTGAAGGATTTTGATGAAAAGATGACTGAGTTTGTTGGTTGATCTTCTTCAATTTAAGTTAGGGTCAGAAGTACACTTGATGATTTGTGGATCCTAGTAGATGCTATGCATCAAGTTTAAACTGGTAATTGGCAAGTGTATCTAATTGTGTAATTTAAAATGTGCATTGACAACCTAAGGTTATAATGACAAACAAATAATGATCAACATGGAATATGCAAAATAACAAAAATGAAAGAAAGCCATAATAGAATGAAATAAAATGTGTAAAGACTTCACATACCTAGAAAACCAAAATTTCAAATGGAGGAGTTCAACCCAATTATGTAGCCTTAACTTCTTCTTTCTTCAAACTCCACAACAATTTGACTTTTTCAAAAGCTTGTTCCCCTCCAAACTTCAATTGCATATTAGTTTTCAATGGAATTCAAACTTGAATTGATATTATATGTCTTTCAACATGGAAACTCTGCTATTTCATGCAAAGGTGGTAGAAAGATCATGGAAAAGGTGGTGGAATGTGAAAAAAATTCTTGCACACTTCACAACATCATCAAAAGATACTTTTTGTTGGAGCACGCGCAAAACTAGGAGAATATGAAAAATGTAGGCCTTGACATCACAGGTATAATTTTTTTTTACCATTTTTAGTGGAAGACCAAAAACAGTCACATTATAATGCAAGGACGTTACTTCTTGCTAAAATGGTAACATCTCTACTTCTTCAAAAAATGCTCGCATTATATGAAATATGGTTCTTTTAATAGATTTATTTTCTCCCTCTTTGTCTATACCCTCTATCCTAATTCTATATCTCTCCCTTGTACAATTATAGTAGAGGAGATAGAGGTGAGTGTGTGTGCGTGAGAGAGAGAGAGAGAGGTAGAGGGAGATGACAAATATATAGTAGAGAGGGAGGTAGGGTTGAGGGTTTAAGGGTTTTAGGGTTCAAGGGGTCATGGTTAAAGGTAGAGGGTGTATGGTTGAGAGAAAGAGAGTGGGAGAAAGAGAGATTGGGAGAGAAGGAGAAAGAGAGAGTGGGAGAGAGTGAGAGAGAGAGGGAGGGAGAGAGTGCAAGAAAGAGAGAGTGGGAGAAAGTGGGAGAGTGGGAGAGAGATAGATGGTAGAGGGTTAAGAGTTAGAGGGAGAGAGAGGGAGAGAAAGAGGGAGAGAGAGGGAGAGAGGGAGGGAGGGAGAGAGAGAGGGGGGGAAAGAGATAGTGGGACAAATGGAGATAGAGAGGGAGGGAGTGAGGGAAGTGGGAGAAAGAGGGAGTGAGGAGAGAAAGAGAGAGAGAGGGAGAGAGGGAGGGAGAGGGGGAGGGGAGAAAGAGATAGTGGGAGAGTGGGAGAGGGGGAGAAAGAGAGAGATATAGAGGGAGAGAAGGAGGGGGGGAGAGGGAGAGAGTGAGAAAGAGATAGTGGGAGAAATAGATAGTGGGAGAGAGTGTGAGAGTGAGAGAGGGGGAGAAAGAGAGAGAGAGGGAGAGGGAGAGGGAGAGGGAGAGGGATAGAGAAAGAGGGAGAGAGAGGGAGAGAGGGAGGGAAAGAGATAGTGGGAGAGATGGAGATAGAGAGGGAGGGAGAGAGGGGTAGAGTGGGAGAAAGAGAGAGTGGGAGAGAAAGAGGGAGAGAGAGGGAGGGAGAGGGAGAGGGGGAGAAAGAGACAGTGGGAGAGATGGAGATAGAGAGGGAGGGAGAGATGAAATGGGAGAGAGATAGAGGGTAGAGGGTTAAGAGTTAAGGGTTTAAGGGTTTAAAGGGTTAAGGGTTAAGGATATAGGGGAGAGAGATAAGAGTGAGATAGAGTGGGAGAGAGGGAGAGAGAGAGAGGGAGAGGGAGAAGGAGGGAGAGAGAGGGAGAGAGGGAGGGAGAGGGAGAGTGGGAGAAAGAGAGAGTGGGAGTGATTAAGCCCTAATCCCTCAACCCCTATACCTCTTAATCCCTCAACCCTCAACCCTTAAAACCTAATCCCTCAACCCTCAACCCTTAAACCCTAATCCCTCAACCCCTATACCCTCACCCTTAAACCCTCTACCCTCTACCCTCAATCCTCTACCCTCTACTCTCAACCGTAATCCCCCAACCCTTAACTCCTTAAACCCACTTAGTAAACTCTCTACCCTAATACATCAACCCTCTTGAACCTTAATCCCTCAACTCTTAAACCCCTAAAAACTCAACCCTAGACCCTATACCGTCAACCCTCAACCCTTAAACCCTAAACTCTTAAACCCTCTACCCTCTACCCTTAACCCTCAACCCAATACCCTTTACCCTTAAACCCTCAACCCTAGACCCTAATCCCTCAACCATTACACCCTTAAATCCAAGAAAACTCTCTACCCTAATCCCTAAACCCTCAACCCTTCATCCCTCAACCTCTATAACCTCTAACCTATACATTGGACCCTCAACCCTAATCCCTCAACCTTATACCCTATACCCTCAACCCTCAACCCTCAATCTTAAACTCTCAATCCTCAACCCTCTACCCTCAAACCATAAACCCTTAAACCCTCTACGCTCTACCCTCTACCCTATATTGAACCCTCAACCCTCAATTCTCAACCCTCAACCCTTAATCCCTCAACCCTCAATCCTTAAACCTTAAACCCTAAACCCCTATACCCTCTACCCTTTACATTGGACCCTAAACCTAATCCTTCAACCATATACCCTCAAACCTATACCCTAAAACCTCTACCCTCAACCAAGTAAACCATTACCTCTAAACCCTTCAACCCAAAACCCTTAAACCTTCTACCCTATATCCTCAACCCAATACCCTCTACCATCGACCCTATTCCCTCAACCCTCAACCCTTAAACCCTAATACCCTAGAAACCATCAACCCTATAGGTCCTCCACACTAATCCTTCAACCCTATACCCTCAACCCCTATCACTTTCTCTCTATCTATACATCTCACCTCTCCCTCCCTCCTACCCTCTCTAATTGTCACTATCTACCCTCTCCCTCTTTTTGTGCACCTCTCGTTCAATCAATCCCTACCACCCTCTCTCGCTCCCTCTATCCATCTCTCTATACATCCCTCCCACTCTCTCCCAATCTCTCCCACTCCCTCTCTCTCCCTCCCACCCCTTCTCTCTCTCAGGTCTCTCCCTCTGGCAACCTACCTAGATAACTGTCTATGTCTCTCTATCTATCCCTCTCACCCTACCTAGATAAGTCCCTCTCACTCCACCCTCCTCTTTCTCTACGTCTATCAGGTCACTCCCTCCCACACCCTCTCCCTCTCTTAGGTCTCAATCACACTCCCTCTCTCTCTCCTACTCCCTCTCACTACCTATCTCTCAAGTCTCTCCCTTTGGCACCCTACCTAGGGTCATCCCACAATAATGGGTTACACTTTTTGGCCAAAATCAACATTGAAATCAACATTTTTAGAAAAAACTTCACTTTCTAACACCTATAGTAGGTAAATTGTTAGGAATTTGAAAATGATGTAAAATAGTGATTTGTGAGATTTTGTTTGTAGATTTTAAATGTATTTTAAAAAGGAAATTAAAATTAATTGTGATTTTTTTTGCATCTCCTTTTATAACTAGTTTTTAATAGTAAACAACATTTTTAAAAAGTTGTGTGTACTTCGGCTTGCATAACATTTTTTCTCCAAAGGATAAAATTATGATTCTTTTGAATTTAGGTTGGTAACAATAGTATCTAGTTCTTTCATTTTGTTTCATAATGTTTTGTTGAATATTTTTCTTTCAATTTAGACATAGGTGCACTTTGGCTTGCATAACTTTTTTGGTATGTATTGAAATTCAATTTTTCTTTTTTTGTTGGAATGAGGACATCAATACCTAGTGCGTATATATTTTTCAATTTTTTTCTTTCTCAAATTTACTATTTTCTCACAATGATTTTTCACCAAACTTGATGTTCGATGAAAACCTATGTTCAATAAAACTAAAAAATAAAATATAAAATAAAAACAAAACATGTTAAATTTATAGTTGTTGGAAAGAACGTTTTGATCACTATAGTCCTCCACCTTGGCTTATCAAGTTGACTCCATTTGCACCTCCTTCTTGAGCTTTGATAGTAAAAAAAATCCACAAATTTTGAAATGGTAGAGGGGAAGGTGAAAAAATGGGGGTTCATTCGAACCCCCTTCTAATGAAGGGGTTTATTCGAACCCCCTTCATTAGAAGGGGGGTTTGAATGAATCCCCCCTATATGGTGCAAGTGGGGGTTCATTAGAAGGGGGTGGGGGTTCATTAGAAGGGAGGGGTTCATTAGAAGAGGGAGGGGTTCATTCAAACCCCCTTCATTACATTAGAAGGGGTGAGCCATTTAAAAAAATTTAATAGTAATTTCTAATTTTTCTTCATGCAAAAAATTGTAACCCACTATTGTGGGTTTAGCCCCTACATAACTCTCTCTTTCTCTTCGTCTCTCTCTCTCTCTCTCTCTCCCCTCTCTCTCTCTCCCTCTCTCTCAATTCTCTCTCCCCTCTCTCTCTCTCTCTCTCCCTCTATCCCTCCCACCCTACCTAGCTAAGTCCCTCTCACTCCAACCCCTTCTCTCCCACTCCCTCTCTCTTAAATTCTCACTTCCACCCCCTCTCCCTCTCTCTAGACTCTCTCTCTCTCTAAAGTCTCCCTCCTTTTAAAGACATATGTAAATACATACATACTAACATACATACAAGCATAATACATATGTACATACAATCCTACATCCATACAAGCATACATACATACACGTGTAGATACAATCTTACATACATATAGGCATACATGCAATATACATGAATTGATACATATAGGGATACTTACATACATACAAGCATGCATACATGCATACATACATGACATACACACATACATGTACATACAAACATACAAATATATCAGCATACATTCAATAGACCGTCATTTAACATAAAGGAGGACATAACGCGAGTGTGTTATAACACGCTCGCATTATGTCTTAGTTGACATGTTTCCCACAGAAGCAAAAAAACCATGTCAAAATTGAGATATAATGTGAACATGTTATAATGCGCTCGTGTTGTATCTTGCTTTGGGAATCCTAAAGCCTTAGGATTGGTATTTTCCTTGGAATAGCAACCTAAAGGCTTGGAGGGAATTCCCAATGACTAGAGACATGTTTTTACAAAATCTACCATATTTCACATAATCAAGTTCGTGCTCACCGTCAAGATTGCATATGGTTCAATATTGAAAAAATCAAACACATGGGTCATGTTGGGTTCTCTCTTAGCTATCCAACGATGTAATTTTTTTCACTTTTTGACAATGTTAAGCCTTTCATCCATAATTTATTTTGTTTGTATGTCTCTTTTTTGCCAAAAAAAAAAGTGTTTGGTTTTTTTTCATTATAAATTAATTGTTCATCGAATTTTCAAATAAATTACATTTTTGGAAACTAGACTCCATTCTACAAATTGCAAAAAAATAAAAAAAAAGCAATTAGTTTCCAAAATTTGTAGGGGTAGCACGACCAAAATTCTTTTTTTTTCAGGAAGTGTCCACTTCGAAAATTAGTAAAAAATCAAATATTCATTAAAAAATTATCAAAAAAATCATGCATCAACTACATACTATTAGCTAACTTCTGACCATTGCGATTTTAAAAATACTTAAAAAAAGTTCACCGTATGAGGGTCGTACAAGAGTTGCTATGTTATATTTTTCTGACAAAAACAACACCAATTTGTGTACGTCCGTCTTTTGAACCCCTTAAACTCAACCATTTTAAAAATAAATTAGTAGTTTAGAAAGTAGACTCAGAGCACTTTGATCCTTGTTTAAATTGTTCCATCTCAAAATTTTGAGTGTAACTATCCTCAATTTCATGTCCAAGATCAATAATTCTTGATTTCAGAAAAAAGTTGTCCACTTAAGTCCCCTTTTTGGGAACCATCTTGGTGTGCTTACCCAAGATTACTTTTGTTATTTTGAAGATTGAAGATGTGGTGGGTTCTTTGCTTTCTAAAGAGATGAGGATGAAGTTATCCATCACTGCCAAGAAGGCTCTAAATGTTTGTGGAAGACCTAAGAGAAAAAACAAGAAGAATGAGAAGTGTGACAAATCCAAGTCCAAGGGGAGATCTAAATCTCCTAGAAAGTCCAAATTTATTTGTTGGAACTATGGTAAGCTTGGACATGTTCGTAAGGAATGCAAAGAAGAAAAGAAGAAGAAAAATAAGTGGTTTGATTCTAATTTTGAGTCTGAGAAGGAAGATGGTGAAACATTCATTGCAACTTTGGAAACTCGTGCAAGTAATGATGCATGGTTAATTGAATTAGGTGCATCTTTCTATATGATCTTCAATAGAGATTGGTTTTCTGAATATGAAGAATTTGACAGAGGTAAGGTGTACTTGGGTGATGATTCTTATTTAAATATTGTTGGGCGTGGTAAAGTTAAAATCAAGTTTCTTGATGGTAGAATAAAAATAATTAATGGTGTGTTGCATATCCCTGGATTAGCATAAAATCTATTATCTTTGAGAAAAATAATAGATGCAGGTGTGTAGGTAGTACTTTTTTATGAAAGATATAAGATGGTTATAGGTACTATGGTGATTGCTAGAGGTTTCAGATATGGCACATTGTATAAGCTTGATGCATGCACTATTGAGTGTAATAGTACTTTTGTGGAAATTAAGTTTGTGGAAGAGGTGAGAGTTGCACCTTCAATAGATGGTCAAAACTTCTAGGTATCCAAGGGTGGTCTTTCTTCTGAATCAAATTTACCTATAGAGAAAACTATGTTATGGAAATAGAGACTTGGCCACATTGGAGAAAGGGGTCTGAGGACCCTGAAAAATAAAAACCTTGTTGAAGGTTTGTCTAATTGTAATCTTGAATTTTATTTCTATGAGCATTGCATTTATGGAAAATAAAGTCACGTTCAGTTTTACTCGAGTTCTCATAAATCATCTGGTGTATTGGATCTTATTCATTCTGATGTGTTTGGTCCTGTAGATGTTCCTTTGATTGGTAAATACATATATTATATTTTTTTCATTGATGATTATAGTAGGATATGGGTATAATTTCTAAAGAGAATTTGAATTTTTTAGTTGATGTACAAATAATTTAAAGCAATGGTTGAATTGCAAACTGGAAAGAAAATAAAATGTTTAAGGATTGATAATGGTGATGAATTTTGGTCTAATGATTTTAATATATATTTTGTAAAGATTTTGGTATTCATAGACACAAGACAACTCTATATTCTTCACAAAATAATGGATTTGCATAAAGAATGAACAAGACACTGATGGAGAAGGCTAGGAGTATGTTGAGTGGTGCTAGCCTAGAACAGGTTTTGGGCTGAAGCTATTACCACAACTTGTTACCTAATTAACAAGTCTCCTACATCAACTCTTATTTATAATACACCTTTAGAGGCATGGTCGGGTCATAAGCCTTCATTAATATATCTTAGACTTTTTGGTTACGAGGCATATGCACATGTGCCAAAGGAGAAGCGAACAGAGTTGGAGAACAAGGTTGTGAAATATATTTTCATCGAATACAATTATGGTGTGAAAGGATACAAACTTTGGTATCTTGTTGCACAGAAGGCAATATATAGTAGAAGTGTTATTTTTTAAAGAAACTAAGCCTTCTTCTGTTACATTGCAGCCAAGCCAAAGTAAATCAGAAAATATGATTCAATTTCCTTCTACACCTAAGAAAGTTGAATCAAGGCCCATGGATAGACAAGAAGTTGAGGAGAGCTCATCTAGCTTTGAATCTTTAGAAGAGGAAGAAGAACCTCCAACTCAACTTGTTCATAGATCTATAAGGCATAGACAACCACCTAAACGGTATTCACTTGATGATTGGAGATGTATTTTTGATTTGAATACTAACATGGATGAACCTAGATCTATAAAAGAGGCATTAGGTATGAATAATGTAGAATCTTGGAAGATTTCTATGGATGGAGAAATGACATCTTTGAAAAAGAATGATACATGGGATCTCGTACCATTTTCTGAAGGAGGAAAATTTGTTAGTTGCAAATGGGTGTTCAAGAAGATTGGTTTAGATGGAGGTATTGAGAAGTACAAAGAAAGGTTGGTTGTGAAAGCTTACTCTCAAGTTGAGGGTGTTGATTATGGTGAGATATTTTCTCTTGTTGCAAAAATTACATCCATTAGATTTTTTCTTTCTATTGTTGTTGCTTATGATTTAGAGGTTGAGAAAATGGATGTGAAAACTGTTTTCCTTCATGGTGACATGGAGGAGGATATTTATATGACACAACCAAAGCACTATGTGGTGAAAGGGAAAATTAAGTTGGCTTGCAAATTGAATAAATCTTTGTATGGCTTAAAAAAATTCCTAAGATGTGGTACCAAAAATTTGATACATATGTGTTGAGTTTGGGATTTGAGGGTTCTAAATAAGATCGTTGTGTTTATTATAAAATTGATGGTGATGATTTCCTATTTATTGCATTATATGTTGATGATATGTTATTTATTAGAAAAGGGAAAGGTATGATTTTAGAACTAAAATCTCAGCTTGTTGCTAAATTTGAAACCAAAGACCTTGGTGTAGCTAGACACATTCTTGGGATAAAAATTAAAAGAGATAGAGTGAACAAAAAGC
Organism: Sequoiadendron giganteum; assembly: GCA_007115665.2. Lineage (NCBI taxonomy): Eukaryota > Viridiplantae > Streptophyta > Pinopsida > Cupressales > Cupressaceae > Sequoiadendron > Sequoiadendron giganteum. The sequence continues at coordinate 385,338,658 of CM021102.1, forward strand.
TATGACTTGGTCAAAGTAAGTATGTAAATCAATTTTAAATAGATTTAACATGTAGGATTGTAGACCATTGTGTGTTCCCTTTTTTGTTGGAGCAAATTTATCTATTTAAAATTATCCAACATCTCCATCAAAGGTGGAAGACATGAGTACAGTGTCTTATTGGAGTGCAGTTGGAAGTTTGATGTATGCTCTGGCTTGTACTAGACATGATATTGCCCAAGTAGTGGGAGATCATTCCAGATATATGTCTAATTTTGGTAGAGTTCATTGAGATGCAATTAAAATATTCTTAAGATATTTGTACGTGGTACCTCAGAGTATTCTGTGTTGACATAGCAATTTGACTAAAGACAATATTTCCCTAGATATTCATGGTTATGTGGATTCAGATTGGGCAACCAATATTGATAGAAAATTATCTACCAATGCTTATGTGTTTACTTTATTTGGTGGTGTGATTAGTTGGATGAGTAAGCAACAAGTTGTGGTTGCTTTGTCCACTATTGAAGTAGAGTATATGTCAACTACTCATGCTTGTAAAGAAGCCATTTGGATTAAGAGAATGTGTTCAAATATTTGAATAAAACAAGGTGTACTTATAATTTATCATGAGATTCAGAGTGCGTTATGTCTAGCCAAGAACCTAAAATTTCATGCTAAGACCAACCACATTGATGTACAATATCATTTTTTTTGAGATACGGTTGAGGATGACAGGGTAAAACTAGTTAAGGTAGAGACTTTGATGGATGTTGCTGATTATTTAACTAAGTCTGTGAGCAAAGAGAAGTTCAAATGATGCTTAGAAACTATGGGTCTTTCAACCTCTCGCAATTAAGAGACAATCTTTACTCCCTCCCGTTGCTCTTGCAAGGTGTTCGACAAGTGGAAGATTTGTTGGGAAATTATGTCTCAACCTTGCAATTATATAACAATTATTGTTGATAGGATATATATATATATATATATATATATGAATATATATTTCGTAGTTACATTGATAGGTGTAATATACAATGGGAGTACATGGTGGAGGGGAGGAGTGGGATGCGTGTAAACAATTTTTTGTTAATTTTTTAGAAAACTCCTAAATGGTCGATATACATTAAATTAATGGTATATTATAAATCTAGACCATTAATTATTAGGTTTTATACCTAATGGTGGATATTTTGTTGGCCTATCTTTCCCTAGAAGGTAACCCTATTTTATGAGGGCATTGTACTATGTTTGTAGACATTGATGTCTTTTGAGAGTCTGATAACGGTCATGTTGTCTTTGGATCTCTAGATGGTGATACTCCCATGAGAAGCTTTCTCTACATGTATATTGTAATATTTGTGATTTCTAACTAATATATTGGGAGACTTTTGGAGTGTAGGTTTTTTCTCCTGAAAGTGTTTTCCCCATGTAAATCACTGTGTTTTGGTATGCATGATATTTATGTTTATTTTTGTTTAAGTTTCTGTAACTGTTAAAAAGATCTATAAAGTTTTGCATTATTCTCCTCTCAAGATTAGTGTAGGAAGTTGTTATGCTACCTTAGCTTCCTTATAGTAGATACATTGATCCATATAATATTGGGTTGCAATCATGGACTACAATCTTGGATGCAAGTGGGCAGCCACTTCAAGAAATATGCATTAATCAAGAAGCAAAATCACCTACTAGGATTAATAGGACAGTTTGAGGGAAAGGTTTCAATATGACCGATTGTGAAGGTTGGCAATCAAGGTAGGATGAAACACTCAAGACAAGCAATAGGATATTATGCATCAAATTGTTGTTCAAGATGTGATACCTCTTCACACTAATTATTTTATACTCAAAAGATTTGTTTAAGACTATGTCTTATGATTGTCTCAAGAAGGTTGAGCTATATAATGTTCAAGATGTTGTCAATTATACCTAGGAATCTACTCTCTAGTTTTAAAGTCATGCCTCAATAGACGATGGGTTATTTGAGCAATACATTTTCATACATTCACATTAGTGATCAGATACAAAGTTATAGATTTGAGGAGATATTCAAGGGATTGGTTTGCCTGATTTGAGTGGCATATTTAAGAGGTTTGATAGTAGGGATTGATTTTCATGCCAGAGCCAATCTTGCTAAGATAGAAACACTGAGTAGGTTGCCAAATTTTAAGGGATTTTGACAGTGATTTGTGGTAGGGGCATAAATTATATTGCAACAATGAAAGTTTCAGTCATCTACCTTAATTTCTAGGAGGATTCTTAATCAACAATCCTCATTTCAAGAAGATTTTAGTCATCAACCAACCATGATTTTGTAGAGTTTACAGAAATCGGATCAACAATCAACTTCAATCAATCTGTATGATTGATTTTCATTTCAAAATCAATCAAGGGTAGATTTAGGAGTTTAATTTATTTATAAGGGCATATCTAGACCTTTCTTTTCTTTAGTTCTTGCTTTCTTTTCATGCTTACAACAAAAAATATTATTCTTGTAACTCATTATGAAATTCATTGTTAAAAACCTTCCTTTGAATTCATTGAATAAATGATAGCAATTCCTTCTTATTTTTCTTTTGTCAGATCATATTGCAGATGAATTGGTAGATGAACTTGTGATTTGAGTTTTCAATCCTTCATTTTGTCCCTTTTCACTTTGTAATGTTTCAAATGGCAAAGGATACATGTTTATGTGCAGGTTATATGTTGTGTGGCCATTTCAACAGATTGAAGTTGTGAAACCTATCTTTCCTTCATGTAATAAGTTGGAACCAACACCTTCATATGAAATATTTATGTGCTTCATGGTTTGATTTGAGTTGTGATCAAGTTAGAACCTTATTGATCTTCATATTGTGATATGGTTAAAAAGAAGTTAAATATAGAGAGTTTGGTGCATCACCTCCTAGAAATTAGTTTTTAGTTTCAAGCAAATCCTTCTATCCCTTTTCCTTGTCAAGTTGACACTTTTAAGAGGTTCACCAAAGGGAACCAACCTACTCTGGATATTCATCCTCGCTATAAGCAACCCATAGCTCAAGAGGATTTTTCCATGTTTCATAAGATGGTTGAGTACATACCCAACTAAGGTGCAATCCTAAGTGACAATAGTATAGTGAAAGAAAAATTTATAGTGACCTAGGGATGGATTTTACAAGCCTTTATATACCTTGTGATCTAGAGTTCTTATTGATAATTACTATTTTTAGGGATATAACCCTCTACCTAGGTTATAATTCTATGCTTTGGAATTTATTTAGTTATGCTATTCATTTTCAAATATATAAGTCTAGAGAAATTTATTTTTCTAATGAAGATATTGGTTATTTTTTCTCACTAACTAGGAACATAAATGTGGTTTCCTCTATCCATTTTAGATCCATGCTTAGTCAAAGAATGTATCTCTTGAGTTTTATCTATAATATGATCTACTTAAAAACTAGGGAAGTGTGCCATGCACCACGAGTTAGGTTCCTATAGATAGTATTGTTCACAACACTCCTTCAATCACTTGCAAGTGTAGCCACTCCCACTATTGGAGTCACTCGTCACTATTACTTATGTAGTAGAGATAGTCTACTTCCCCTCATAGGAAAACTTCTAGCTCACAATAGAGTGTCATGATGATGCACCCACCATCAACTATGAATTCATCATCAAAGATGAATCCTTTGCTTAGTTGAAATGTATTCAAATAATTAATAATAATAAATTACTCCAAACATATAATACCAATCAAGAATATTTTTATTATAAACCTTTTATGTCTTGTTGATATAAATTATTAAAACATTTCGAATAAGAAAACATGTAAAAGCTAAACCTCCTCGTGAGTCACTCCCCCTATAGTTATAGAAAGCATGGACTACACATTCAAATTTTATAAATTGATAAAATATTAGAGATCATGCATAGCTTTATCAAGCCATTTTAGAAGGTAATGTGCATGAACGTTTGGAATGTTCTAATTATATGATAACAAGATTGCACTCAACTGTTTTTATATAAATAATTTCCAAAAAAACATGCACGCGTTAGGTATATGTTCTTTTTGAACTACAAAAGAAAAAATAAAGTACAAAATAAGCTATGGCCACGTGTAAATCGGGAAAAATCTGATTTGGCATGCAGCTCGGAGTCTTGTTAAGGAATTGTTTATATTTTAAGGATCTTCTTTTCTTTAGGAGCAACATCCTCTGTTTTATTGCAGAATTTTGGGGAAATTTTTTTGACGCGATGATCAACAGCTTAGGTTCCGGTAATGGCGGCGCGCCATTAAACCAGGCGTGTTCGGCGTGCAAGCATCAGAGAAGGAAGTGCACGCCTGATTGCCAGCTGGCGCCGTTTTTTCCTGCAGATCGCTCCAAAGAATTCCAGGCCGTTCACAGGGTTTTCGGTGTCTGCAACACTTTGAAGCTTCTTAGAAAGCTCGAAACCTACGAGGAAAAGCAACGGGCTGTGGAATCTTTATGCTGGGAGGCCACATGCAGAGACCGAAATCCTGTGGACGGTAGTCTCGGTTTCTTAAACCAGCAAATGGAGGATTTTCAGAAAGAAAGACAGGAATTTCTCAAAGAAAGGGACAGATTGCAGAAAGAATTAGTTTCGATTAAAAATCTGATACGGTGCAATTGGAGAGAGCCTCAAAGAGTTCAACAGCAGTATACAGAAGCTACTGGATTAATTCTTAAACATCAAGAGCAGCAGTTGAATCCTCCTGTTTATGTACCACAAGATGCATATTTGTATCCAATGTGTTGCAGCATGTCTCAGGCATCTCCTCATTACTATCATGATGCTGGAATACAAGGAGGTACTTTTTCTTCCTTGTCTGAGATTAGGTTTTCTTGTCTGAACTATATGTATACTTTGAGTCCTAAGGGTAAATACATTTATTGAGTCTTTATACTTACTATTAGATATTGTTGGAGCCTGTGATATAGTAAATATTGTTGAAGCCTGTGATGTTTTAGGTTAAATATCATTGTTTATAAATTAATATTAAAAATTAAGTTTAAATATCATGAAAACAAGTAATTTGAATTTTAAATTATGTTTTAAATAGGAGACTATCAGAAATTTTAACATTAAAAGATCCTTCTTCTTACAAAAGTATTGTTCTTTCTATGAAATCCTCCCCTCCCCACTTTCATTTTTAGAGTATGGGATTTACTTCTTTCTCATTATTTGATGGCTCTTGATATTTTTGTTTTCAACTTAGAATTTGAGTTATGATTTCATGAGTTTTTTATATGAAAAATGTATAATATAAAAGGATATATCATTATGATATCTTGAAAATAAGTAAATATTTTGGAAAGTAGTTTAAAATAAATAAAAAATCAAATCAGATCATTTACAATGAAAAGTAAATATTTTTGTATACTATTAAAAAATAGAATACAAAAAAAATAAAAAAATTTACGTTACTTATTAGTTATAATGTAGTATGTCTCTCGATTTTATGTGATTATAATTTTTTAATGCTTTAAAATGATATTTAAAAAGAAATAAAATACTAGTTGCCATAAATATAGTAGTGTGGTAGTGAAGAAAAGATATATTTATTTGTTAGAAAGTTTCCTTGTGAAGACAAATAAAAAAATAAAATAACAAAGAAAAGATGATGAAGATGAGAAGTAGAATTATTAAAAATAAATAAGCAATGTCAAGTTTTAAAACTTGAACATAAAATAGATGAACTAAATTTACTATTACAATCAAAGCAAATTTCTAAAACTAATATATTAAAAATTAAAAAATATTCAAAATAATCATATTTTCTAAGAATTTAAACCATTAAAAAAAAATCATTCAATTTCCATAATAATCTTATGTTTTATATTTCCCTAACAACAAATATTTAGAGTTTATATAAAAATATAACAAGTTAAATTATACAATCTAACAAATATTAAATTATAAAATATTTTTTTATTAAAATCAAAAGAGGGTTTGTAGCTCATCAAATTATAGGCTTAGATGAGATGTGTTTTTTTTTTGCTAAAGCTCAGTGGTATTTAAGTTGGTGTGTCATTTTCTTTGAGATGCAAGGTCATGATGTTTGAGCTGAAAGAGTGATGTTTAAGTTGATGTGTGTTTGTGCATGATGTTTAAGTTGAAAGCATGATCTAAAGTATACATTTTCACAAAAATCATACATGATATATAAGCAAAACCATCACAATTTAATTTAAATATCACAAATAGTGTTGGATGTTTAAGTTGAATGTATGACATTTGATACATTGAAATTAAGATTACAAAAGTGCATGAAATTTAAGTTGTTATATTATTTTTTCTTTTTAAATCATGATTTTTTTAAATACTTCCCTTTATATATAACAAATTAAGTATTCATCCTCTTTATTTGTTTGAGATTGAGCATTCTAAAATAAAATATTGTATTTTAATTATAAACGTGCATGATATTTTTAATTTATTTTATGTAAAACTTCTTAAAAAATTATCACCTTTTGATTATAAATGTATAATAATCTGAACGTGGATAGTTTGTGTAAAAATATGCATAAATTTAATTTTTAACTAGAAATATACATAATGTTTAAACCTTCTATTTAAATTATATCTTATAGATTGGATATTTATTATTCATGTGTCTCTTAGAACTTAATATCAACTTGGTTGGTTGCAATTGAACTGATTAGGCTATAATTTAATGAGTTTCTACTTGACAACTATTTTAGGTGCTACAAATTCCAATGCAGGTGGCATATCTGGAGTTCATAACATTGGAGGAGCACAACGAGCAGAGATGATGGTCACTCAAGATCAATTGTACAATTTTATTGATACCCTATCACCACCAACAATGGTGGTTGAAGAACATAAACCACCGACACCCCAAGGAATATGATTCATGTTTTTTGAATGTATATATCTTATTTGTTTTTAACCCATTAGACTATTGAGAGATCTCTCTTCTTACCTTAGTCTCTAGAATGTAGATGAATTAAAAGGTTTCATGTTATGAGAATTTATTCTTAGGAAAGAAACTGCATGTACATATTTTTTTCTCCTTAAGATTTCCAATAATTTCATAGTGAAAAGTTTTACTAAAGAAACCAAGTATCATGGAATATAACCATTCGAAAGGAATTTATCATGAAAAGTAACCATTGAGTTGAGTGATTTTTTATCTACCTTAAGCCAACAATGATATTTTTATATGGATTTTACACTATGTAAGAGAAAATTCACAACATCACATTAAAAATTATGTTATTGAATTAAATAAAGTTTATGTTTTAGATAGATTTGAGTTATATAAGAAAATAAAGTAAAATAATACTAATAAATTTATTTCTTGAGATTTAGAGAAAAGGATATAGAAAATATTGTGATAGATGTTAAATACTTGATGTTAAATTTGAAATGAGTAGCTTGAGATGATGGTGCCCTATAATATTTAGGAATATAAGCCATTAGGTTAATTTTGTATCATAAAATTGGTCTATTTTTTCAAATGTTACATAATCAATCTATTGCACATAAATTTGATTTGGTAGTCTATGGACTCTTGTACTTATAAAATGGATCCTTGCCTTGGTGCTTGGACTTACAAATAAAGCCTATAAATTAGATATTGGTGGTGATGACACAACTTTGACAAGATTAATAGTATCTACACACCTTTGAAGAGCTTTCCTAAGTGAGGAATGTGTTCACCTTAGTCAAATTCTTATTTTTGAGTTAAAAATAATTGATAATAGGCTAGAAGAGATGTAATGAATACAACAAGAATTGTTATAAGTGAGGGTTATGAAATATTAAGCTTGGAATGTGATGTTTGATATTTCATAATGTAACAAGAGGAATACTAATGTCTCATGTGCAACTAGGGTTTACAAGTGGTAGCATAAAGCTATGAAAAAAGAAACAGTTATTTAGAAAGTTGTTAAATCTAGATATGGATATCTCTATAATATAGAAGTGATGGTTAAGGAAGGGGTTCAATGGAGCCACAACATGAACTTTGTGGACTAGGGGTTCCCATAAAAATAAATATAAGTATGCTACAATATAAAATAGAATCTTGTGTAAGAAAATAGGAGCCCCTACTTTATAGATTGTATATTTAAGTAGCCTCTTTCAGGTGGACCTAAAAATTTCCCTCATCTACTTCCTAAAATTATTCTACCACATGCCATTCATCTTTAATTTAAAAAAATGTCAATGGTTTTTTTATATTTAGCTATATAATTGTAGATTTAATATTCCTTGTTGCTAAAAAAATCATGAAACCATAATCTTTCTAACATTTTGGAGCTTATAATATTAATCTCGCTCAAATTGACACACTCACAAAGGCATTTTGAGAAGCCCCCTTCCATAGGACCAAAATTTATAAGGCAATTGAATGTTGCTAAGTTGGTGCAAGATGGGTAGATGCTAGAAGGGAAGTGATTGAATGTTGCTAAATTAATATAATTTTTTTTATAAAACATTTATGTTGAAAGTTTAAAATTTGGAATCCTTTATAGTTGAGAAGATGGTCAATTTGTACATGGAAGAGAAATGTTTTCTATATGCAAATATTTCCTTATTACTCCCTAGTTAGAGTGGGGAATCATGTGTTTTTAAGTATTTCAATTCATTTTCTAATATGAGGGTTCCTTATCTCTCCAAAAGGTGTCCTTTTCTATACACTCTACCAATCCAAAATATTAAGCATTTTTATGTACATGTCATTCCGATATACCCATTGATATATGGAAGAATCTAGTTCTCTCTATATAAATAGTCTTGAATGAGAGAGATCTTAAGCTACATGAAAGAGAATAAAGTATGGTTCAAGACAATGCTTAGAAAGATATTTATTGTATCAATGAAATGTGCTAAGAAATAAGCATGAAAGAGATTTAATCTATCAATAATACATCATGCTTAGAAAGAAATGTGTCATTTCACACAAACTTCCCTATATACTTGGAATTTCTTACTATCATAGAGATGAATAACTAGTAAATGGAGATAATTACAAAATTATTTACATATCTTATTTCTCCCTAAATGATGTATGAGATTGATTCCACAAACACCATTGATGAACTTTACTAGGTGTTAAATGTAGTAATTCATTATGATAACACTAAGTTAGTAAATGTGAATTAAAGACACTATTTGTACCAAACATTTAAAGCATAACAAAATACTGAATTTTATCATTTTAAAAATACACTACTCTAAAAGTAATCTTTATAAATACATGAGAGATTCACCCTATACTTTTATTCTTTTTAACTTTAATATATGAATGATTAAAATATTTTATTAATAAAAAATATGAAAATAAAGTCAAACTAAAATTTAAGTTAAAAAATTAAATTAAAATAAAAAACTAAACATTTTAAAAAATACAAAAAATCATATAAGAAAATGATTAAAAATTATATGAATTTTAATTGACATTTAAAAAAATGTAATTAAATAAAAATTTAAAATGTAAAACATAAAAATTAAATTAATTAAACTAAAAAATTAAATTAATTTAAAACAAAATTATAATTAAATAAAAATTCAATTTATAATATAAGAAATTAAATTTATATGAAATAACTCAACATGATAACATTATTCATATATATGAATTTAAGACACTATGTATATAGATATTGTTTGTTTCCGTTATGAAATGTAATAAAATGTTGACTTTTATTATTAAAAAAAAATACTTTATTCAAAAAATAGTTCTAATATTACATGAAAGTGATTTACCCTTAATTTTAGTTTTTAAAATTCAAGATATAAAAGGAATGAACATATTTTATTTTAGAGAATATTTGAAGTAAAATCAAATTTACTTTAAATTAAAATTCTAACTAAATTTAAACTAAATTTTGATTAAAAAGATTATTCACTCAATCATTATGTTATCCTTAAGTCATATGAACATGTGTATGAGGTTTGACCATGTGTTTGAGATTTGACCATTCTTGAAATCAAGAGATCAATTAATAATTTGATTTTACATAGTAAATCATTATTTCAAGTCAACATACAAAAACGCCAACAAGAGTATAACCATTGTGATGTAGGAAAAGGGTATCTAGGGTCTAAATCACACCTCCTATACCACAATGGAAGGAATAATACTTACCTCAAATACTCACTTGGCTTCTAACCTCAATGGAAGAACTAGATGGTGGAGAAATATTTTAGTTATTTGTTTGGGGGATGATTTTATATTTGATTAATTGATTGTTAATTGAATCAATTTGATAATGTAAATATGTACCTAGGTTAAATATAAAAATACTATGAATGGTTATGATTTCAAGAAAACAAAGAGCTCAAAGCAAAAAATAGAGTTCAAAAGAGTAGAGCACAAAGACAGAGGAACCTGGCATATAAATGTAAGCTTTATATGGTTGGATAGGGGTGTTTGTGCCCTATAGACCTAGAAGTATAGAAACTCAAAATCATAATTCAGATCTTAGTTGGTCTCTATCTGTAGGCTATTCTCCTCTAAGCTCAGTATCCAAACTTTGTGTGTCATTGATAAATTCCATTTTCCCTGATTTGTTGACTTGTAGGACTTGAATTATTGATTGAGGAGTTAGGTCTCCAATATTCTCTCAAACTCAGTTAAGATCTATAACCTCCATACAAGGAGGGGAAAGGGTTGTACCATGTAGGGGATTTCCTAACTCAAACCCAATTTTGGTATTTCTACCTCCACAATGACTAGTATGATGATGTAAAAGAGAGCTTACCCTTGATCGAGCATAGGTTAAATGATAAAAAAGTGATAAATTGATAATTACTCCAACTTACTACTCAAATCTACATCCCTTAATGGACTGAAGTCATTGTACTCATTAGCTTCAAGGGGAATTAGAAGATTGATAATTTGAATTCCTACAAGTGTTAGTGCTAAAAAAAAAATGAACATAAAAAATAAATGAACCCACATAAAAGGTTGATGTGTTACTAACATGATGCTTGACTAAAATAATGCTATAATAATTTTTATAAATCTTCTCTTGAATTCTTTTAGGATGCTCCATTATGATAAAAAATTCCTTAGGACTCTTCTAGGATTTTTTAGGATTTTAAATGATGAAAAAGATTTATATTTATATGTAGTTCTTTAATTTCCTACAAATTGATTATAGACAACCAACAAATAATTTTGAATTTCTAAATTTTAAAATTCCAGAATTGACATATTTGAATTGGGGACAAAATGGGATAAGAAATGGTGCTAGTGCCCTAGTCCAATCCTATTTTGGGGCTTTTAGTATTGATAAATGAATATTAAATCACTATTCCTAATTCAAATCTATTTTTTTGAAGATTGTCATAAAACAAGAAAATTTAAACCATAATTAGGTCCAAGCACATAATGGGGAGCTAAACCTAGTGTGAAATTGTCAAGGGTGACAACTTACAATGCTATATTTAGCCCCCTATTTAGTGAGAAATTATGAAATTACACTCATTCTTGTGCACTAAAGTAAGTATAAGCCAAGAATGATTCAGTTATCCAAATATGAAAGAGATAGGACAACATTGAATATAAAGGAAACACTAGCCCCTAGGCTCAAGATCTTATGGAACAACAATGTAAAGACAAATGAACACACACAGACACACGCATACAATGTAATGTGTCATGAGAAAGATGAAGCATACACAATGAAGAGTCAAACTAACATAATGCCAGAATAAAACATAATATAAAAATTAATACGATGTAAAATTAATCCAAACATAATATAAACACAATGCAAACATAATGCAAACACAATGTAAACACAATGCAAACACAATGCAAAAAAATGTAAACATGAAAATGGGCTATTAAAATCATAGACAAGCAAGCTCCACATAATTCTTACTAGGATCCATTCCCAAGGCGTTCCTAAATCACAAGCTAACAAAGTTTGATATTTGTTAGGTGACCCATGAACTAAAAGCATCACATGCTAGTAAAGTTTGATATTCACTCGATGAGCTTGATTAAAAAACAACATAGGATAATGAAGTTTGATATTGATTATGTGAGTTTCTACCGTGGTAGAAAATGAAAACACACAAGGGCTAGTGAAGTCCAATATTCACTAGGTGAGTTCTCATGTCAACCATACCAAGAATTATAGTCTCATTAATTTTGGTAAGGTGCTACAAAATGATCAATATGCCAAAAATGTATCTAAAAGTTCAACATGTGTGAGTAAAGTGAATCACATAATGGAATGCATTCCCCCACCTTAATGTAATTTCCAATTCCAAATGAGAGTAATTTCCTTTAAGGTAGAATAAAATAATATATGCAACATGATAGACCATGAGAGATTGCTAGGAATCCCTATGCCAAATGATATATTCCCAACAAATCTAATGTAGAGAGGATTTAAACTCAAAATTCCCTTTTCTAAAAGGGTAAAAGCACAAAGTTGTGTCACACTTTATAAAGGAAATGACCAACGCTAATTCAAATTTTAAACTTGAATATAGTAAAAAGGCATATATGTTTTAAATTTTGAAATGATGTAAACTAGTAAAATATGCATTTTTTAGTATATTTTATGTTTGTATTTTTTAAAAAAAATTAAAAAATTATTTTAAAATAGTTTTTAATAAATTAACACTATAATTTAGTTGCTGATAAAATGCTAAAAAATGAAGTTGCATGGGACGTCAAACTTTTTATAATAAATTTTATTTTATTTTCAATTGTTTTGTGTGTATTTATGACTTAAAACTTTAGTGCATGAATATATTTTTTTCCAATTTTAATAAATATATATTTTTAAATAAATATTAAAATGTGCATGAATTAAAAAATAGTTGTTTCCATCGGATGCAAACTTTCATATTAAATATTTATCTAAAATGGAAAAAAATTCCACCATCTTGAAATAGATTCTTTTATCTAGTGCATCATATTTTTTTTAAAAATAAATTTTAGTATTTTTCCTTGGCACATTGGTAATCAACCTAATATTTTGTGTTATAGCCTACTTTTTATAAAAAGAAAAAACATAATAAAAAATATAATTAAACTATTAAAATAAATATATTTTTGAAATCTACACTTATAGATCTACTAAAAGGTTTTTTTATATTTAAAAAAAATATTATTTACATTAGTAGGAATTATTGGAACTTTAAGTTTCTCAAATAATTTTACTTTTTTGGTAAATTGGACTCAAAGTGGTGCTCCATATATTTTTAGCCAACAATTTTAGTTAAAAAAGTTGTGGAAGTATCTAACTTAGCTAGAATGAATCTTACTAGATCATATGTTTGACCAAAATTGATTTTTAGTTAAAAATACTTAATCAATTTGTGCTGAAAAGTTGGCTAAAAGTGTGACACAAATTTTTGCTCTTACCCAAAATTCTAAAACAATTTCTTAGACATAAAAAAAAATTGCAATTTAGACTCAACACTGGATTGCGGATGAACCCATTGAATTTCTCTATCAAAGGAAGCTTATTACAAATGATTTTCAGTCCTAATAGACTGATAAAAAACAATTAAAAACTACTACAAACATCTTATATGCAACATAAACATTCAAATGCAATTCTATGCTCAACTATGTGAGCTCCAACCAACTAGTTCACCTTCCAACACTCTAACAATGTATGCAACTCTTGTAGTTTCATTCCAATGCTTAAAAAATTCAATGGGCTATTGAAAATTAGTCCAAACCTGAAAAACCCCACCAAGGACACATTCCCCAAAGAATGCTACACCCTCTTCCTGTGTCCTCCCGTTTCTATTCCCAAAATTCCTCTTGAAAACCTCCTGCAATGAAAAGTGGTTTTTTGTTCTTAATTCCTGTTGTCCAAAAATTAATTTCACATGCTTTATTTGGGCCTATTCAATATATCATGACCCATGGGGCTGCTTCTCATTAAATCAACTCAAAAATATTAAAAATAATTAAATACTCATTCCTAGTAGCCCTCTAAAGATAGGAAAAAAATAGTTTTTGAAATCTTCTCTTTTTAGGGATCATGGTGGAGTGATTTAAAACTCCATAATTTCAAAATCCAATGCCTCACAAATATTTTCAATTAAAATATTTAAAACTGCTTTTTGCTTTTTCACCCACTATGTCAACTTGTCAAAGTTGTAAAAGAATTTAATTGAAAAGTTTAAATATTTGAAGATAAATAATTTTACCCCCCTCAACATGAAATTTAAACCAAATTAACTTATTCCAAAATTCAAAAATACTTCCACAAAATTAACCTTTTTTTAATTAACAGAGGATTGCCAATTTTCCATGGATGCTCCTGCATCAAATACCCATGGTAGAAATGAATGTTTCATGATTTGCATTCAAAAAAATTCGTAGAACTTATGTCTATCTTGGATCCATCTCATTTCCTTGTCCACTAAAATATTTCTATGCACCACTTTCTGTAAACTCACAGCATTACCATGCTTCATCCTTCTACTACCCATCATGTAATTCAAAGCATCAAATCTATTGTCCCACCAATATACTTCATCAAAATCGGAACTAAAAATTAAATTATACATTCTCCTTCATAAAAAAAAATGTATTTTTTTTCCTCATTCATTGTTCCACCTTTTCCACCTCCTTCCATTATGTCTCCTTCATGAAATTCCACTATATCTATGTCTTTTGAAAGGCATGATATTACTGCAACTTGTTTTCCTTCTCTCAAAACAGCGTTAGTACTATCATAAAAAGACTTAATTTCATCATTATATGACAATGAATCATGACCAATAATAAAAAAAAATCACTTCCATTGTTCTCAAAGAAATATTCTTTAGAAAAAAATTCATTAACCTTCATACTCAACTCTTCCAATTCAAATTTATCAAAAGAATATTATGTTGCAACAAAATTATCTACTCCTTCACTCTCTTTCTCATCAAGGGAAACAATAAAATCAGATTTTACCTCACCTTATATAGCTACCTTCTTTCCACTTGAGATATTTTCTTCAATTTGAGTCAAAAATTCACCTTTCTCATCTTCTTCATGATTAGTGTCAACAAAGCTAATATATTTATGATTCATACCGTCTAAAATTTTTATTTCATTAACCAAACAAGACTAGGTAGAATTGTTGAAAACCTTACCCATTTTTTCTTTTAATGGCTTCATTTTGTGTTTCACTCCTCCTTCATCAATGTGTACATTTTGGCATAACCATCGTGCATTACCTTCCTGCCAAATTTCCAAGGTCTTCCTAGAAGAATATGGCAAGCATCCATTGGGAGTATGTCACACAAAACTTCATCATAATAGCCTCCTATCTTAAATTTTACCTCACATTGTTCGCTGATAAAAATCTTCTTGTCATCTTGTATCCATGCTATCCGATATGGATTCGGGTGCTTCTTCCTTTCTAGCTACAATTTTCTTACCATTTCATCAGACATAAGATTTTATGTGCTTCCACTATCAATAATGACATTACATGCATTTCCTTCACACTTTCATCTTGTCCTAACCAATTTCTCCTTTGAATGGATTTATCATCTTCATTCAACAATGTTCTCCTTGCCATTAAAGTTTCACCATCTTCCACTTCTTTGGAATGGGATGATCTTGCATCTTCTCTATTCACATTTACTACCCTGTTCTAATTTTCAGTCCTTCTTCTTGGTCTTTCCTCTTCATGAAGACACTCATATGGTTTTTTCCCCTCTTCTCCACACTTGAAACAAGTTAACTTGTAATTTTCTCTTCCAAATCCTCTACCTGATCTTCCTCTTCCTTTGAAACTTTGATCATAGGTCTGATTTGAACTCTCCCCTCTTTCTTCCTTACTACCCTTAGTGTCTCCAATCCAATCCTCATACTTTTGCAAACTATCTTTACCCTTTCCTCTTTTCTTATTTTCAAACCTCCTATTCCTTAGATTTCTTCTATTTTTAATGCTATTTGATAAGCATCCTCCATTGTCACAACTCTAACAAGTATCATTTCTTCCTGAATGCTCAATTTCAACCCATTTATGTATCTTGCAAACTTCTCTTTGGTCACCTCAGAATGTTGAGTTCTAATAATAATTCTATGGAATTCTTCTGTATACTCTTTCACACTCTTGTCGCCCTATCTCAAAACCTTGCATTTTCTTAAGCAGGTCCAATTCATAATCCATCGGAATAAATTATCTTTTAAGTTTCTCCACCATTTTATCCCATCTTGTAATCTTCTCTTTTCCTTTTCTTCCTCTTTCCAACTGAATTTCTCTCCACCAGATTGAAGCATGTCCCATCAATTTTGTCTTGGAAAACCGTACTTGGTCTGGGTCTCCAACTTCCTCAAATTCAAAATAATCTTCCATATCATTTATCCAGTCTATTATTTCTTCTAGATTCAAACTCCCATTAAAGGTAGGAACATCAATACTTGGTTTTTTCCCATTTTTTAAAAACCCTTAACAATGTATCCCATGCAACTACTACAAATTCCTCTCTTTGTTCAATATCCAAACTAGCATTCTCTATGCTTTCATCTTCTTCATCACTCTTTGGGTCTCTCATTCTTGCAAATCCTCTCCTTATCTCATTTTACACAGTTTCAACTTAACCTCTCAAAACTATAAAATCATCATTCCTAACAAAATTATCTCATATTCCTCTTCCTCTACCTCTCCCATCCATTTTTTTTTCAATACTCACAACATAGTCCTGGTGTTACTGCCTCTCTTCAGCAGTTTGTTACATGCTCAAGATCTTGCTGCTTTGATACCACTAATGTAGAAATGATTTAAACTAAAAAATCCCTCTTCTAAAATTCTCAAATAATTTCTTAGACAAAAAAGAAAAATTGCAATTTAAACTCAACACTGGATTGCACATGAACCCATTGAATTTATTTGTCAAAGGAAGCTTATTACAAATGATTTTTCAGTCTTAATAGACTAATAAAAAAAAAGTAAAAACTCATACAAACATCTTATATTCAATGTAAACATTCAAATACAGTTCTATTCTCAGCTATGTGAGCTCTAGCCAACTAGTTCACCTTCTAACACTCTAACACTGCCTGCAACTCTTGTAGTTTCATTCCAATGCTCAAAAACTTCAACGGATTGTTGAAAATGAGTCCAAACCTATAAAACCACACCAAGAGCACATTCCCCAAAGAATGCTACACCCTCTTCCTATGTCCTCCAATTTCTCTTCCCAAAATTCTTCTTGAAAACCTCTTGCAATGAAAAATGGTTTTCTATTCTTAATTCATGTTGTCCAAAAATTAATTTGACGTTCTTTATTTGGGCCTATTCAATATATCACAACCCATGGAGCTGATTCTCATTAAATCCACTCAAAAATCATTAAAAAAAATTAAATACTCATTCCCAACAACCCTCTAAAGATAGGAAAAAAATAGTTTTTAAATTCTTCTCTTTTTGACTCCTGAAAAAGCAAAAATCAAAAAGTAGGCCTGGGTGCCCAATTACTCAGCACCTGATTTTTAGGGATCATGGTGGAGTGATTTAAAAATCCAATGCCTCACAAATATTTTCAAGAAATTTGCAATTAAAATATTTAAAACTACTTTTTACTTTTTCACCCACTATGTCAACTTGTTAAAGTTGCAAAGGAATTTAATTGACAAGTTTAAATATTTGAAGATAAATAATTTTACCTCCTTCAACATGAAACTCAAACCAAATTAACTTATTCCAAAATTCCAAAATTCTTCCACAAAATTAACCTCTTTTTAATTGACACAGGATTGCAAATTTGCCATGGATGCTCTTGCATGAAAATTTGACTCATGGAAAGGGTTTGCCTCCAAGAAAAATCCACACAATTAACAAGAAAAAAATATCACAAAAGGGATCCATAGGTCAAGGGTCAATAGACCATAAATAGTATATAATTATGATCATGCTTGAAAGTGACATCATTCCTTAAATACTTGTGGAACTAAGAACACAATGGAGGAATGACAAATGAAGATTACATAAAATGATTTTGGGTCAACATGGAAGATACCTAAATATCCCAACACTTTGCATCATTCTCAAAAGGAAATAAAAGACAAAAATATTCACAAAATGAAGACGAAGGAAGAAACACATATATTAATTCCATAATGAGTTCATTTTCTTTGTATCCTTGTGTTAACAAGAACAACAAAGGTCATCCAATAAAAAATAATGAATGTAAATACATGCCAAGTAAAAAATCATGGGAGATTACATTACTTGCAAGAAAACACATAAAGAGACACAAGAGGTACTACACATGTGAGCTGATCTAAAGAAAATTATTTGCATTCCAATCTTTCTCATTATAAATGGAAGGTGGAAAATACACTAAAAAAACTAAAACAAGCATGGTACAAGGAGAAGAACTAGGTTAAAAAAATGGTGAGTCACTCTCATTAAGAGGATCATCATGGCCACCCCCATATAAATTCATTGATTTGGAAAAAATAAGAGCTAATTCATTATGGTCCTCTCTGTGTTCTATTTTATCTTCATCTTCACTATGTAAATGTATCATAATAGGCTACATATTAGTGCTAATAGCATGATTGGACACACTATCATTTGAATTAGCCTTTTTTCATTCTTTTCTTAGGATGACATAGGTAGGGTTCAACTTCATAGTTCAACAAGGATGGAGGAGTGGAGTCAGGTGATGATGAGGATGGATGGGTTGGAATTGTTTCATTGGGATTGGGTTGGATGAATGAATGGTCATTAGGTAAGTTTTTACACTCTTCTGCAAGTTGATGAGCCATAGCTCAACATATTTATTTACACTCTTTTTCACTTCTATTTCTTCTTGCATGATATTTAACTTATGAAGGGGTGATTGGCGTGTTCCCCAACATTGATATCTTTTCTTCCTTTCGAGGAGGAACCAAAGGGATGATCACTAATTGGGAGACCACTACATTCTTAGGTTTTTACCTAAATATTTTTTTTCTTTTAAAGGAAAAAAGTTGACTATATGGTTATATCTTGGTATTTTATAGGATGATAAAGGGGGAACTACTATTATCAATTTTCACTATAGCTTGATTGGTGGAGTCGATTAAGTTTGTTATATCTTAAAGTGGAAGTTCAGTTATTTTATGCTTATGCATTAAGTGTTGATTATACATATTTATCAAGTGGCGGTTATGCATTTTTTAAGTGAAACGAGTTTCATAAGTATTGCTCAAATTTTTGTAGAACAAATGAAAATGATTAAGCATAACAATGCTTTCATTTATTTCATAATGCTAATCACATTACAAATTTCATTTGATTGCAAGAATACAAATGATGGTACATTTTTTTTTGCATTTTGATGCATTTCTTTCAAAATGGTAATGAAAGAAGAAACTAAAAGATCCACACAAGCCATGGAGATAACTGTCACAATGCATCACTAGGATCATTCTACACTGCTAAAGATGCAAGAAAAGGAAAACACATAAGTATGGACATAATCATCATTGCCTGTTGTTGATGCCCGATGCAAAAATTGTGCACCATCCTTCGTCCTTGAGCTCTAATCGACCTATAGAGAAGAAGAGGGTTGTTAGAGATCTGACTATGAACATACCTACATGAACCACCAACAATAATGTAGAATGTTGCTAACAATACACTGAAACAATCAAGAAGAGTAAAGAAATCAGAATTGAAAGTGTAAACATCATGATATATATTGTTTTTGCTAACATTGTTTATTTCCTATGTAGGTATATGAAAAGTCATGTAGCTGATCATATATGAAGAAATAAAAACATGTGGGGTAAAAAGAGCTCCCACAAGGGTAGATATTGGCATGTTGCCCCTTAAACTTACAAGTGGGATAAGTAAAATAATACAATTATCATGCTCATCTGAGCCATTCATGAAGGAGTAAAGCAGTTTTCGCCTTCAAAGCATTAAGTTTATTGTTCATTAATAACAATCAGGTCTGAGTAATGAAATAAAGATTATAGATCAACAATAAAATTAATGGATTCAATTCAACTAAAATCCATCATTTTCATTCTAGAAAGTTTGAATATTGTTGTCATATTAATTGTTTTTGCTGCCTTAGGTCTATTCACATTCAATTATGTTGTTTCACATTTTTTCTATTCTCGAGCAACAAGTGTTTCGTGTCATGATAGTGATAGTGAATAGGCATACATAATGCCTTATCAATGGAGCATTAATAAATAATGGAAGCATATGAAGTGTGTGAGTTGAGAATGCATTATTTTTTTCTGAAAGCATTCAAGTTATGACATGGAGGTGACAAACATAAAAGTAATCATACAAGCAGGGTTATTCATAGTGGTGAGTGAAACAAAGACCATCAGATACTACCACTAATCATTGTCTTTTTTTTTTAATGTTGTTTGTATATTGCTACTAGAATGGTATTATAAAGGGGAGTAATGGTTTCATTCAAGTTCTAGAACAATAATAAAACAATTAGTATTGTTTCTTGTCAGAAGTGTTATATCATTTATGAACTTATCCAAAAATGTCATAATGAGAGTGAATAATGGAGTCAACGAATGACAGATATGGTGTTGTGTGTGAGAACATAATCATTTTTTGGAACATATTGCAGATGTCATGTGGGTAGCAGCAATGTTATGAAAGTAAGTATTTTATCATATTATGATAGTGAACAAATTGAAAGAGCCTTCAATCGACATAACAGATCTTTCAATACATTAGGGGTGAAGGAAATAGAGAATACAAAAGGCTTTAATCTTTGTCAAGCATTTAAATCTAAAGCATATAGCTACAAATGGAATGAGCAAATAGTGAAGAGGAAGACTATTTAAGTTCTAGAAGTATAATCATGCTGCTACAGGATAACATAGAGGTTTTCTTTCATTTTCCCAAATACCCACATGGGGGTTTCATAAGAAAATACAGATTCGCCACTATTTTAGCATACCCATGATAGGTTTTCAACAGTTTCAACAGAAAATACAAAATAAGTGATTTCTTTCAGAATAAAGAAATACCCATATGAGGGTTTTGATGAAAATGAAGATTGTTCACCATTTGGAGTTTACCCATGTAAGGGTTTTTATAAAAACACAAGTTACATACATCCATCATGGGTCGAGCCTATTCATGAAGGAATTTATAGAGAAATGGAGAAAGAATCTTCTCCAAGAGCATGCTTTTAAATGCTTTGACATAAAATGCAATTTTTATTTAACAAAAAATCCTCATTTGAGAATGAGTGGTTGTGGCCAAGAGGAGGGTTTTAGTTATAAATTCCACTAAAAATAGGAAAACCATTTTAAATTTTTCCATCTAAGTCTCAAAACCAAAGCAAGAATGTATGAGGTGAGAAATTCTTGACATAAATCCATTGTCAAGCATATATGACGCGACTTGTTTAGGTTTGAATTTTGTTTTCAAAAAGGGACAACAATCATTATTCCTCATGAAAGATTTTATAAAGCCTTTGTTTGACAAGAAAGAACAATGGAGAAGTGAAACTTACCATTCTCTAGTTGTAGGAGGACATACATGCCATGACCAAGATTCATAAGAGCTTCCAAAATCATGGGCTTGAGCTCACATTCATGGCAACCAAGGAGATAAATCAAAACACAAAACAAAGGACAGAAAAAAATCAGAGATAAAGCATACTAGTCACAGCCTTAGAGGCCATTCTTTCCTTTCAAAACATAGTGAAAAGCTATGATAATGTCAAAAAATCAACTCACCATTGCTCTGTCATGGAGATTCGACCATCTAAAGACAAAAATCTGAATCTCCCATGCATTTCAAAGTGAAAACCTAGCATACACATGGTGGCACATTTCTTTCGGGAAGAGCTCTTTTCTTCCAAAAGTTGCAAGTGAGAAATGAAATGGGATTTTAGGGTTTGTTCAAGTTTTGTCTATCCTCATCCCCTAATTCAAAAATAGGCTTTTCATTAAGACTAATGCCTTAAGTTTATTCATTGATGCCTTATACATGCCCTAGGTCAAGCATTTTGGGGGCCTTCACATAATATTATGTGCCTAATTCTTTAGGTTTGTTTGATAAAATATTTCATGGTCTTTAGACTTTAGGTATTTGTGTAAGGTAGATCTTCTCCCTTTGTCAAAATAGAGAGTGTTTAAGGGCCTTGGTGTTTTTTAATTAATTTTGATAATCAATTAAAGTTTAAATGTTGACCAATATATGTCTTAGGCATTTGACTTCAATTGATTTTGAAGAAATCAATTAAATGTAATAATGGAGGGCCTTATTATTTTTATGATTTTTTCTAATAAAAATCAAATATTGTAATGGAGAAATAAAGTTGTATTTTGCAAAATATTTTCAATCTTTATTGTAAAATAAATCAAGTTGTAAAACTACATGTTGTAAAGCAGAAGATAAAACAATGATTTATAAATTGGTTTTTTTCTTTCTTGCTATTTTTTAGCAGTTTGTAAGGCAAAGATAAGTTTGAATTTTCCTTGGTCAGATTTGAACTGCATGCAGAAGAGATGAAGTGTTTTATTTTCTTTTAAAGAAATTTTTACCTATTTTTAGAAGCCTTATGGCATGCACATTCAAAAAGTGTGAGTTTTCCACTTTTATGCCATATTTTGGAGCAGTTTTAGATGCTTTTCCTTGAGCTTGGATTAGGGTTTTGAGATATATCTTGAAGAAAAAATTAGAGTTTTCTCAGTCTAGATTATTGATTCTTGCTCTCATGCTGAAACAAAGATTTTTGTACATAACAATTTGTATCCAAACTTTGATACTCCTTCAGTTAATAAAAATAACTTTCCTATTTCCCAATTTTTGTCTCTTACAGTTTTAGTTTGATGTGATAGTGTGATTTCTTCTTACAGGATCCTTGTTATGTCCTGAAGTTGTAATTTTGATACAAAAAGATCATAAATACAAGTTGCATGTTGTATTTAAAACTTGAATCTTCACGCAAAGAAATGACGTGTTAAGTGTTCATGAGAAATTGTGAAGTATTGTTGTTTTTCTGAGAACTATTTGTGGGTAAAACTAGAGTCATCATTTAAGTCATAAAATCATTTTAAGTCATAGGTTACATTTCAGTCATCTTTCTAACCTTTTCCCTCAAAAAATTATTTAGAATATAATAAATCATTCGGAGAACCAGCTCACTCTGGAGATTCCTTCTTTGATCAGATCACCCACATCTGAAGAAGGTTTCCATGTGTCAACAGATTGTTAAAATCTGAAATTTAGCATAGGGTGCATATCTGATTGATAACAACTACAACATGCATGCCAAGTGGTTAGGGGGGGATACCTAATTAAGAATGAGGTTCCTCCACTACCTGTGGGGTAGGAGGAAAAGCATCAAAGTTAGTGGAGAACGAGGAGCCTTAGGTAGAATGTTACTAAGCGGGAATTTAGTTATATGTTTAGCTTTAATTTTTTTGATATGAAAAATAAAAAATATTCACGAGTTTTAATAGGTTGGACTAGTTGAGGCCAAAATTAATCTAGAAAAAAATTCCAGGAGAGGCCAAATACTTAAATCTACTATGGTAAATAATATGTATATGTTCTTCAAATGGAAATTTAAGAAATTTTTGAATAATAGATGGGACTACATTCATGGAGCTTAGCCATGGATAAGCTTTCACATGAAATTGCTTTAACATTCAAATTATGGTAAATAAAACATCCAAATATTTAGGTCCAGAATTTACTAGGAGAGTTATAGAACCTATTGTAGGGTGAAAAAAACCATCATAAAACTTTAACCATGATTTTGATTGTTCATAATCATCTTTAAAAATTTCATGTAAATATAATAACTCTTTGGTGATCACATTCACTACACACATATGATAAATGAGTATTCCCTTTGTGGGTTTATGATTAGTTATGTTGGAGATATAAAGAAGACCATCATGTATAGTCATAGAAGCATCAATCTATGTGAAACCAATTGCAGGAAAAGTATTGGTTTGAACCTTACGAGATTGCACTTAAATTATGTTTACAACTTTGGATAGATCATTATCATCTTCTTGATTATCACTATATTGGACAAATTTTGTTGAATGACTTGGAAATAGGTTTGTAATTATTTTTAATTTTTAATTAGATGGTGATAACAATTTATTTCCTTTATCATTAACACCACCCAATTGGATTTGATTAGAATCAATGAGGTCTTGCACATGGTTCTTAAGAAACATACATATTTTTGTATCGTGTTCAAGTGTACGATGATATTGAAAAAAGGATTTTATGTTAAAATTTTGTGGTAAAGGTCTAGTTGTGTCGATATGTCTAATTAGAGTAAGTTGAATCATATTCTTGTTTAGCAACTATAACATAATCGGTTGGAGAGAATTGAGAAATTGTGAAAATTGCCTATCTCTTTACCTAAATTGATATGGTGTTGTGGTTGTGGCAGTGACTTGTGTCTCAATGTTATTAGCAATTTGAGAACTATTTATCTTGATACCTTTTTTTTTAATTTTTAAATGATTGATAGTTGTTTTGAGAGATGGATTCAGATTGACCAGTAAGAGCCAATGGAAGTGTTCCTTCATATTGACTAATTGATATTTTATAATCATGAAGGGCCATACATAAATGTGTAAACGATGGATATTTCATCAATCTCTAATATTAGGTTGTGTGGTGGCTAAAATTCTGCAAATGTTAGCAAACTAATAAATTTCTTCCTACAAATCAAACTAACATGACAAAATCAAGCAACCCTATGAAATATTGCATCTAGTTAAACATGCTAAAAGAGACATTGAAACAACAAGGAAAACTAAATAAAGCATATAAAACATGAATGCAAACCTATTCCATAGTGGATTGGTGCTATCCTTTGTGTAGAAGGAAGCCCTTTCCCAATCCTTGCCAAGCAAATGAGATGATAGAAAATGAGATGAAAAGTGAA
The DNA here is from genome assembly GCA_007115665.2 of Sequoiadendron giganteum. Taxonomy (NCBI): domain Eukaryota; kingdom Viridiplantae; phylum Streptophyta; class Pinopsida; order Cupressales; family Cupressaceae; genus Sequoiadendron; species Sequoiadendron giganteum. The sequence goes on from CM021102.1 coordinate 385,363,495, forward strand.
CTCAAGTTGCCTATAATGAGGATGCTCCAAATTGTAGATGAAAAATGAGAGAAAAGACATTGAATTTATAGGAGAGATTGGAAGAGGAGAGGCCAAGATTGAGAAATGTGGGACTAAAACCCAACAAATAGGAGAGAGCCACTTGTCGCAATGTGATTGGCCCATGATTGTGCAAGTTTTGGCCAATGTGCCCATTTCAAATTTGAAAATGGCATTAAATGAATATGGTTGAGGGTTTTGGGGGGAAATGTGTTTGGACAAAAAAGTCAAACAAGGGAGTTAATGAGGGCATATTCCTTGGGAATATGCCTTGTGAGGATAATAGGGGTTTTAATAAATCAAATTAAATGATTTATTGTGCAAGTGGATGGGACATGGGTTAGTCTTAGCATTAATCAGAGATATGACTAATTTAAGCTAGTGTTTAGGTGGTGTGACATTTGATTTGCATTTTTGGATTTGTTTTAAATCAAATGAGAGGAAAATGAATATTAGTGATTTAATTAAATCAAGAGACTTCAGGAGATTGATTAATTAATTTGATTTAATTAATTGAGAGAAAAATGATCAACTATGATGTTTAATCAATAATGTTGATTTTGTATGTCTACAAGTTGTAAGTTTCCTATGGATACCCTTTGAATGTAAGTGTCGGGATGACTATAGAAGATTTATAAATAAAGTGATTGGTATCATCCTATAATTTTTTTTATCTTCTATTTAGGTCCTTTTTTAATGAACTAAATTTGTTAATGTAACTTGAGGTCTAATGTTTGCTTCAAATTGTTGGAGGAACTCACTAATGAGTTACATAAAGGAGGTAATTGAGTTGTTTGGAAATGAACAAAACCTACCCAAGGTCATATTTTCAATCATCTAGAAAATAGTTTCACAAGGAGCACATCTTCCAAAATAAATTCACTACACAAGGTGGTAAAATTTGATACATGGTTATTAGGATCTTCTTTACCATGTTTTAATTTTCAAGGTGAGGTATTTCAATGTTTTGTGGTATTGGTGTATTTAAGATAGAAAATAATAATGGACTATGTGTGAGGTATGTTGGAGGTTTATCATTGGTTTGATTTTTATTTAAGCTTGAAATTTGTTGTTGTAATGATGTCATGTTTTATAAATTTTGGTTTATCACAAGATCATTAGGTGACATGTTTTGAGAATATGTCAAGTATGGTGAACTATTATGTATGACTGGTGGATATTTCTTTGCATGATTAAGAGGCGTGATTATCATGGAGGTGTTATAGGTGAAGAGAAAAAACTATAAGGATTTCCACTAGAAAGACCTAATATTGAGTTCAAACCATTACTATATTGTGTTGTTGATGCTATGATTGGAGGAATAAAGCTGGAGATAAAAGGAATTCTTGTAGAAGAGGAAAATTTCTTTCCTAATTGGTTTTGAGCATTAGTCAAAGCTTGAGAAAAACTAGATATCATAGGAATATTAGCATCCACTATATGAGATAGGCTACACAACACTTAAACCCATTGCTAATCATTTAAAAACTATCTAAGGTTATTCAAAAGAGGAACCGTTTCTCTAGCCAAAGGTTTAGTGCTTAATAATTTTTTAAGACCTTCTAGGTCTTTATCCAATTGTTTGAGTTTATCTCCAAGGACATGGGTAACAACCTCAAAGTGTAAAAAATAGGTTGTGATGAAGATATAGGTATTGTAGGATTAGGAAGATAATAAAAAATGGATTGGGTATAGACAATACATTGATTGAAATATTTATAAGGCTTAGTCTCAACATCAGTAGTGATTGGAAGAAACCCCTCCATAGGGCTTCAAAGGGTACTAACAAGTAGCCGTCCCATTATTTAATGGATTGGTTTTTAATCTCTTCAATGGAAAATAAATTATCCAATTGATTTCTCTCACATAAAATATGATATTTTTTAATATCATCAAAGTAGTTATTCATACCTAGAGAGTCATATATCAATGACTCAATGAACTAGTTAGGAGGATGTAGTTTGATAAAATAACTAATGATATTAAGTGAGTCCAATTATACCCATATTTTCTTATATCCTATATCAAAGGCCAATATAATACCATTTAAATTAGTTTCAACTTCAATTAGGTGATTTTTCTATAGTAATGGTGATGAATGGATTGATAAGAGATGATTATGAGAAGTGATGCTAATTTAGACAAAATGTGTTAGTTATTTTATGTGTCGACATTTTACCCCTCTTTGAGATAATGTTTCAATCGTATTATTTCAAATAAATGTTAGTCTAAAAAAATTTAGGTGATAATGTACCCCACTATACCCCTTTGGATTGAGGGATGAAGGTTGGTTTCCCCATTGAGAGATCAAATGGAATTTTTTTTTTTGGGTCGAGCTCATGATAGGAAAAATAAGATAGGCTTAGTGGATTAGTGATCAAAATATGATGTTGGATGGATGAAAATCAAGGAATAAGGATGTATGGAATGAATAAAATTGAAAAAAAATAGGCTAGGGGTAAAAATTTAGATTTGGGGATGAAGATAAGTTAGTACAAAAGAAGAAATGAGATAAAATGTAGGATAATGAAAAATGAATAATTTTATTGATCAAATATCAAATAGTGAAAGCTATGATTAGCTAATGGTATGGATTGGGGATATGGGATGGAAAGGTGTTTTCTTTGGTGACTCTTAAAAAATGTAAAGATAAATCCTTATTTTGATACAAAAAATGCATATTATGTACCAAAGTATGAGAAATTAGGGTGACATATTTGTTGCATGAAATTTGACTCTACAAAAAAATGATTATTTGTATTCACACCAAACATACACAAATATTGTTTGAATGTGTGAGTGAATAATAATTAGATCATGATAGTCCTAGTGCATAAAATTTATGAAAGACCAAATATTAAAAGGGTGCTTGTTTATGCAAGAAGTTATCTCAACAAAGACAAGGTAAGTATTCACCATGGTCATATTATAAGAACATCCCACAAACACAACATACGAAAGAAATGAAAATGCCCCATTCTATGCTCCTTTAGACACATCAATATACTATAATATCAAGGTGACTTCAATTGAATTTTGGAAGGGGACAAAAAGATAAATCAAAAGAAAATATAAATTGATAAAAAATACCAACAACCATCATATCTCTTTCCAAAGAGCCTATGTGTTTGTTATTCTCAACTATTCCTATTGTAGGAAAGACGTATATGTTTTTGATTATGTAAGCAGGGAAAGGGCCTTGATCCCACTATATACAAAAGGTTTTGAAAAAATAAAGAGAGATAGGGTGGGAAACAATACCAACTAAACCATCAAAAACAACAAACCAAACTAATTACTGTTTAGCAAGCATAAAAGGTACACAATCCATAACCGTTAAATTAAGTTTTAGGAGCCACATAACTATTTATAGTATAATAAAAAACATAATAAGCTAACATTAGAGTAACCCAACTAGGGGAATGCATACCAGAATAGAGATTAACCATAGGCACGCAGGCCTCAAAACCATACATAGTGATCAAAAAATTAATCTAAGATTAACATCCAAAAAAAATAAAGTAAAGAATGTTCAGTCATTTAACAAAAGATCCCAAGAACCAAAAAAATAAAACACCAGAGGCACAAGAAAGGGAGCCATTATTTGACTGTAGCAATTAACTCCCAATTATCCCCAATTGAAAAGACAAATTCTCTCCAATTAGGGGAACCTTTAGAAAATAGGTCCTTAGACTCTTCCTTCTTTTCAACATTCTTGAGTTGTTTCCTAATCTTGGATTTTCCAAAAACCACTCCAAGCATAGCTCTATGAATTAGCCCATCCGTAACCTTCATGAGGGTGATAATGGATTTTTCCATATCCTCCACCTAAACTTGCAAGAAATTAATTCTTCTTTTCAAAAAAAAAATGTTAGTATCTCTAGAAGTAGTGACACTAGGGGCATTAACATAATCCTCCCAAGTATCCAACTCAATTGCCTCAAGAGAATCCTTCCCGCCTACATCTTCCTCCTCCTTGTTTTCCTTGTCTTCCTCCAATTTTTCTTCCACCATATCATTTTCCAAGTCCTTACTTTCCATTCCTTCACTTTTCTCTTTCACTTGAGGTTCAAATTATTCAATAGTAAGTGGCTCCTCTTCCTCTTCCACTACAACTTTCTTTTTTCACTTTTATTTTTTGTCAGAGGATTCCACCTTTTCTAGTCTCACCGATCTTTGACCTCCTCTTAGAGTACCCCCTAGCCTCTCTTCCTTCTCATTTTGAAGACATTCAAAATATTTAGAAATGGTGATGACATTGACTTGCTTTGAATGCTGTTTAGTTGGTTTTTGTTAGGATTTTTTAGTTTAGGGGTTTCTAGTAATAAAGGGTAGTGCTTTCTTTTCTCTAGAGTGGCTTTGAGAAGTTATAGCTCAAGGGAGTTCTCCTCAAGGAAAATCTTGGGTCTAGAAGAAAAGAGGAAACGTATATTATTAATATTCCAGTGAGAGTAAACAATAATATAATTCACTACTAATTTCTAATTAACCTAGTAGAACCTTGTTACCTACAAGAACTCAATATGAAACTACCATCCCATGGCTCCAATTTATAGAAATTATGGGAGATAAAGCCACAAATGGTAAACCAAAACAAGAGGCACCAAACCAACTACAAAAAGCCACACCCCACTTCTTGGACAACCAAAAGAAATAATAAAATATTAATTAGATATTCAAGACTCTCACATGGGTTCCTAACCCATAGCCTATCCAACTCCTTCCTTTTTAGATGCTCACATGACCTTTCCACTTCCCGGTGGAACACCAACAAACACCTGTTCTTCTCCAATCTTGGATTCCCACTCCAAAACCTTTCATATTCCACTCCAAAACCCTTCATATTCAATTTTATATGCCTAGGAAAGATGAATTATCCATATTTTATGTGTAACCACCACCGAAAATAAATCCTTTCTTTAAAATATAATTATAATATTGCCAAAATATAATATTTTTCTCTCATGTCCCATATAACACATTCCAAGGAATGTAGAAACATACAAATGACATAGGATTACAAGGTTAATGTCACCTTATCCTAAAATTCTCCCACTTGATGTTATACATTGTAATTACATCCAAGAGATATAAAACATAAAATAAAGTATAGTGATCAAGGCCCATGGCCTTCCTACACCAAGATAACTTAATCGTGGTCACTGGCTTCATAAGATAATCTACAACATTATCTAAACTGTTAAAATTTCCTATCAATACCTTATCATTATCAACCATTTGTCACACAAAGTGATACTAAATATCAACATGCTTAGTACGAGCATGAAACATAGGATTTTTGGTCAAACAAATAGCAATATGATTGCCACATCCAATCGTAACTATCGTACAATAAAAAAAAATACCATTACCAAGCCTTTGTATTCATACCACCTCCTTATTAGTATGTGAAGTAGCCATATACTCTACTTTAGTGGTGGAAAAATAAAATGTGGGCTTCCTCTTACTCATCGAACTCATTGATCCTCCAAACAAAGTAAATACATGGCCTCTAGTGTACTTTTGACTATCCAAGTCACCTACCCATTTTGCATCAACAAATCCCTGTATGTCCAATGACTTATCCACTTCATCAGTACCATGATAAACCACACAGTAATTAGAAGTACCTTGCAAATATTTAAAAACCCTCTTAACAAAAGTCCAATGATCTCTACTAGGGTTAGACATAAACTTTCTTAGAAATCCCACTACTTGGGCTATATGTGGTCTAGTGTAAATCATTTCATACATAAAAATACCAATGAAACTAGAATAAGGAACAAAAGACATATCCTCAACATCATCTTTAGGTTAGGACACATATCTAAGCTCAACTTAGTACCAAACAAAAAAGGAATACTAACTGGCTTACAGTTATGCATATTAAACCTTTGCAAAATGGTATCAACATACTTACTTTGACTTAATCAAATATTTCCATGAACCCGATCTCTTTTGATTTTTGTACCAAGAATATATTTTTCAACCCCCAATTGATTCATTGCAAATGTTCCAGAAAGATGTTCCTTGAGCTCACTAATCATCACATTGTTGTTACCAAAAAATAACATATCATCAACATACAAAGCAATAACTAGAATTTGATCATCAATAACCTTAATGTACACACAATGATCCTCCTTAATCCTATGAAAACCCAACTTCAATGAAAAATCATCAAAATTTTGGTACATCCTAGGTGACTATTTCAAACCATACAAATATCTCTTCAACCTACAAGCTAATTGTTCTTTTCCTTTCACAACAAAATTTTTAGGCTATCACATATAAATTTCCTCCTCATGATCCCCATACAAGAAAGAAGTTTTAACATCCATTTGATCTATCTCAAAATCACAAGAAACAAAAATAGAAAATAGGAATCTAATAGATTTTAAAATTAGCAAAAAGAGAGAAAATTTCACCAAAATCAACTGCCTATATCTGGGAGTATCCCTTAGCCACTAATATGGCCTTGTATCACTCTAACTGACCATCTAATCCAAAATTATTTTCAAATACCCATTTGCATGCAATGGGATTCCTTCCTTTGGGAAAAAATTAAAAAGATCCCAAGTGTTACAACTATCCAAAGCCATCATCTCCTCCTGCATGTCCTGTATCTATTACTCACTTTCCTCTAAAGAGATAGCCTCCTTGTAGGATCTAGGTTCATCATTAGTACTCAACAAAGAAAACACACAACAAAAATTGGATAGGCTATACCTTTCAATTGGGTTTCTTTGTCTTGTGGAACTCCTCAAGGTAGGAGTAATGAGCTCTACCCATTCCCCTTCTACTGTGTGCTCATCTTGCATATCCTCTAAACTATCTAAACCCTCATCTTCTTCTCCATCCTTAGATCGATCTGATTTTTCTTACATATGTGCATCTTCCTACTTCTCAATATTTTTCTCAAAGTATATTTCCTTTTTCTTATCTTTCTCCCTTGGTTTTTCTTCTCCTATGTAAGATCTAAACTCCCTAAAAATAACATTTCTAGAAAATATCATTTTAAGGGATAGAGGATTCCAAAGCTTATAACCTTTAACATTCTCATCGTAACCAACAAAGATGCATTTTTGAGATCTTGGATCTAGTTTAGATTGCTTCTCTTTAGGTACATGAAAAAAAGCCTCATAACCAAAGACCATTAAGTGTGAAACATAAGGCTTTCTTCCTATCCACACTTCATAAGGAGTTTTATCAACAAGAGTTGAACAAGGAGATGTATTAATCAAATAACAAGCAATACCAACCACTTATACTCAAAATAATCTATCAAGCTTAGCACCATTCAAAATTATCCTAGCTCTCTCCATCAAGGTTTGGGTAATTCTTTCTACTACCCCATTTTGTTGGGGAGTATAAGGACTAGTCTTATGTTGAACAATACCTACATGCTTACATAATTCATCAAATTCTCTAGAACAATATTCACCCCATTGTTAGATCTCAACACTATTATCTTATGATCTTATTTCTTCTCAAACAAGGCCTTAAATTCCTTAAAATTAGTGAGAACTTTAGATTTAGAATGCATAAAATACATCCATGTCTATCTTGAGACATCATCAATAAAAGAGACATAATACCAAGATTTACCAAAAGAGTCAACATCCAATAGTCAACATACATCTGAATGAATGACCTCTAATGATCTCTTTTCCTTATTATTTCCATCATTAAATGAAGATATATTCTATTTACAAAACACACAATTCTCACAAAAATCATTTTTTCCAGTAGAATAATCAGAAATAGCGTCAACCAAATTATATTTTAAGAATGGTCTTAAGAACATTTTCACCAATGTGACAAAAGCTTTGGTGCCACAACATAAATGCATTGTTAGTGCTAGTTACATAAAGTAGAGGCATTTATCCTAAAAAAAGTCCCTATCCAAGATCCTTTAGCTTTCACCAAACCCCCTCTTATCAACTTGCAACTAGACTTGTCAAATGTCACATGAATTCTAGAATCATTCAACTTGGATACTAAAAGAAAGTTTTTTGCCACTCCTGGAATATGTAAAACATCATCAAGGGATTTAATCCTCCCATCACTAAAACACAACTTTACCTTTCCCTTACCAAAAATCTTCTTAGTACTATTATCACCAAGAAAAATATCTCCCCCATCATATGCTTTGTAAGAAGTAAACCAATCCTTGAGAGGAGTCATGTGGTAGGAGCAACATGAATCAATAATCCAAGCCTCGTCACTAATAGAGTTAACTAAAATAAAAAAAATCAAAATAATCATCAAAGGAATTTTCTATGGAGGAACCAACATTATTTTTCTTGCTCTTACACTCCTTCACATTCCCCCTTTTACCAAAATTCCAACACTTCACTCTGCTCTTTTTGAGGGTCTTAAAATGTCCTTTAGACTTATCTCTCTTTTTTATCCCATTCAAGCCCTTTATCTTTGGATCCTCCTCACACATGTAAGGAATCTTAGGACCCAACATTTATAGAATTTCTCCTCACCTCCTTTGATACAATTATGGAAATCATGATGTCCATCTTTGGCTCTACATTACCACTACTTATGGAAACAATTAGATTTTCACAAGATTCAAGCAAAGAACAAAGAAATAAGATACATTTATCTTTATCTTCTAATTTAACATATTCTGATGCAAGATGAATTATAATCAGATTAAAAGTATTTAAATGGTCTGCAATAGAATCACCATCTTTCATTTTTAATGAATATAACCATCTTTTGAGATATAACTTGCTAGAAAAACTTTTAGTTTGATAAATATCACATATCCTCTTCCACAACTTGAATGCGGTGTATTCTATGGAGACATTCAAGAGGAAAAAATTTGTGAGAAACAACTATATGGTTCCCCATTCCTTCTTGTCTAAATTTTTCTAATGTTCATCATACATTGCAGTCAGTTTACTCTCTTGTGAAATTGGAAAACATTATTCTCTCTCTTCAAGGAGATCCTCCATCTTTAGTTTCCACATATTTTAGCCTATGCCATTGAATGTATCGATATCTTGGTGAGAGATAGAATCCATGGAAATTAATTCTCTTCATAAATCAACAATATACCATAAAATAAAAAATCCCATTACAACCAAAAAACCTTCCAACACTTAAGAGAAAGGTGTCCCCTTCTAAATAGAACTATTAGCTTTGATACCAAATGTTGAAAAAAAAGGTGAAGGAAAGCTACAATATGAACTTATGCAAGTGAATTTAGATCTAAAAATTAGATTACCAAATCAGAAATAAATACATCAAACATCACAATATAAAAATCAGCAAATAATATGTGACATCGAATTTACATGGAGAAACCCTTTTGGGAAAAAAATCCACCCGAGAAAAGAGGACAAGTATATTATTAATCTTCTAATGAGAGTGCACAATAATACACTTCACTACTAATATCTAATCAACTCAGAAACACACTATTACCTACAAGAACTCAATATTAAACTACCATCCCATGGCTCCAACTTATACAAATTATGGGAGGTAAAACAATGAATGGTAAACCAAATCAAGAGGCACAAAACCACTTGCAAAAACCCACAGCCCACTTCTTGGACAACCAAAAGACATAATATAATATTAACTAGATATTCAAGACTCTCACATGGGCATCTAATCCATAACCTATCCAAATCCTTCCTTTTTGAATACTCGGGTGACCTTTCCACTTCATGATGGAACACCAATGAGCACCTATTCTTCTAAAATCCTGGATTACCACTCCAAAACCTTTCATATTCCATTTTGGATGCCTAGGAAATATTCGTTATCCATATTTGATGTGTAACAACATGCCAAAATTTAAATTTTTTTGCTCATGTCCCCTAGAACACATTCCAAGGAATGTGGAGACATATAAATAACACATTATTACAAGGATAATGTCACCTTATCCTAACTATTAGCCTATTTTTCCCTTTGGTTTAAATAGTCACACCAAATAGTTGATGTTTCAAAAAAATAGGTCTTGGTCTAGTTTTTGGAATTTGTAAAGGTTTGAAATTTCCTTTGAAGGTAGAAATCTGATAAATTTATTTTTTCCATGATTGAATTTCTTAATTCATGATTTACATTTTAGAATATTTTAAATGTTTTTTAAGGTTTTCAAATACCTTAAAATTATGCCAAAACTAGCCAAGAGTCTCACACATACAGAAAGGATGGAAGTGGGTTTGAAAAGTTCAAAGAGTTAAAATAAGATATGTGTTAGGGTTCTTGTTGCTTCTTGGAAGGAAAAATATGGCACATTGCAAAGACTTTGTCAAAAAATATGACATGTGCAGGAAGGATCCAACTTTGAGCTCATGGAAACAATTAGGAAGTTGTTGAAGATGAATAAATTATCTTCAATGAGTAACCATGCATGTGGAAGACAATGAAAATTGCCAAGAAAGTGGGAGAAAAGGAGGAAGCCTAGGGAAACAAGGATGCACTAGATAAATGTAGACCCATGTTGCAACATGATGCATGGAGATAGGAGTTTGTTCCTCTAGCTTGTAGACCTTCTCATCTAGATTGTAAAGACTTAGTCAAGAAAAATGATGTGTGTATGAAAGGATTCATCAGATAAAGGAGAAAGGTATGTGAGATAACTATCATCATCATTTCAAACCAATGCATTAGTTTTCTCATATGTATCTTTGTAAAGGGATGACTGTTCCTTTTAGCTAAATTCTCATTTTGGAGCGTTCATTGAGTAAATGACATACATGGAATCGGGTTTTACCATATTTACCATTCTTAAAATGTAATTTAGACTTTTTTGAGTTGAGAGTTGTAGTTCATGTTACTGTTGGTGCATTTGGGGAAAAATGATGCAACCAAACTTGTGAATGTTATGGCTTCATTCATCAAAGGACAACATGCATAGTCTAAATAAGTTCGATAGTATTTATGGAAAATCAGTTGCAAAAGAGTCATGAATAATGCTTGATAGTCTAAAGATACATGGACATCGAGGAACAAAATAAAAATTGTAGATCACTCAAGGTAGTGAACATGAAGTATTACAATCCTATGAAATAGAAATAATAGTCCAACCACCTTTACGAATATGTGTAAGTATGGCTATGGTTCTTTTGACCATGATAGATACTACTAAGAAATGACTCATGTTGGATCTGCACACACAAGAACCTTTTGATGTTGGGTTTTCCTTATCAAGATTTGGTGGCTTTGACTTCAAGTCTACCAATATGAAGATGCAAATAGAGCTCTAGGAGAACCCTACTATTTAATTGCAATTCCATCTTGTATGGCCACCATGATGCTTCTATATTATAGCCTCTCTCTCAAGGAAGTACAAAATAAAAATTATTAACAATCACCTATAGTCATTGTGACCTTGCAAGAATGAGGGAACTTAGTTGCATTAGGACAATCCAATGCCAAGGCGAGAAAGAATGGCAGTTCCATACAAGTGGTAGAATGAATATTGGAAATGTTGTATAAGGATAGTCATCACTTTCATGATAAAGAGAAATGTTCATGATAGTCATAAATGAGGTATAGTGAGTCCTAGAGATTAGAAAGAAATACATACTTGGTACAAGGATGTTTAAAATAGACAATTCTGATATGTTTCCTTTCCCTCTAGTTCCTATTAATATAAAATAAAATACTTAGATGAGATGTCTATATTATGTGCTAAAGAAATTTGAAGGCTGATAAATCCGCTAAAAGGATGCTATGGTAGTCAAAGACCTTTGCAATAAACAAAGAGATGATCAAATGCCAAAAAAATCAATGGTTAAAAGAGGATGCCATGACAATCACAGTGGCAAGGATGGTCCCTTTTCACTACTGGATAGTTTCACTAGTGACTTGAGGAGCTTATTAGCTAAAAGAGGAGTTTAATGATAATTTATCATAGTAAAGGCAATATTCATGATAGTTAACAATGACCATGGATCCTTTACATAGATGAAGCCAGTATTTTTGCATGATAGTGTTTTTTGTCTATGAAATGATAGGGTAGTTTAGGCAGTAACATAGCTATTTGACAATGCCATTATGCATAGTAAGGTTCATAGGATGCATGAGTTTCAGTTCACAGTATGACATCCAAAAAGGGAAGATTTTTTTTATGATAGCTTAAGAATTTTGTCATAATAGGAAGATAACCTTCAAGAGCAGCAATATGATCTAAAAGGGTCATGCACAATCATAAGACATCATAGTCATAAAGAGATATAATGAGTAAGCATAGCTTAAACATCTTAGACAATAGTAAGAAAGATAGGGTTTCATGACAAGGTTTTGACTGAGTAAAGGCATAATCATTTTGTTATGACAGTTCAGTGATAATGGATCATACATAACAATGATCATGTCCATGAATAAGAGAAGATCATTAAGGTAAAAAATGGAAGGGGAAGATCTAAGTTGAAGTAAGGTACCAAAAACTTGAATGCCACTCTTTTATCAATGTGATAGAGAGAAGGATGTCTAATATATGTGATAGTACAAATGAACAAGGCAAGACATAGCACAATTTTCCCAAATCTATCATGAAGGTATGAAAAATATTGTGAGAAAATGGAGCTCAGTGCAAGGTGATCATTAAGATAGGGGTTTCATGGTAGATAATAATGCCCTTCATAATTTGAAAGAAACCACTTCTCATGGATGGGGTAGAGTAATGTCAAAGACTATGAGTTAAAAGAAGAGAAGAATCTAGAAGGATAGTCAAAATAAAGGTTGCAAAGAGAAACAAAAATTATGGAACTAACTACAGGAATAAAATGCATGGAAAAAGTGTATGATAGTCCATAATGATAGTAGTGATGAAGAGAAAATGATACTTGGCAGGTTATTGTATGTTGTAATCGAATACAAAGGTTTTGAAGGCAGAAAAAATAATCACTAGAGGACAAAATAAAAAGTTTCGGAGGTGGTAATGTTTTTGGGTGTAGACACTAATTCAACCTTGCATCAAGAGGGGCAATGGAGTCCACCAAAGTAGTTAGACAATAATGATAATTTATTTCATGTGAAAGTGTTCAGATAGATGCCAAATTTTAGTAGTTTTAGAGGTAACTTTTCCTACTGAAGTATTGAAACATGAAGAACTACAACATGTTGAAGTCACTTTGTATTGCACTTGTGAGAGGAGTGGTAGAAGTTAGTCTACAATGGATCATGCTAATAAGGCTTATACTGGAGTTCAAAAAGAACTTTTTTAATTTCAATACTCTCCTTGCAATTGTTAATGTTGGAAGTGTGTGTTTTATGAATTAAGTGGTTCAACAAATAGATTTAAGGCTTCATTAAGCATTTTGTGTATGAAAAGAGATTCCCAAAGGGGTAGATTGCAAATCAAATCATAATACATCAATGAAGATACAATGAATCAAAGAGTATGTTTCATCCTTGGGGCCATCAAGTTTGGAGCCTACTATGATTTGATAATTTAGATTAAAAGCCCAAGCTTAAACAACCAAATGTTCAAATATGGAGGGGATTAACCTTACATGATGGGGCTTTCAAGAATAATGAAGGGATATAGATTTATATAGTTCAAAGATGCCAAAATGACAGTTTAAAAAATTGAAATTGATTGATACAATGGTAGAGGTAGAGCACTTATTGACTTTTAGTATTCTTCCCACATGTCTTATAGTTATGCAAGTGGTAGTTTGATGAAGTAATGAGCAATTGTAACATAGTTCCAAGCATATAAGGAAATTTATTGGGTTGTGTATTAGTTGAAAAGAATGTAGGAGACAGTTTGATTCTATTTTGAAGCCTTTTGAGGGAATTTAAGAGATGTTTGTGAAGCCTTAATGGTAGAAGAGGTCAAGGGATGACTTTTTCACCACTAAAACAACCTTTTGGAGCAATTTTGGGGGTTGAAAGGTACATTTTTTTCTTTTTGATGACCAAAGAAGATTGACTCGGCAAGATGGAGTGAAGAATTCCTCAAAACATGTTATCTTTTTGTAAGCCATTGAACAACATAAAGGAAAGGCCTTAGGAATATTTTTCACTAGTTCTCTTCTCTCTTAGAGCATTGTATTGTAACTTTTTCGAGTTCTTTTATGCTAGATTAGTAGATGTAGCTCACTTTTAGACATGTACAACTATGTAAGAACCTCTTTTATCAATAAAATTTAGTGGGTTTTCCTTCTCAATGGATTTTTCATTGTGTTTGTATGGATGCTTGATACTTATTTATATGATTTTTTGTCTAAATCCTTAAGCTTGTTGTCTCATTTCAACACCTTTAAGTAGAAAGCATGTCTTTTATAGGTCATGAATTATGTCATTGATGTTTACACTCTTCATTTGTGAAAGATATATCTAGTCTTCCTTCTAAAGTTGTAAACATACCAAATTTCTCATGAAATATTGATATAGAAGCATGTTAAACAATTGAGTTGTCTGAATTTTAGCTAGGTATTTGGGAAAATTGTGTGTTCAAATAGCATAATAGGTTTGGAAACCTTTTTGGTGTATCACCTTTTAGAGTGTAGAATCATTTTCAAGTTAATACTCACTATTTTCCTCAACAAAGCAGTAGGATAGGTCTAAATAGGTGAAGAACCAAGAGAATTAGCTCACTTTGGAGGTTCCTTTCTGGCATACGTGACTCGCAAACCTGAAAATAATCCCATGTTTCACTTGTAAGATAAGTTAAACAACTTAGTAGGGGTGCATATTTGGTGATAACACTAAAAATACCTTAATTCCCAAGAGACAACATAATCACCCTTCAGAATATCAACAATGATCTTAGAGTCTCATCTTGGATAAATTTTTGGAAGCCTAATTCTTCTAGTTGTTTGATACCTCCCTAGAGAGCTAAGGCCTCAACCTTATTGTTAGAGAATATACATATTATTTTTCCATAGCCCACAATGCAATCCCCTTGGTGATTTGTAATAAGACCTCTAGCCCATACCAAACTAGTATTACCTTTCGAGCAACCATCAAAGTTACACTTAAACCAGTTTGTCTTAGGAGGAGACCAAAAAATATTATTTCTAGTGATGTAATTGGACCAATTAACATTCGTGAGGTCCTTTTTGAGGCCCCAAATTTTATTAATTTTGACCTCCTTGTAGTATGGCATAACCCTTGAGAGGGTGTACCCCCAACCTCCACATTTTCCTAGATTTGATTCTTAATTTCCATAAATAAGTCTTTTCTACTTCAAACCATTTCTCTGAAGATCATATTGTTTCTCTCCTTCCAAATCTACCAAGTTATTAAGGTAGGGGTTTCAATCTAGAGGTCCTTTATAACTTTGTAAGAGTAAGGGAAAAAAGACCAGTTGTTAATAAAAAAATTCATTAAAAGAGGAAAGTCCTATTCAATTAACAATAAAGGGAGAAAGAAAGACCAAATTTCTCTAGCATATGAGCAATGAAAAAATAGATGCATTATAGTCCCCTCCTTTTTACAGAGGAAGCATTTGTTAATAGATTGAAACCCTCTTCTTATCAGATTATCAATAGTGAGGATTTTTTCATGTGTAGCTACCCACCAGAAGTTAACTTTAGGTATTAGATTGTTTAACCATACATAATTCCACTGAAAGCCATTGTTGGCTAATAGGGATTTTTTTAACTCCACATAAGCTATCTTTACTAAGAAACAACTTAAAGAACTCTTAGTCCACAACCATTCATCCTTCCTACCTTTTGAGAATAAACAAGCCTCCTTAATTCTTTGGTGAAGCTTTGCACTACAACATCCTAGGTTTTTTGTCTATCCTTAGGGTAACTCTCATAAGAAGATTGTTGATGTTAATCCAATGAGGCTTTGGCCCATCCCAATCAATATAACATGCAACCTATTTGTCACAAATCCTAATCATCCATTATTTTATAGGATGGATGTGATCAATGGAAGAAAGGGGGGACCATTATTCCCTCCATATTTCTAGAAATTAGTATCATTACCATTACCAATACATTTCCTAACTCCCATTTTTAGCACACTTCTAATTTTGTGGAGATTTTTCTAGAAAATAGAACCATAAGGAGATTTTGAGGAACTAAGGAAACATACTTGATATTTTTTTTTGAGATACTTGGCCTTAAGAATCATAAACTAGTCTTTGAATCATTCGAGAAAAAACCACCCCATTTTGACAACTACAACTTTAGAAAATAGTTTATTTTTTCTTATACCCAGACCTCCAACACTTGTAAGAGCATAAAATTTTTCCCACCCCACCAATGCCATTTTGTTTCTCTCCTCTATTCCTAACCACAATAATTATTTTTGGATTTGTTCAATCTTATCAATAATAAAAACAAGAATATTGAACATGAATAGGTAGTCAATTAGAATGTTTTGAAGTGAGGATTTTAGAAATTGGATCTTCTTGACTGACTTAAGAGTTTTCCCTTCCAACTGGACAACTTCTTTTTCATCATCTCAATAATATGGTTCCAATAATTAGTATCAATTTTTTTAGAGATAAGAGGTAGACCTAAGTAAGAAGCAATCAAAGCAGCTTCTTGGAAACCCAATATGCAAACAAGTCTATCTTTCACAATTTGGTAAGAATTGAAGAAGTATAACTTGCTCTTGTTGTAGTTGATATGTTGACTTGAGACTCTAGCATATCCATTCAAAATTAATTTCTAGTTACCTACTTCCCCAACCAAGGCTTCTTTAAAAATGATAGTATCCTGAAAAAATTGTTAGTGTGAGGCAAGAAGGAGAGTTGAAGTAGTCATAAAAAATTTCAACACCTTTGCATTCAAGAGTTTTTGAATGTTTCTTCCTAAGACTTTAGCTAGTATTATGAAGAGATAAGGGGAGAGAGAATACCCTTACCTAATACCACATCCACAAGAAAATAAACCCTTAGGAACCCCATTCACCAAGATAGAACACTTCAAGTTGCTAATAGAAACAATGATAAGTTTAAGAAACCTGCCATTAAACCCATATTGTCTAAGGACGAGAAGCAGGAAAGGCCAAGACACTTTATCATAGGAATTTGAGATGTCAAATTTCAAATCAATCCCAACATTTTTACAAAGTTTAGTAGAATGGAGAATCACATGAGTATATATAGCAACATCCAAGACATGTCTTCCTTGAACAAAACCTTTTGATTTCCAACTATCATTTTTTTCAAAACAAATTTCAATCTAAACACAATGATCATAATTTTTTTTTTATACATAGAATTAAATAGACTGATAGGTCTGAATTCATGCAAGGAGGAAACATCAACCTGTTTAGGAATGAGAGCTATAAAATAAGCATTAATTTGGTTTAGAAGACTACTTGAAAGGAAGTCTCTAGTAGTGTTAAGGAGGACATCTTTATTCACAATATCCTAGAAGTTTTGAAAAAAGGTAGGAGGAAACCCATCGAGCCCATGGGCCTTGTAAGCACTAAAGGAGAACACAACATACTTCACTTCCTGAATGGAAACAAAAATTTTCATCTCATGAAGATCTTGATCATAATCACCTTAGAGATAACTTGGAGAATATCATCTAACTCTAGCTAAGAAACATTAGGTTCCTTCTAGAATGATGAGAAGAAAGCCATAACTTCATCAACAATTCTTTTTTGTTTTTCACCAAATTACCATCTTATTTCATAAGCTATATTATCCTATTTCTACTTGTATACTTCATAGTAGAATAATGGAAGAATTTTGTGTTTTGGTATCCTTTAGAAAGCCATTCAATGTGAGATTTTGTTTCTAGAAAATATCCTCTTGCTTGTTTACATTGAACCATTGATCCCTTAGGTCACATTCATTGTTGCAAATATATTCATCCACCACTCTTAACTAGATCATATTTTGTATCTCTTTTATGTTGTCCCTAATAGATTTTTATGTTAAAGATTTTTCCAAAGGAGATCTTATTCTAGCCCTTCACTCTCTCTTTAATCCTTTTCAATTTATTAGCAAGACAAAACATAGTCTAGTGCCAATTGAAGGTTCATTCCACCATCTATAAAATAAGGTTCTAAAATCTAGGTGGAGAGTCCACACTATTTAAAATCTAAAGGGAAATGGACCTTTAGCTACATCAACATTTATCTTAAGCATAATAGTGTTGTGATCAGACCTAATTCTAGGCAAATAAGTTAAGGTGAGGTTTTGGGAAATATTCGAGTTAGTTGAAACTAGAAATCAGTCAATTTAACTTGAATCAGTTGGTTACCCAACCTCTTATTAGACTAAGTGAATAGATAACCTCACAAGGGAATATCAAAGAGCCTAATAGAGTTAAGGAATCTAGACAAATCCATCATACTATCAAAAAAATCCTCTAAGCCCCCTAGCTTTTCTGAAGGATGTAGCAGAGAGTTGAAGTCTCCTCCAAGCATCTAATAATCCTCCCTTTTGAAGTTTGTGTTACTATCCAAGAAATCCCAAATAAAAAATCTATCTAGATGAGAGTTAGGACCATAGATACTAATGAAATTCTATTTTTCAAAAGTGATAAGGTATTTAAAGGAAACCATAAGAAAAAAATTTCTAGAAAAACCCATAGTACCTTTAAGTTTAGAGGGATTCCATCAAGTGGAAATACACCTAGAGGAACTTTCAACATCACTCAAGACATAATTAGCACTAGGAAAAAAACTCTTAACAACCTTATCAAAAATTTCCTTCTTTATTTCATTTTCTTGAAGCAAAAGAACAACAACTTTATTATCCACCAGATAAGTTTTAACTAAGTGTTGTTTATAGGGGTTGTTGAGGCCCCTTACATTCCAAGAGATTATCTTCATAAACATAAAAATAAAAATAACATAATCACCTTTATTATCTTAGGGCATGGGAGAAAAACCTCTTACTTCTTCTTAGACTGGCCTTGAAATTGAGTCCAAGGTGTTTTTCCTTCTCGAAGCCACATCACAAATGATGTGTTTATTTTTGGTATCCTTCTATGAAGGTCTACCCACCTTATTCCCTCCTTCCACATCTGGTTTCTTTTCTTTTTTTAACTTACAGTTAGCTTGAATCTAGTTCTCATCATTTTCTTCATCTAAAGGGAATGATGGGAAGCCTAAAAGGGCCATAGGTTCCTTCACATTATTTCATTATTTTTGACTAAGAATGACTAAACTATCTCCAAATTTTTTCTATAGAGGAGAGATGAGGGAAAGGAAGTTCTTCTCCTAGCCAATTTGAGAGACAATCTCAACTTTTCTATAAATTCATAATTATAATCAAAGTGTTGAGTTGAATTCCCCGTCGAGTCCTATTTTGTTCCTAATCCCACAAGGGGAGCTTCTTCTAGATTGGATTCTTCAATATTGGCTTCTTCATCCTTTTTGTTCTCATTATGTGACCCTTCAACAATATTTATTTTTAAGCCATCCACAATAACAATTGTAAGACCCTCGTCAGGAGGAAACTTGTGTGACATTTTAGGAATGTCCAACTTATGCAATATACCATCAAGGGAGGTAGCCTTTGCCTCCAATTTAGAATCTATTACCTTGTGAGGGGGGGAATCTGTGATGGTGACTTTAATACCTACGATTTTATCATTCTCAAGGAAATTTTGAGAAAGAACAACATTCACAGGCTCGACAGTAACATTAGATTGAGCAGTGGGATTTTTAAGGGAGCCCAATTCCTCGATTTTAAAATTTGAAACCTCTTATTGTAAGTGTAGACATGCAAAACTAACATCATGCATCCTGCTCTAACCATTCTACTATTAATCAATTATAACAATTTATTGATTAATTTCCTAAGGTTCATTAAATAAATCAAATTATTTAATCCTTATGTTCTTCTCATTTGATTTAATAAATCAAACTGATTTAATCAAATGTCAAATCCCTAAAATCCCCTAAGTTAATTAATCTAAATTAATTAACTTCTAATCATGATTATCATTCTCTAGCTTTTGACTCAACTAGAGTCAAATCCAAACTCTTAACTAACCCACCCACTTGCACCAATAAATCATTTATTTGATTTATTATTTCCTCTAATTACATTCAAAATGGAATCAAAATGGAATATTCTTCCAATTTGAATCTTCCCCCCAAAAGGGACTTGTCCCTTCCAACAAGGTTTTAAATGCTATTTGCACAAGTCAAACATGGCATTTATTGCACCTTTCATCCCCCCTAAACATGTCATTTCATCCAAATTTAAATTTCAAATTGGCACATTGGCCAAGACTTGCACATTCCTCACCCTCTCACAACTTGACAAGTGGCACCTTGTCATTGGTTTGTGAATTATCCCACATTCATCAAAATCTTTCAATCTCCTACCCTTGAATCTATAAAATGCAAAGCATTTCTCCAAAACAACAACAACACAAAATCTGAGAACAACACATCTTGTTGCAAGGTTACTCTCTTCATTTGAGAATCAATCTTGCTCTTCATCATCTACAATCTACACACATTTTGAAAGCATCTACACTATAGGCAACTTGAGTTCAAGCATCTCATTGTCTATCATATCACTAAGCTTATCAAGGATTGGGAAAGGGCTCTTTCACATACTCAAAGAGCACCAATCCACTATGGGATAGTTGTTAATCATGTTTGCATATGCTTTTGTTTAGCTTGCATTGTTTTCATTAGTTGCATTGTTTTACACGGTTAAATATTTCATAGGGATGTTTAAGTTTGCTGATTTAAACTAACTTTTGTGCTAACAACACGAAATTGTTTAAGTCTCATTTGCAGATTTTAGTATCCACAGTAAGTATCATGGAGATGGCCAAATTTCTTACAATTTTGACAATAAAATCTAACATTTTCATATTCTAGAGTTTGAGACCAATAACCAAAATTCAACTTCAAGACCACTAAAGTAGGCATAATAGTATTAACAATCACATTAACACAGATCCAAGAAAAGACTAATATAGAATTCTCTTGAGTGATCTTGTCAACACTCAGGAGGCTACCAAAGGAGTCATCAATCCCCTTGAAAATTCCTAAATTCTAGAATTCTAATGGTAGCTTACAAAGACACACCTAGGTTGATGCAACAACACGCAGATCAACAGATGGGTCAAAAATTAGTTTCCATTTGAACAATGATAAGAAGCTCTTAAAACCAACATCAAAAGCCTAAGGTCCCCTATAAGAACCTTTATCATGTATTCATACACAAAAAAGATAAAGAGGAAAAGACCTTTGGACATAAAACTTAGAGTAACAATTCCTTTTAAATTCCAGATAGAGTTATCCCATTTCCTTACATGGTCAATATTTGGGTGGTATGCCAAGAATTTACCCACCAATGACAACTTGAGGCCATCCACTGCTTGGATCATAAGTGCTTTAGGAATATAAATTTCCTGAACATCTATTGAGGAGGAGACATATTTCATATTCAATCCAGCCATAGCTGGAAAACCTCCACCAACCAATTTTTCCATGAATGAAACTAGATCTTCTTTAGAGAAAAAATGATTCCAAACCAAAAGGGGGTGACAGAGGGGAATTTCCAGATGTATAAGTTGCCAATTTTGTAGAAGAAGGTGCAACATAACTAGAAGTTGTACCAAATTTGGGGACATCATTTTTCGAAGAAACAAACACATGCACAATACCAAACTTGGGAAAAAAATTCTTAGATGGGGGAGCCTTGTTGCCCCCCTACTTGACCAACACATCAATCAATCCCAAAAAATCAACACAAATTCAAAAAAACCAATGAGCACAAAAGTTGTAGGGTGTGGAAGTTTCTCCTCCATAGATTACTGTTGAAAGATGTATATGTTTATGCATAAATTAGTATGATGAGTCAAATGATGAGGCAATAGGTATATAGAAAATATGTTGATTCAGTAGTTGTCTTAACTTGCAATTTACCATGAAAGTTTGATGTTTTATGTGATGCATAGTTTTTTTCTTGAATGTTAATTCTAGGTGGTGATGATTTATTATGGATGGTGTTGTGTATGTATTTGGATAAATTGAGGAACATGTTTTTGGTTTATTGATGGAAGATGATAATGACAATGATAATGGTAAAATGATTAGGGTGATCATTTGGATTGTGATGAATGATGAAGGGACATGAATGTATAGGGATATTGAATACCTCTTGAGATTTTGTTGCTATAAAAGCTGAATTTGATTGATTTAATTGATTGATTGATGATAGTGATAACATTGTTGATGATGAAAATAACATAAGGATTATGTGGTTAATGATAAGAATTGTATAATGATTGGGAAAAGATACATCCTAATGATGATTCATTGGATAAAATGGATTAATATTATGTTATAATGTAGGTGAGATGAGATTAATAATGGTTTTTTGGATTACCGGTGATGAAGGAGAGTTTGGTGGAAAAAATTATTGATGGGATGGTGGAAAATTCTTGAATTTTTTATTTTTTATTGTTTTATTTTTCAATATATTTGATTGTTTTGGATTTTGGGAATATTTAATTTAATTTTTTACATTTTTGGAATATGTCATTTGTTTTGAATTTTTGGAATATATGATTTTTATTTTTTATTTCTTGAATATGTGATTTTTTATTTTTATTTTTGAAATGTGTGATTCTTTTCAATGATTTTTGGATTTTGTCCATATCACTAAGTGGGTTAAAATAAATATATCAATATTTATTCCAAAGCAAGATGTAATCACCTACCCCTAGTTTCTAGCAATGTATGGAACACTATGAGTGGATGAATAGACTAGTGTGATGAAAATGGAAATGTGAAAGATAGGGAGGATATACGTTATGAAAATGAATCTAGGATAACATATTTTAATTCCAAGGGCTATAACATAATGGGATATTATGTCTTACCCAAGATAAGTTTTTGGATCTAGTGCTATGTAGGTGATAGTATGACATGGGATAGTATATGGTCAAAGGAATTGATCATGCCAAGAGTGTTTCAAAAAAATATTTTGAAGTATATGCCTCTATTATTTGTCAAGATTAAGGTAGATAGGGAAGATGGATGAAAATGGAATGGATTGGATGGATAGTTGTGCTAGGATAAAATAACATGATGTATGAGATAATATCCTCCCAACTAGAATGGTACACATAGATATTCAATTTTACACATGATTCTCACAAATAGTTTTTCATCATGGTACTTTCCAAAAGCACCACAAGAATGGTTTTCACTATTAAATGAATTATTTCTCTTTACTATTTTTTCTTTCTTCTTTTTTTGTTACACATGGTGCCTATAAATTGGTTTTCACTACAATACTTTCTCAAGGTGCCACTGAAGTTTTTTTCATCAGACAACATAATATTTATTTGTACTCTTTTATTTTTTCTCTTATTTATTTTTCTTTTCTTTTTTGAATGATCATCAACTATGCAGGACCACTTGATGGTGTTGATGTTGATGCTACTATCATAATGTATCGACAATTTTTTTCTTTAGGATTTTCTTTTCCAAGATAAGGTCACTCCTATGTAGCCCGAGATGTTATTGTGATCCTTTTTGATATTATGGATAGATTTATTTAAATATGCACATCGTGATAGAGTGTTATTATAATCCCTATGATAAAATGTTGCTGCTAATACACACTAAATGTGGGATTTGGGATACTCAAATTTTAGGTAGGATGTTAAATTTTGATGGGGGGTGTGAGATGTGGATGAATTATGTAGTAGTTTAGATGTAGGATATTTTATTTTCTAAAATTTGGATGGTGCATGATGGAGTGTGGGTGCCATATTTTGAATTTGGGACCAATAATAGTATACACCTTATGTGTTGGGATTGAAGACCCTTTTGAAGGATGTAGACACTTGTGATTGATAAAAAATATTTTTTAATATGGCTCCATAGTTTTGTTGACTATTGGATTTATATTTGGAGTGGATGTTATATGATACACTTTTCTTTGTGATCCATTTCAGAATTTATGTGTCCATTTTGAATTTTAGATTTATTAGCTTCAAAAAATTGACTTTAATCCTTTTATTTATGAGTATTTTACCTTTTTAGTCTCAATTAGTGGATTAAAGGATTTATGAATGATGGTTTATGATTTGGATGGGTGGATTGTTAGAAACAACCTTATTGTAAAGATAATTCATGACCCCTATTTTGATGTTTGAATTAGATGAATTTTCCCCTAGTATGATAGAGGTACCACTAACATCATTAGATTTCTTGGTCGATGAATAACCAAGACCTTGATACCTAAAATTGTCCAAAAATCTATACTGGCTCTAAAATACCTTGTTCATGTAGGCCTGATCCTTTTCCTCACTAATACATACTTTGGAAGATTCTATTTGCAATAAGACATGTGTTATTTAAGAAATAAAATGTTAAATCTTATTTGTGTTATTGGGAATCATCTATAGTAGTTATGTTTTCATTAGTAAGAAATCCTTTTTTGACAAAGCTACGTGATTCAAGTTGATAGTATATTGGTTCTTTATCTACCTTTAATGTTTTTTCTTTGTCATTTTGTAGGATGCTAATCGGATCCATAGTAACTTGTATCCCAAAGTATATTGTTATTTTAAGGTTGATATAAAAACCTTTTATGTGGTCACTTGCTAGAATAGAGTAATGGATTGTTGTGAACTCAATTGCAACTTCATCATTTTCAAATTTTTTTAGAGAGATAAAATCTTTTTCAAGATGAACGAGGGGAATTTCATCTATGTTTCTAGGGGAGACAAGTGTCATATGTGAAACTAGAGGTTATTTCAATATGGATGGGGTCAAATTATATTTGAGATTATGGATGGAATAGAAAGAGATAATAAGATTGTTGGCATACTACAATGATTTAACAACTAAGGCTTTACAACTATGATTCAAAGATTAGACATATAGCTTGAATAGTTATTCAATCATCATGAAGGTGCATTTAACTTTTCAAGCCAGGGATGTGAACTTGAAATGGGTCATCATAGTATGTGCACTAGGAATCCAAAGTATCCATATTCATCCTAAAACTAAGAAAGACACAATGCTAAAATTAAATTTCTTGCAAGGAAATAACATAAGTGTTGAGCATCAACCAACAAATATAATAAGCTGAAATGCATAAAAAAATGAAAATTTGAGGGAACAAACATGAAACTACTATGTTTGCTTTAGCTATAGGAACAGTCACAAAATGGAATTCTAGTGACTACAGGAATAAACAGTGCTTGATTCTTAACTAATTACTTAACATAAAATAACTAACTAACCTAAGGGATGGAATACTCACCAAGTGGGCCCCCTTGGATGAGTATCCCCTAAAAAAATGTAAACTTAGATGAACGAACTTATAAATTCATTTCCTTCATTGAAAAACATGAGTACAATCAAGCAACATGGTTGTATTACTGAAAAACTAAGAGTGTGATTACATAATCAGATTGAGCAACCTCTAGAGAAGGAGAATCTATCTAAGCACCTAACAAGGCATTCAACTCCATTAGAATAGGAGGACACCAGAATAGGGGAAGCATAAAAGTGGAGAGGTGGTTATGCATGCGCAAAATTTAGTCAGCCATGTTTGCCTCAACACAAATCTAGCACAACAATAATGCCTAGAACTTCTCAACTACAATTAAGACCATTACAAGGTGGTTACAAATTTGATTTGAATGAGGAATATTTATGTTGTCGAGATCCTTCCTTCATTGAATGTCCACCTTGTTGACCAGTATGGCGGATGATCAGCTGGCAAAATCTTCCATAACTGCAAGCCTCTAATTATATCTACATGACAATATTAGTATGAACAAAAACTACATATTTGCAACTATCTCAAAGGAAAAATCATTAATCACATGAAGAATTAACATAGATGGTTCATATAGCATGTCAATATCATTAAAAGTTATGAAAATAAACTCATGTCCAAAGTCTATGGCTTTAAGAAAATATCACAAAAAGGTCGATCATCCAAGCATCAAGGTCTATGATAACTAAAACAAATAGGAAACAAAATATATCAATAATTGGACCATAAAATAGACTAATCACTCCCTCAACCTTAGGTTTTGTTGGTCCTCCAGCAAAGGGAGAATTATGATTTTGCTTGGTCATCACCCTAAAATTTGCAACCGCCAACTATCCTACATCAGTTTCTATTTTTTCTGAATTAGGATCCCAATAGAACCCTTACTGTCTATCCAACCTAATCCATCTCTACCTCTTAGTATCTATGTCATATCGGTAGTACCTAAATTTTGACATAGCCACAACAGGATATGTGACTGAAAAGTTAATGGAAGCCAAAATTGTCCCTTTGTCCCTCCAATCTATATATGTCTATAAACTCTCTTAGGTGTTGCAACATAATTATGTGTGGAATGAGGCTCAAATTGTTTCAAATCATTAGTTAGAATGTTCCACCTTTGTGATAGGTATCCCATTACAGATTCCCCTATGGTTTTTGCTATCTTCTCACATTCTTTGTAAACTGCTTCTCTCTCATATAGGATCACATTTCCATACCTTGGTCGGTGGAGAATTTTGTTCCAATCCTTGAAAATGTCTCTTGGATTTCTAGATTCAGCCCTGATGGGGAGGGGAAAGTTGGATTAAATTTTCCTATAGGTCTTGAACTACTTTCCCCAACTAACTTCATTTTGTATCCAAGAAATAAATTCCCTTAATTGGACATATCCAACATACAACAGTGGATTCCAATCATGGTCTTGGGTCACAACATAATTATTTAAATAAAAATCACACAACAAATTCTTTATTTCAGGAGGATTAATCCAATAAGCATTGAAAAATTCAATAAGGATCTATATGGAAGGATTCAAACCTGAAACAATCCTTGCTAGCTTAAAAGAAAGATGTTTCTCCTTCAAATATAGAGCATAGACCCTTGGAGGAGCCTTGCACTCTAAGATCTGAGGTACTAAGGTTTCCATATCATGTACCTTTTTCTTTAAAGCAACAATTTCCTCATTTGTATCCTCAATCTCTTCATCTCTCTTTTGGATTTCCCTCTTTAGGCTATGTTTCTCTGCTTTCCATTCTTCTTCCCTCCTTTGCACTTCTTTCCACAAGTTCATGGCTACCCTATGCATTGAGGAATTAGAGGCCTCGTGTGTTCCTACCAAAAAAAATCTTGGCACTTTTACTTGCTCTTCATAGAGTACCAGTTGTAGGGATTTTGTTTGCTCAGCCAATTTTGGTTGGAGGGGTGCCAACTGTTCTCCCAATTCTAGCTGTAGGGCCTCAAATTGGTGGGAAACAAAGATGTCCCTACCTTTTTGGGTCTCGATTGCCACTATTGAAAGAAGGTGGTATAGCATGTTTGGCACATTCATTCTTCTCTCATGCATCATGTGGTTTAGGAGTTTGAAATGCATAGAATATAGATTCGACTGATGACCTTCATAGGTAATATACTTCACCACATAAAAAAATAATTGTTCCATGGCTCAGGTAGAGAAATTATCTTTGTACCTTGTTTTTCCACACTTAATGGAGGGTCTCCAAGTTTTGTAAATTTGGCCCTAGCTAACCTGGCATCTCTGGTAGCAGGGTAATTCTCACCATCAGCAAGCAACCCTGTAACTTCTGCAATCCTTTCCTCAGTGGCTATGATGTCCAACCCCTTTACTATGGCCTCTCCTTTAGACAATGTCTAGGAAAATTCCAATTCAATGTCTTCATCAAAACCATTCAGCTTTAAGAAATAATCTAACCATCCACAATTTCGAAACTCAGCCAGGAAAGGTGCATCCTGTAGTAATACATCATGAACCATGAGTTCATTTCAAATTAACCCACCTCCCATTTTTTGCAATTAAGAAATCGCTCTTCAAATATTTATTTTCTTCAATCTTCATCTAATAACCAAAACTTCTCCTTCCTACAATGCTGTCAAATTCCCAACGCCCGTATTGACTGAGTTTTACCTTTTGGCTTAAGATTATGATAGGAGAAATAAAGGTAGTAAAGGAGTAATAAATGTAGACTATGATTAAGAAGAATGGTGGTGGTTGATTCTATTTCACACATATGATCCGTCATCTCACTTAATATTCAAATCAGCTCAATAAATTAAACTTTATTGACGTGAATCGGTATAGATAGACATGCAGACATGGTATTTGCAGTTTTCCCCCCAACCTAAATTTGCACATGTGTCCTCACATGTGAGGTGGAATGGTGATTTGACAAGGGAAGGGGATAATTAAATGCTATGGTGAATGTCCATATTAATTTACAACAATTAAATGAATTCATTAAAATAAAATTAAGATATAACGATTGGTGTGCACATACCTAAATTCGTCAAAGATTTATTGCAAAGAGTATAGAGAAAGTACCAGTCACTTTTCAAGAAATCAGTTGAGAAATTAATGAAAGTGGAGTGAAATGAGGTGGAATGAAATGAAGTGAAATGAAATGAATTGAAATGATGGCATGATGGAAGAGAGAGAAAGGTGGAATGGATGGGAAGATGGGTTAAGAAGTGGATCCCCATAAAAGTGGACATCTTTATTATGACAAGTTACATACCTTAGTTAGCCAAAAGGAGGGGCACAAGGTACACTTCCTTTAGCTGTAGGAACTCTAGGTGTTGCATGTTGAGTGAATTGTTGTGGGAAATCCTCCTTGGAAGTTGGCTTGTGATACAATCTAAGGTGATGACCATTGACCAAAAACTTAAACCTAGTAGGGTCAATGGTAGTGAGTTGAACAACTCCATTGGAAAAAACTTCAACAACCTCATATAGACCTAGCCACCTTGTCTGCAATTTTCCTGCATTGTCTTGATACCTTAAGTCATAGAGCAATGCCCAGTCACCTGGTTGGAATTTATTATCTTTAATGAATTTATCATGCCATTTTATTCTCTGATTTTGTGCTACCTCTATGTGATGGAAGGTTTCCTTCCTCATCTCATCCAAAGCATTCAACTACATGATTCTATCCCTTTGTGCCTCAGAGATATCCATCCCCAAGTCCCTTGCATTCCTAAGAGTCTTATGCTCAAATTCAATGGGAATCATAGTTGTCTTTCCATACAATAGATCAAATGGAGTGAATCATGTAGTTGTTTTCCAGGTGGTTTTGTAGGCCCAAATAGCTTCTGGTAATCTTCTTGCCTAATCCCTTCTATGCATAACCATTTTTTTGGTCAGAATGGCTTCAATTTCTCTATTGGTCACCTCAACTCGGCCATTGGCTTGAGGGTGATAAGGAGTAGACTTCTTGTGCCTAATGTCGTACTCATTGACTAGTACTATAACAAGGGTTGAAGTGAATTGAGCCCCTTGATCAATCACTATCTCTCTTGGAACCCCATACCATGTGAAAATTTCCTCATAAAGAAATTTTGCAACCTTATTGTCTCATGCATGATTCATGGCCTTAACCTCTACCCACCTGGTTACATAATCGGTACATGCCAAGATATAAGATTTACCATTTGATGGAGGATCAATGGGTCCTACAAAGTCCAATCCCCACTTATCAAATGGAGTGATTACTACCTAGGGGTAAAGTGGCATCTCATTAGATTTGGTTGGCCCACCCATCCTCTAGCATCTATCACAATTCCTTGTATATCTCTATGCATCCTTGTGAAGTGTGGGTCAGTAATATCTTGTGTTAAAAATCTTCATTGTTGTCCTCTTGGCTGCAAAATGTCCTCCACAAGGTTCATTGTGACATGCATGCAAAATTTCATATGTCTCATCTTCCATCACACATCTCCTCATGACATGGTCTGGTCCAGTGTAAAAAAAACATCCAATAATCCATCAGAAAGGAAAAGATTTTTCAATGAGCACCCTCCTCTCTTTTGGAGAGAAGTGAGGAGGAACTTTCCATGTGACCAAATAATTAGCTATGTCAATATTCCAGGGTGTCTCCACACTGATGGAAAATATATTCTCATCAGGGAAAGAGTCATCTACAACTTTATTTTCCTCTGATGTATTTAACCTTGAAAAAAAGTTTACAACAACAATGACCTTCCTTAGTTTATCCACAATGGTCATTTCAAACTCTTGCATCAACAATAACCATCTTGCCAGCCTACTTGAGACGAGGGTTTTATTCATGAGGCATCTAATGGCTACATGATTGGTGTGCACAAATATTTGATAGCCTATTATGTAGTGTCTAAATTTGTTTAGGGTATAGATTATTGCCAACATTTCTTTTTTTATCACTATATAGTTGAATTCATCTCCCTGAAGATATTTGCTGACAAAATAAATTACATTTTCAATAGCTCCTTATTTTTGTCCTAAGACTGCTCCTATAGAATAGTGTGATGCATCTATATGGATGTGAAAAGGAAGCTCCCAATCAAGACCCTTGAGTATAGGAGCATGAGTTAAAGCTGTTTTCAAATCAGAAAATGCCTTGTCACAGTCTTCTGTCCATTGGAATTCAACATTTTTTGGAGGTTATACAATGGTGTTGCCATTTTGTTGAAGTATTTCATGAACCTCCTATAATAACCTACATGTCCTAAGAAATTCCTAGCATAAATGTTTTTGCAAGGATAGGCAGATTGGTGATCACCTCAATCTTTGTAGGATCTACTTGAATTCCTTTGTGAGAGATGTAGTGGCCAATAAATACACCTTCCTACATCATCATGAAGCACTTTTCACTATTTAAAGATAGATTATGGTCTTCACATATTTATAGAACTCTCCTAAGATTTTCCAATGCTTCGTTGAAATCAACACCACAAGTGGTGAAGTAATCCATATATATTTCCATGCAATCAAGAGAGATATCTAAAAATATGTTATCTTCCCTCTGAAAAGTTGTAGGAACATTGCATAAGCCAAATAGAAGTACTGAGTAGGAATACATCCCCCATGAATAGGTAAAGGTGGTCTTCTCTTGGTCCTTTGGTGCAATTTGGATCTGGTTATAGCCATTGAATCCATCTAGGAAAGAAAAGTATTGCTTTCCTGCAAGTGAGTCCAAAACTTGATCTATGAAAGTTAAGGGAAAATGATCCTTTTTGGTGGCAGCATTAAGTTCCTTGTAATAAAAAACACTCACCACTTCCCTCCTTTTTTAGGCATAATCACCAATGGAGACACCCACTGGCTATCTAAAATGGGGTAGATGAATCCCACATGTAGTAATTTTTGTAGTTCCCCTTTTACTATTTCTCTTAGTGTAGGGTTAATTCTTCGTTGTGGTTGCCTCACTAGTGTACAATCATTTCTTATGTATATCCTATGAGTGCAAAGCTTAGAGTCTAATCCTTTCATATCATGATAATCCCAAAAAAATGCACAC
The DNA here is from genome assembly GCA_007115665.2 of Sequoiadendron giganteum. Lineage (NCBI taxonomy): Eukaryota > Viridiplantae > Streptophyta > Pinopsida > Cupressales > Cupressaceae > Sequoiadendron > Sequoiadendron giganteum. The sequence continues at coordinate 385,394,725 of CM021102.1, forward strand.
TGGTGGGCCCTTTGTATGTTTTCCAATGAAAATTGTTGTTCTTCACTTAGTTTGTTGTTAACATTTAGATATTTTCCCTTTGACACCTGCACTTGGGTAGTTAACTCTACCATAGCTACTTCACTAATGCTTGGTACCTTGCGTTCATATGGAATTAATGTATGAGACATACCTATTGCTATAGTAAATTTGACTATAGGAAGAGCGTCTACAAGAAAAGTGGTTTTCGGAAGAGCGATTGCAGGAAGTGCAGATAAGAGTGTCTTCATTGGATCAACATAATTAGATGCATGATAGGATGATGCTTCCTCTATCCCATAATGATAATTAATTAGAGGTATTTGGACACATATATGCCTCAATCGATCTAAAATATCAAAATTTGTGTCCTCCTTTTCTTCCTTTTGTTTCATAGTTTCCAACCTCTAGGGAAATGGTGGTTTTGGTTTAGTCTTCTTGATTGGGATTGGTTTAGGATTTTTAGGCACACTTGGCTGAATGGGGACAATTAGATGCTCCTCTTCCTCCATAGGAAGCTCAGTGATGATGGTTGTGGAAGGATCTTTCAAAGTAGTTCCTGAAAGCAATCAAATTTATTACTTACACTCATAACATATTTAGGGAATTAATTTGGATCAACATAGTATACCGACTGTTTTTGTGGTTTATTATTTGGGTTGGGTTGGGTGTAGGCTGGGATGGTAGCTGAGTAGGTTTAGGTGCATTTAAATTTGAACTAGCAGGAGGAGGCATTATAGTAGGTTGTTGAGGCCAAGAAGGTGGTTGCATGTAATTGGTTGTCTGGTTTGGCCATTGTTGTCCTCCCCTCCATTGGGATGTTTATTTTCAGTTTCCTAGAGGTGACTACTAGTTTCCTTGAAACTGTTGCCAATTCCCTTTGGATTACTACCACTAGGGTGGAGAATTTTGGTGGTTGGTCCAAACATTTGGAGGGTTATTCCAAGGTTGTGGTGGATATCCTCCATAAGTGAATAGATATGGGGGTTGTCATTGGTTACTAGATGAATAATAATTGAAATATGGCCCAACAAAAGATAGTGGATCTAGTGGCATGCCTTGTCTTGGATCTCATGGCCTCCTTTGTGCAACAAAGTAGACTTGATCTTCTTCACCCTGAATTGGCTTGAATTTAGGTGTCATCTGCTTGTTTTCAATATTAGCTATCATCTTGCATCTACAATCCTTCTTTTGTCTACAATGAGGGCAATATTCTACCAACATTGCCTCTACCTCCTCTTGTTTCTTCTTGGCTTGAAGTGTATCCAGTTGAGTAGCTAGATTTTTTATGATGTCTTGCTTGAAGTCTAATAGTAAGTGAGTAATCTCCATTATGTAAACTGCATTGGTAAATGACTTACCCATGGAAGATTGTTAAGCTCTCCCCTTCTTTGAAGCTTCCCTAGAATAGTTCTAACATATCTTCTTGATATCCTCCCAAGGAACTTGGGTAATATCTCCTCCCCCCATCAGGTCCAAGGCATATGTGCAACTTTCATTAATTCCTCTTAAGAAAATGAGCTTATGTGATTCTTCATTAAGTGTATGGTGTGGATGTTTCTGTAAGAAAAACAAAAAACTTGAATATAATCTTCCAAGCTCTCATCTTCCTTTTGTTGCATCCTAAAAATGTCACCTCCTCTCATGTCATTTCCCCTACAATACTCCTTATATTTCTCGAGGAACTTTGTCTTCATGTCTGCCCAAGTCTCCACAATATATCTACCTAGGATCATGAACCATATCAATGCAAATTCTTTCAAGGTGGCAGGGAATAGTTTGGGGCTATGGGCATCAATGGTATTGTAATACCCTTTCGTTTTGCTCTTTTGATAAAAAAATGTTTTGTTTGGTTATGTTGTGTTTTTTGTTAGTTATTTGAAAATGGTACCTAATTACTATTGGATCGCTATTTGTAAAGCGATGTGAATGTTATCTTTTCATGTGATGAAATTTTAATTAGATGTTATCATTATGGCATGTTTTGGATTAGCATAAGTGGATATTCGAGTTCATGATGTTTTATGCTTTTGATTAAATTATTATGTTATACACGTCAGTTAATAATATTGTATTGGTGAAGGGGATGGTATTGCATCACTCGCTTGCGAGTGCCCTGTGATTCTATGATTTCCTCTTCACGGTGTGTTTTAATTATGACATATAACTGCATGTGGATATACTCTTTGTTTGCAAGTTGACAGGTATAGGACATCGACTCCACCTGGTTTCACAGGTTTGAGCGTGTCCATTTCCCAACGACATTTGATTGGGAGATAGTAGCTAGGTTTCCATGTCAAGTCATCACCCTGGTCATAGTGTGCCATCAGGTTTTAGTCAGGTTAAGTTGCTTTAATGTTGTTCAATTTGTCTTGATTTTATTTAATTGCAAGTTGAAAAGGGTAATTAAATGGCTCTATGTATTTAAGTGGTTGATTAAATTAATCTGGTTATTATGTTGGAAGATGTTATTTAATTAATTAATTAATTTAATTTAATTAATAAAATGATTTAATCTTGGATTAGATTCATTTTATTGAATTAAATAAATTAATTAGATTGAATTAAGATATTCATTTTGAAATTGATAGATATTTTAATTGAAAATTGGAATTAAATTTGAAAATTGAAAAATGATTTCAAATTGTTATTTTTAAGTTTTCAATAAAAAATTGAAATTAAAGATATTTTCTATTTCTGTTTTCAAAAATTTATGAGGGTGGTTGGGTCGATATTTTGGGATATTTTTCTCTATTATTGGGATTTTTGAATGAGTTCTCAACAAGTTTTGGAAAAAAATGGAAAAGGAAGAAAGGAAATTTTTTTTGCTCTTGGTGGGTTTTGGATTGGATTTGGAAAAAAAAAGCTTGAGGAATTATTGGAAGGAGTTGGAATCTCTGAAGGAATCCAAAACACCATTGTCAGTCTTCAAGCTTTTGAACCAAGTTCTCTTCTTCTTGTTTTAATTAGTGTCTTTTGAAAGTTTTAAGATTTCATATGCTGTTTGGAAACATTTAAATCCTCAGTATGGTTTGCAAAGAAAACATTTTTTTAATCTTGCTCTCAAAACTTGGAATTTGTTTTTGGAAATGGAATTTTATTTAAAATAAAATAAAAGAGTTCTTGGCTATAAATGGTTTTTTCAATTTTGTTTGCTCAATTATTTCTTCAATTTCTTGAGGGGATGTTGAATCAATGTATATATGTAAATATATATATATATATATATATATATATATATATATATATATATATATATATATATATATATATATATATATTGATATATATATTTATATATATGTTTATTTATTTTAAAATTTCCTATTGGAGGGTTATGCTATCAAAAATTTCAAAACCCCCGAGGAGGTGCGTGGATTCCAAAATCCGTAGGCCTCGTTTGATTAAATAAAATAAAAAAATAAAAAATAAAATAAATAAAATAGAAGAAAAATGAGGTTGGGGGGGACATTGGGGTCTCACCCCACTACACCCCCCATGGGAGGCGTTGTGGGGGAACCGCGGCCAACACGACCCCCACAGACCTCGCGACTGCTGTGTAAACAACCGCCACCATTGATGGTGGGCAGCTATGCGTTGCACAACGCCACCGCCACCAATAGTGCTAGGGCCAGCTATGCTTTGCACAGTCGGCCCCCAACTCGCCACTGCCCCACTCCAAAAATGCTGCCCCAAACCCCTGTGTGTGTGCCCATTGAAAAACGTGCCAAGAATTAGGGCGTTTGACTTTTGGGTGGAAATATAAATAAATATAAAATATTTATATATTTATATATATTAGTATTATATTCTCATAATATTAAAATATTAATATATATATGTGTTTGGAATATATATAAATATTATGTATATATATCTATTAAATAATATAATAGATATACATGTAAATATATAGTATATATACATGAGTGTATGTATACATATATATTATGTATATGTATATATTGTTTTGTATATATATACATAGTTGAGCGATTAATCTTATTAGATGTATACATATACATTTAAATGTATTCATACATTAAAAATTGTTGATTTTAAAAAGGCATGATTTAAATTTAATTGAGGAAATGAAAATATTTTATTGGGGATCAAATTATTGATTTTATTTTAAAATGATATATTTGATGGAACGGTATATTTGATTTTAAATAATATACTTACAAGACAAGTTAATTGTTTTTAAATGGTTATATTGAAATGAGGAGGCAATAATTATTTTATATCATTGAATTTTGTTTTATATGATAAACTGATTAATTTATCATTATTTAAATGCAAGTAAGGAAATTAAATAATTAGTGTTAATTTCTCCCTTATCTGAAAAGATGTATTTTAATTCAGATTATTTAATGCAATAAATTACTGAATGTTAATGAGGAAATGGATTTAGTGAATCCAAAGTAGAATTTAATTCTCATCTTCTTGCTCGTCCTGATTGTAAACAGTTTCCATTTTCGTTTGGGGGAAATCGAGTCATAGAGAATGATAAGTCTTCCAGATGGGGTTTTGGTATGAGGGTTGTCATGTCATGTAATCAACCTATTTGAATCCCTTGGGTAATGCATGCTACGTGTCAGTTATTTACCTGATTTCCATGAACGGGGATTTTTGTACCTCATTGGGTTAGGAGTGGATTATGTGATTTGTGCCTCCTTGTAAGGAGTTGATTTGTTATTTTGTTACCTCCAGTTGGAGAGGATTTTCACTTATGTCACCTCCTAAGAAAGGAGTGGTTGCGTTATCTTGTTTTTTTGCACTTTGGTACCCTTGGAGTTTGGATGGTGTGTGTGTTGTCAAGTAGAAGAGTGGCTTCTATAGGGGCTAGAGCCCGAAAGAGGTAAAGATTGGGTAACCTTTAGAAGTATTTTAATCAGGTGATAACTAAAAAAATACTTAGAATATTAGGTGGTACTTCTCACTAATCAAGATAAGTTCTAGCCTCACTCATGGACCCAAGTGATTGGTTAGGCTTGGGATGGGTGGGAAGGCTTAAAATGGCAAGGTCATCTATGTTGTCATTATGAAAGGTATTTGATTCAGCATTAGTAAGTATGAGGGATAGGGGATCGGTTGAGGCCACTAGGCTAGCTGAAGCCTATGAAGATCTGCATTGGGTAACTCATGATGAGTTGTGTGATGACACTCTATCTAGGACAATAGTTGGTATTTGATTTTATGGGTATGGTTTCCTTAACATACCTGATGTGACCATAGTTGGTATTTGATTATGTGTGTATGGTTCTCATAACATACTTGATCTATTTTATATCTAGAAGCAATGTGACCATGTTGGAGTTTTATTAGTGTCATACTAGTGTTGTACTAGTGTTGTACTGGAGTTGTACTTGTGATGTACTTGCATTGTAGTTATGTGGTACATGTGATTGGTTGTGTTTTTTTTGTTCAATTATGTGTTAGCATGTGTCTTGAGGTAGATGGCCTTGGCTAGGATTCCTTGTTACTATCTCTTAGCATGGGGGGTGGGCCTTTGGGTTCCACTTGGTTGGGTGGCGTGCACCTTACTCCGTTGGGCTTTCTTCTTGCTCGTGTGGACGAGATTTCCAGTAGGAGAGCTCGTGGGATCCAGTTCCTTTTCATGCTTTATTTATTTTAGTTGATCTCGTGATTTAATACGCCTCTTTGTAATCGAGGTGGAGAGTTGTAATATGTAATCATGCTTATTGGATTTACCTCATTCGGGGAATGAGTGATGTAATCTCTTTATTAAGTTATTGATATTGAATCATATGGTATTCCTTATTGTGATGATGTATTTTATCTTGTATGGAATGTATTTGTACTTAATTTCTTAAGTGGATAAATGTTATGGATTCATTTATGTTGTTTGTGGGTTAATAAGTAATCTCAATCTCATAACCTTAGGGGATGTTTGCAATGGGTAGCAAACTTGTATACCAATTGTACTTAAAAAAATAAAAAAATAGTCTATTTGAGTAGTTAATTGCAATTTCTTCTAGGGTTGTGTGGCGGGGCGTTACACATGGTATTAGAGCCCTAGGTTCATACACTGGGTTCTCTGGTTGCATTTGAATCCACTAGGTTGTCCCTGTGAGTTGTTAGTGGAATTGTTAAGTGATCACATGTTCATGGCTTTTATTTTAGCATGATGTACTCTATGGAAAAGAGTAGTGTGAAAGTAACCTGACAAAAGGTTATGGTTGGAAAGTTATGATACGTATCCCCATGGGTTATGGAATTGGATGTTCCTATGGGATTATGTATGTAGTTGTACCCCTAGTAATGTAAGAAACCAATAATTGTATCTTGTTTGAGAGTTGTGGATACACTCTGGGTCATGTGGATTGAGTGCTCATTCCGCATCACATGAGGGCTATTATCATTCTAGTCGGACGTTGTTTCCTCCTTCCTCATTTCGTGGCTAGAATCTAGTCACACAGTGTTGTATAGTGCAATTTTAAAGATTGTGAATTTTCTTTTGGTTATTGATCATTTTTCAATTGATTGTGAGGACCAACATTTTGTTATGTTTGATTGTGAAGGTTTAGCCACAACTTATGATTTTCTTTTCTTATAACCCTAGTGATTATATATTTGATTCAGTGTTGAAATTGTGCACATTTATTGCCTTATTGTTGAAATTGAACTTTAATTTTCCCTTCTTTATGAACTTGGTGGCTAAGCTAGTTAGCTTTGTTGTTTTCAATGTCGGTTATGTGTTGCATTGTGATTCCTCTCCAAGGGCGTATGAGATGGACTTGGTGAGTGTGTACGAGGAAGTAGATGTAAGAAACGTAGAGGATGGGGTATGTAAAGTTGTTTTGCAGCTAGGACCCACTACTCACCTATGTGTGATGACTATCTCTTGGAGGTTGATCACCTTATACAACAAGAGACAGTTCATTGTGGTCTAGTTTGGATGGTCTCACTCTATGTATGACCTAACACCATCAAGCCACTATTGTGATGTTGATTTATTGAGATGGTTAGTTGTTCATGGTTCATGGATTATTCTATCATGGATTGGTATGCTGCTTTCTGGTGTCCAAATGGACCCTTGTGTAGTCTTGTGATGATTTTTGGTGATGTGTATTGGTACATATGTGTATTATGTGTGATAATGCATGGTTATGAGTTTTTGGAGACTTGGTTGGTGGTTGATTCACCATGTTGTCTTCTTTGGATCGACAGTGTACTTGGTTGAGTGTATATGGCACGGGTTGTTGTTGTTTTTATGATGAGGTATGGAGTGATTCAGTTTGGAACCCTTGGCTATGTGTGATTATATGGATTTTTCACTAGGGGTAGTTGCAGGCTTCCAAGAGTAAGCCTGACCCTAGGGGGGGAGGATGTAATACCCCTCCATTTTTCTCTTTTCCTCAAACAATGTTTAGTCTGGTTATGTTGTGTTTTCTATTTGTGCTTTGACTATGGTACTTGTGTTGGGAATTTATGCCTCAATGTTCTGGCTTGTTTACCCTTCGGACTTGGCATTTTCCTTCATGTTTCTTGCCTTTACTGCAGTGACTTTGACTGGTTTTGGCAATTACCACCATACCACAGGCAGTGGGTCAACTCACCGTGGTAGCATGGTGAGACCACCAACGGTGGTCTTGGTGATTACTGCCATACCATAGGTGGTGGGTTTTCTCACCATAGTAGTGCGGTGAGATTGCTTGCAATTGGGTCTGGCAGTTACCGCCATACCACAACCAGTCAAGTGACTGACCGCATGTGGCCTGGCTGGCGGTTACCACCATACCGCACGTGGTGGGTCTTCTCACTATGGTAGCACGGTGAGACCACCAGTGGTCTGGCTAGCGGTTACTGCCATACCACGAACAGTTAAATGATTCACCGTGGTGGTCATGGTAAGACTGCCAATGGTCAGCCAAGATGGCTTATTGCCATACTGTAAGGCATGTTGGTGTGGACTGTGGTAGCACTATAGGAGCTCAGATGCGCTCAGTGGCAGTGCGACAGAAAAATGACAGGGTGGCATGTGGCAGTTTGACCACGTCTAGTTGGCCAAAGGAAAAGAAGGGTTAGAGCATGGTGAAGTCTTAGGTGAGCTCGGGTGAGCTCACCTCCATACCACGACTGGGTCGAATGGACTTTATGATAGCGCAGTGGAGGCAGAATGTGCTCGAAACTTGGTTGACCGAGTTGGACCGATTTGATTGACAATCAATAGTGATAGATGAATGGAATGGCGACCGTGGAAATTTCTTTGAGATCCCATTGGCCAGAGGGCTATTTCTTGATTGTGATAGAGTTGAATGATTGATGGAAGGTTGATGAACGTGTCTATTTTGAGTTGATGATTGTGTGGCTCGATGCAGCTGTATAAGCGATCCATGTTATCAAGGAATGGTCGATGCTTGTAGATGGATAATTAATTATCTTGCTGACCATTGTAGGTAGGGATGGGATGAATAGGTATGCACACGGTGTAAGATTATAAATAATCTTGTTTGTGGTTTGAGATAGAGGATGATCGATATCAAAGAGAGGCTGAGAGTGTTCGAGTAGTTAAACCGTGAACACTTAGATTCTCGGATCTAATAAGATGTGAACCTATGAGGCCAAGTGGTTGGGCTAGCCGTGAGGCTGACTGTGATAGTCATTTGGAGGAGCTGAAGGGAATCTACATAGTATGTCACATGGATGACATTGTAACTATGTGAGAGTCATGTTTGTGTAGCTTGTATTCTTTCTCCAGATGGACAAGATGTATTATCCTGAAGAGCATAGCTCTAGTTTTGTATTGTAACTATTTTGTTACTGAATAATACAAGTGAGATAAATGTTTTGGAGGTGGGGTTTTTTACTTGAAAAGGTTTTTCCCACATATATCTGTGTGTTCATATTTATGTCTTTCATGGTTGTTTGATTCATGTTCTTGAATCTATGCTTGTGTTGAATCTATTTTTTGTTTGCATCCACTTCTCTCAGAGGATCAATGGGGGATCAACTGTGCCTGCTTCCGCTTTATGGCATGGTTGGTTGTGTCTTTTTTGTCATTTTGGATTGAAATCACTAAGTTACTATTGTCTTAGATGCATATCTTGATGACAGAACCGAATAAGTATCCCCAACAAGTGGTATCAGAGCTAGTAGCTTGTTTCTCATGATACCAACAAGTGGTATTAGAGCTAGTAGCTTGTTTCTCGTGATACCAACAAGTGGTATCAGAGCTAGTAGCTTGTTGCTCATGATACCAACAAGTGGTATCAAAGCATGTTTGTAGGAGGTCAAGGCTTGATGATACCAACCAGTGGTATCAAAGTCTTCTCCTGTGAAGATTTATTAGCCTGGAAAGCTTGAGGAAGTCTGGAGAAATTGGTTGGTGATTGATCCTTCGATGAGTGGAAGTGTGTGCTTCATTGATTCAACACATAGTTTTGAAAGACGTTGGAGATGAATGGAATTGATCATGTTGTGGCAATGTGATATGGAGGTCCTGGCTAAGTTGCAGTGAAGCGTGGTATTCATACTGGGTGTATGTGTGAGAGGATCCTTGGCGATATGGGATTGCTTGTGTTGTTGTTTTGACCATGGAAATGGTGTGCTTGTGTTGGGTGTTCTGACTTAGCACTGAAGGCATTTTTCTCTACTACTTTGATTGCATGGAGGCTATGAAGTGACCTTGGTGGTCTGTAACTTCTAGATAGCCTGGCTTTCTTGTTTGCTAGTGCATGAGTGATGGCATTGGAACTGGTCTGAAATGGACCTGTTGTTCATGTGTGCCTATTTCTTGCACTTGCATGGTTTAGATTCATGTCATTGGCTCTAGAGGTTTTGTGTAAATTTTCCTAAAAATTCTATGATGCATATTCATGTTTATTTTCATTGTTATGGTTAACTGTGATGGTTGTGTGCAGACTCTTGAGTCATCTAGATGATCAATGAAGATGGAGATATATGGGTGTTTTATAAACATTGTGGTTTTGTAGGTTTTACACGGTCAAGGAAAACTTGCATTGTGTCGAGCTGTTGTTTGCTATTTTCCAGATCCTGGCTTTTGGGGTGTGACTGGATGAGATAGTTGCAGCTCGACATGTCTTAGAGGAGGTGCGATGTCTTCTCTACATGAGAGTGTTGGTATGTATTTTTCTCATTCAACATTCCTATGGTGTGTGATTATTGGTTGCTTGGACTATGGTGCTTGAGTTGTGGATGTATTTTGGCAAATTAGATCTGGTTTTTGAACTGGTGTTTGAGTCATGGTTGTCTACATGGTTGTTCTCTTTGATTATCTTAGTTTTGCAGTTTCCAGTGCAATAATAGATTTGTAGGTTTTATTTAGTTGCATCCACGAGTTGTGAAATTTTGTGGGTTGTCCTTACCTATGTGTTTGATGTGAGACAACTTGGAAGTGGGTTGTCAATATCCACAAGGTTGTAACTATGTGGTGCAAATCTATTAGCTGACCTTGTCTGTGGTCACTTGTGTATTAGCGTGGCTGTTTTGAGATGAGAGAAGGAATGGTGTTTGAGTACCTCAATAGTCAGTAATGGGGACCTGAAGCATGTGAATCATGATGTCATGGAGACATGGGTACACTAGGATAGTGTAAGCTTTTGACAATGATGGGGTGGTCGGTCATGGTGCTTGGAGATCTCAGTGTCACAGTTCAGTGGGAACTTTAGTAGTGACTGTGGATTCATCACTTGGTGATGAATGATCTTCTTTGGTGTTTCAAAATTTTCATTTGCATGGTCACTATTTGAAGATGTGTAGCATCTTGGAGCCATGGAGGACTCTGGTAGTCTTTGGCTGAGATGCTGGTGGTGCTTGACAAGTGATGTTGGTTTAGATTTTGTTTTCTTTATGTCATGGTATACTCTTGCTTGTGCATTAGAGTTTTGGCATGTTGCTTTGCTCTTGAGACCATGGATAGTTCACTTGAAGCATGGTATCTCCTATGGGGATGTGTAGATCATGGTGTCATGATAAGTTCATGTCCTAGGTTTGGAGCTTTGACAGTGGTCTGGGGTTTTCTTTTTGTTTCGAGTACATTGGTCATATGTTGGAGGACTTCATGTTTATTGTAGTGATGCAGTTTGGAGTTAGCATGAGATGACAGGTGCTGGTGCTCATGGATGCATGGAGAATAAGGTGAGGCTGGAATTATTTTGAGAATGTTGTTGTTACAGCTGAAAGTCCGAGAAGCCTGCACCTTGGTTGAATGCAAATTCAATAGAGACCTTGAAGGAGAATGCTCTTGGATAAGTCATGGTGACTTGCATATCTTGGATGACTATGTTTTTTTTCTCCTTGGTCTGCTTGACAGTGTTCCTATGAAAGGTATTTACCAATTATACTTTCCAGGTGTTTTATTCTTTATCTTTCATGGATATGAATCTTGAGTTGTTTTAGATTCTGGCGGATTCATAATGAAAGGTGGACAACATAGTTTATCTCCTTGTGATTTTGAGGACTGACAGGAGATGGTGTATGGGTTAGTCTGATCTTCTTGGTGCCTACATCCATGGTTTTGTTGGGTGTTGTTATGTCTTTTACTTTGGGATGTGTGAAGATCATTCTTGACACAGCTGGCATTTAGAAATGTATGTAGGAGGATGCTACATGTTTTGATTTGTAGTTTCTCTCTAATTTGGTCTTTTTCTTCCTAATTGTTCTTTTGACTTTAGATGTGGGTTGTCTGTGTGGTGCCGGGTTGGTCACAGTTTTTGGTTATGTGTTGTGACTTGGGTGATGACACGAAGGTTCCTGTGCTTCTTTCTTCAGTCAGGTTTGGAGGAGTTTGGAAGAACTGTGGAAGACAGTTGAGAGAAACATTTCTTGCAGTAGGTGGCTGCAAGTGTTGCAGATCAATGTGGATATTACTTGCAACTACATGGTTGCATTTCTTTGTGCAGGTGTTGGTGGACTTAGTATGCTTGGATCATGTGTGATGGTGCTTTGGTTGCATTCATCTGGACAGTACCCTTGCAGTCGGAGTACCTAGATGTGTTTGGTTTTTTGATTGGTTGACACAGGGTGCTTGTTTCCTACTGAGATGGGTGGTTTTATGATGGCATGAGTCTACTATTGGTGATCATACCTTTGAGGTATGGGTGGTTGGATGTTTCGGCACAAGTTATGGGTGCTAGTTTTCAATCATGTGGTTTGATCAGTTGGATGAGGGCAGTCAATTTTATGGTTGTTGTTCTAGCTAGTTGGTTTCTTGTTCTGGAGATGCTCTGTTGTTTGCTGATGTTTTTCCTTTTTTGCCTGGAGGATCAATTGCCTTTGTTCTTGAAAATGGGGTCTTGGTTGGAGCATTGTAGCATAGTTTTGGTCCTTGTTCAGGTGTTTGGAGGAAGCCTGAAAGTCTTCGACAAGTGGGAGATTTTTGGGAATTTATGCCTCAACGTTCTGGCTTGTTTACCCTTTGGACTTGTCATTTTCCTTCATGTTTCTTGACTTTATCATTGTAGATTTGACTGGTTTTGGCAGTTATTGCCATACCGTAGGCGGTGGATCAACTCACCGTGGTAGTGCGGTGAGACCGTTAGTGGTGGTCTTGGCGGTTACCGTCATACCGTCGACAATGGGTTTGCTCACTGCGGTAGCCCAGTGAGACCGCCTACAGTTGGGTCTAGTAGTTACCGCCATACCATGGCCAGTCAAGTGACTAATCGTGGTGGCCATGGTAAGCCCACCTGCTTCCTGGCTGGCGGTTACCGCCATAATGCAGGTGGTGGGTCTACTCATCGCGGTAACACGGTGAGACTGCCAGCGGTTTGGCTGGCAGTTACTGCCATACTGTGGACAGTCAAATGACTGACCATGGTGGCCATAATAAGATCATTAGCAGTCAGCCAAGATGGCTTACCGCCATACTGCGAGCTGTGTTGGTCTGGGCTGCAATAGCATGGTAGGCAATGCAATAGGCAAATGACAGGGTAGCATGTGGTAGTTTGACCACATCTAGTTGGCCGAAGGCAAAGAAAGGTCAAAGCACGATGAATTCTTGGGTGAGCTCGGGTGAGCTCACCACCATACCGCGGCTAGGTCAAATGGACTCGGCGGTAGCATGGTGGAGGCAGAATGTGACCTATGTCAATGATATTGGAGTTGTACTTTATGTCTGGAAGCAATGTGACCTATTTCAATGATGTTGGAGTTGCACTTGATTTGTACTTGTGTTGTATTTGAGTTGAACTGAACTTGTACTTGTTAATTCATTTGGTTGGTTATAACAGTATGAGTCAGTATGAGTTTGCCTTTGGTTAGAGGTAGTAGAATCTTTGTCCATGTTACTTTGTTACTATCTCCTAGCATGGGGGGTGGGCCTATGGGTACCACATTGGTTGGGTCGAACATGCACCAAAACCCTTGGGTCCCCATCTATCTTCAGTACTTGGTGGCGAGACATCCTGATGGACAGCTCGCGGTTCTTGTTGTATTATCTTGCATTGTAATATTTTAACTTGTATAAGTTATTTTATCCCTTTTATGTTTATGAGGTGAAATTTTGTAATTGTAATCTTTTGTACTATTGCCTCATTCTGGGAATGAGTGATGTAACTATTGGTTTAAGATAATGTTTATGAGATTGTATCTTGGTTGATTATCTTCTTATGTTATGTGGTATTCTTATGATGTATGATGTTTATATCATAAGGTTCATAATGCTATGGTTTTATGTAATATGTATGTGTGGGTTAAAGTAATCCTAACCTTGTAGCCTTAGAGGTTGTTGTTAACTAGTAAGTGAATGTGTATGTTAAATGCACTTTATAAAAAAAAATTGGTTCGCTTATGATGTTAATTGCAACTTCCTTTAAGGTTACTTGGCAAGGCATTACAACGGGATCGGTTGAGGCCACCAAGCTAGCCGAAGCCTATGAAGATCCACATTGGGTAACTCATGATGAGCTGTGTGATGACACTCTGTCTAGGACAACAGTTGGTATTTGATTTTATGGGTATGGTTTCCTTAACATACCTGATGTGACCATAGTTGGTATTTGATTATGTGTGTATGGTTCTCATAACATACTTGATCTTTTTTATATCTGGAAGCAATGTGACCATGTTGGAGTTGTACTAGTGTTGTACTAGTGTTGTACTGGAGTTGTACTTGTGATGTATTTGCATTGTACTTATGTGGTACATGTGATTGGTTGTGTTCATTTGGTTCAGTTACATGTTAGCTTGTGTCTTGAGGTAGATGGCCTTGGCTAGGATTCCTTGTTACTATCTCCTAGCATGGGGGGTGGGCCTTTGGGTTCCACTTGGTTGGGTTGCGTGCACCTTACTCCGTTGGGCTTTCTTCTTGCTCGTGTGGACGAGATTTCCAATTGGAGAGCTCGTGGGATCTAGTTCCTTTTCATGCTTTATTTATTTTAGTTGATCTCATGATTTAATACCTCTCTTTGTAATCAAGGTGGAAAGTTTTAATATGTAATCATGCTTATTGGATTTACCTCATTCGGGATATGAGTGATGTAATCTCTTTATTAAGTTATTGATATTGAATCATATGGTATTCCTTATTGTGATGATGTAGTTTATCTTGTATGGAATGTATGTGTTCTTAATTTCTTAAGTGGATAAATGTTATGGATTCATTTATGTTCTTTATGGGTTAATAAGTAATCTCATTCTCATAACCTTAGGGGATGTTTTTAATGGGTAGCAAACTTGTATACCAATTGTACTTAAAAAAATAAAAAATTAGTCTATTTAAGTAGTTAATTGCAACTTCCTCTAGGGTTGTGTGGTGGGGCATTACAAGTATAGTCATAACCCCTTTAGAGTATATCAAACTTGAACAAGAATGTATCAAGATATTTTGTGACAAGTCCATAGAACTTAGGAAGGACTGAAGTAGGGATATTTTTGAGGTTGTATAGTTCATTCTAATGGGCAATGGGGAAAGGAAAAATTGGTTGTTTAGGTCCTTTTCTATTTGCATCACCCATGCATGCCTGATGAAGTTACAAAGAAAGGGGGTTCAAGATTATATTTTGATCTTTAGAGGAATCTTCAGAACTAGTCAAATCTAGAAATGTATCAGTAAAGAGGTGTGACTCTTCTTCTTCTTCATCTTTGGGCAGGTTCTGATACTTAATTCTCTACAATAGATTAGGATTGTTAGGAAGGAATCTCCCATGAGCATCTCTTCTCTTTTCTCTATGCATACGGTATACAATCACTATCAGTCACAAAAAAATTAACAAAAGAATAGGGGGGTCAATAATTTCCTAAATGAGGGGTATACTAAAAGAAAATTCCAAAAATACTACAATAATAAAAAATATCAATGACTCCAAGGAACACCCTAGTTTGACACCATCCCCAACAATGGTGCCAAAAATGTTGGCCTCCTACAATGATTTAACAACTAAGCCTTTACAACTAAGACTCAAAGATTGGACATCTAACCTAAATAGATATTCAATCATCAGGAAGGCACATTTAACTTTTCAACCTAGGGACGTGAACTTGAAATGGGTCAGCATAGTATGTGCACTAGGAATCAAAAGTAATATTATCCTACAACTAATAAAGACACAATGTTGAAAGTAAATTACTTGTAATGAAATAACATAAGTGTTGAGCATCAACCAAAAACTATACTAAGCTGAAATGCATGACATAAATGAAAATATCAGCGAACAAACAGGAAACTAATCTATCTTCTTTGGCTGTAGGAATAGTCACAAAATGGAATTCTAGTGGCTATAGGAATAGACAGTGCCAAATTCTTAACTAATTACTGAACATAAAATAACTAACTAACATAAGGGATAAAATACTCACCAAGTGGCCCCCCTTGGATGAGTATTCCCTAAAAAAATATAAACTCAGATGCACAAACTTATAACTTCATTTCATTCATTGGAAAACATGAGTAAAATCGAGAAACATGGCTATATTACTGAAAAAGTAAGAGTGCGAGTACATCATCGGATTGAGCAACCTCTAGAGAAGGAGCATCTGAGTCTTATTTATAAAAGATACTATCTAAATACCTAACAAGGAAATCAACTCCATTAGAATAGGATGATGCCACATTAGGGGAAGCATAAAAGTGGAGAGGTGGTTACGCATGCACGAAATCTAGTTAGGCATGTTTTACTCAATGCAGATCTAGCACAATAGTAATGCCTATAACTTTTCAACAAAAATTAAGACCATTACAATGAAGTTACATCTTCAATTTGAATGAGGAATATTTTCTCCATCGATAGCCTTCCTTCATTGAATGCCCACCTTGTTGATTGGTATGGTAGATGACCAACTAGTGGAATCTTCCATAACTACATGCCTCTAATTATATTTGCATGACAATATTAGTATGCACAAAAAATGCATATCTGTAACTATATCAAAGCGGCATTCATTAATCAGATGCATATTTGACACATATGATTCATATAGCATGTCAATATCATTAAAATTTATGAAAATAAACTCATGTCCAATGTCTATGGATTTAAGGAAATATCACATAAAGGTCAATCATCCAAGCATCAAGGTCTATGACAACTGTAAGAAATAAACAACAAACTCTATCAATAATTGGACCATAAACTAGACTCATCAAAGATCATCATGAAATACTAGTGAGATGGGATCTTGATTTGTGATAGGATGAGATTGGAGGATTTGGGTAACTTAATCTTGATTTATTTTAGGGCTTTCTTCTTTATTATTTGGGTTTTTTCTTGACATAGATCTGATTCTAATTATGGGGTATCAATAAGGGACTCTTGAATGACCTTGATATGTTGGCATGGTGGCAATATATTTTTAATAGGAATCTCTAGAGTAGTCATGATAATTGATGAGAAGCATGATGGTGTTTGGTCTAGGATTTCTTGATCATAGGTAGGATTTTTATCAAGGATTGGATTAACTTGGATTTCATGATTATCTATTGTGGATAGGCATTGGAGAAAATATTGAAAGGTGTCATTTTTTGGATGCTTTTCTTGATGGATATGGTGTGTATTGATTTTGCAAAGGTTCTTGGGATGAAGGATTGAGATGAGATATGTAGGTTTATTTTAGGGAATATTCTTCAATATGACCTATTATGGAGTTAAAGACTATTATTAATTTAATTATTTTGGGATGAGCCATTGCTAGGCATATATGGATATTTTAATAATTCTTGGGAAAAGTATCTTGATATATGCCTAATTTCTCATCATGTGAGATGTGGATATTATCGATGTGATTTTTTTGGATGGATTATCAAAATGGTCTTCAATAGTGATGTCACCTTGGCCAATAAAATATTGAAGGGCATTTTTAATTTTATACAATAAGGTGTCTTATGTCCTTCGGGCCTATGATATTCACAATATTCATTTTCTGTGTACCATGAGTGTTTAAATTAAGGTCCATATTATCTAACTTTCAATAACATGATGAGATTGTACTAGAACTATTTTTGTAAGGTTAATTCTATATGCTCTCCTAGACTATATTTTGTTGTGGCATAGATTTATACCTAGGTTTTCCTCTCGGAATGATGAAAAATTGTGTATTTTGTTTAATGTTTAATGATTATTGTTCATTTTCTGATGATTGCATGTTTTTATCCCATAGGTAAGGTTTGTCATTAGATTGAGGGTCATTTTCCTTTTTTTCCTTATATAATTTCATATAACCCTTAATGATGAGAGTATTTTCAATGGTTATCCTTTTCTTTATAAGTTCATCAAATTTGTTAACATATTTTAAATTTGTAAGTGAAATTTCATGTCATGGTTTAGATTTTGAAAAATATGCTCACAATTTATTTTTGAGGTAGAGGCCATGGAATTTTTCTTTCTATGTTGTGACATCATTGTAAGAATGGAGTAAATAATTCTCACCATTATTTTGTTTCACGTCACATATATTAGCCATATATATTTTATATTCAATGTTTTAATTAGATTAAAATTGGAAGGGCCAATACCCATTACAAAGATATTTCATATTCAATGTTATAAGAGAAATGAATAATGAATTATTTTGGTTGTTCATGAAAGGTCTTGATGCCATGTGGTAAATGAGAACCATTCTATTGCTTTTCCACCTAATGTTTGAGGAAAGAGGTGCATTTACTATGTGTCATTGTAAGTAACTTCTAGGAAATTTGTGTAGAATTCTCATATATATTATCATGGATATCCTCTTCCCTTATACTTGTCAAGTTCAAATATTTCAAAGTTGTGAGGGAAAGGTATCATAGGTATCAATCGATCACATGGATAAGGGCACATATCCTCAAGTGCATTATGATTCTTTGTATTTCTAAGATCCATGCTAGTTATCTTTTGATGAAAGATTGAGATTTGTAATGCCAAGTTATTAGTGAGTGTGATTATGGACATGTCAATTTTAGGTTGAATGATGAAATATGAAGGGATCAATGACTAATGTTGTGGAATACTGGATGTAGTGAATGAATGTGTTATTGAGGGATAAATGATTCTTGTTGTGAGATTTCATTTGAAGGGATATATTATTAATGCTATGGAATGTTATATGAGGAGATAGATGACTTATTTGGTGGGATGTATGATGGATGTTGTGAAATTTTAGATGGGGGGATAGATGATCTATTTAATGGGATGTATGATTGATGTTGTGAAACTTTTATATGGGGGGAGAGATTAATGTCGTGGGATAGTAGATGGGGGGATAGATGGTTGATTTTAAGGGATTTTAGATGAGGGGATAGTTTGTGAAACATTTGAGATGTATGTGTTTGTAGTAATTTTGAATGTAAAAGATTATGAAATATATGGGATAGATGAAGATATTTGATGATTAGGAATGGATGTTGTGAAATTATTAGATGGTATGGATTTTGGTGATAAGTTATTTGTAAAGTGTTATTAGGTGGGATATTGTGATGATTAGGTGGCATATGTGTGTAGTCCTCTAAACTAGGCATAAGCCTTGATGACGATGGTAGTGGGTTTTGGTAAGAATTTTAGTTGAACAAAGAAAAAGGAATGCCAAACACATAATAAATATCACCCATAGTTTTCGTAACGTTTGACTAACTTTGATTGGACTCCATGAGCTTTCTATATAGAGATCAAGTATCAAGACATTTGTGAATGATTTGTGAGATGGAAAATTTGGATTATTGATGATATGATAGAAATTTAGAAGAACTTGGATGGATTTGGCACAAGTAAAGATACAAATATTAAAAATTGCACTTTTTGATATTTTTTACTGTAGACATGGAAAATGTACAATCTCATTCTGGCACACTTGATCTTGATCATTGACATCATTTCCTCTAGAATCATACTCTCAACAATTCATCATAATTCCGTTTCTTAATCTAATGAATCATTATTCATATAATTAAGTCCTTTTCCTCTAGTGATTAAATTAATCAATTTAATTTAATTAACCTTAAATTTCTATTTAATTAAATAAACCATTTTATTTAATTAAAATCCCTAAAGTCCTCTTATTAAATTAAATAAATTAAACCTTATTTGATTTAATCTAACATATTCCTGAGTTAAATAAATCAAAATAATTTATTTAATTAATCATTTCCTCTCAATTATGATTTAAATTAACTCATCTATTTGAGTCAAAATTGTTAAATCATCTAATCCTTCATTAATTTAATCAAAATCTTGATTAAGTTAATCTCTCTCACTAAAATCCTCTAGAGAATGCAACTTGCACATGAAAATAGATTTAATTCAATTATTAAATCTTTTTTTTGCCTCACATGGCATCAAAAGGGAATATTCCTTCAATTTGAATTCAAATTCAAATGGGCTTGGTCCTTCCAACAAGGAATTCAAATCCTCTCACATGTCCTTGTGCATTGAGCCAAGTGACATTAACTCCATTTCTCTTTCCCTCTCACATGTCACATTCAAATTTCAAATCTGAATCTCTTGGCATTTATCATGCACATTGACCAAAATGTGCTCAACCTTCAACCATCCACATCTTGACAAGTGGTACTTGGCCATTGGATGTTGAATGATCCCACATTGATTATTTTAACTCTCTCTTCCATTTTGGAAATCTATAAATGAGAGACTCTTCCTCTCATTCTATCATCCACAATTTGAGTAAAATTACTATACTCAACTTCATCCTCATCCACAATCTTCATGCAAAGTTACTCTCTTCATGCAAAGTTACTCTCTTCACATTAAGAGCTAATTTTGCCTATTTCACCCAACCTATCACTATTTTCACAAATTGTAACAAGGTTATGCTCAAATCTCTTTGGAGATTTGACCATTTCTCAATCACTCAACATTGCAACTTAGGAATTGGGAAATGGCCAATTGCAACACTTCATTGGCACCAATTCCCCCATGGGATCATAATGCTATTTGCTTAATTAGGATTTACATCTTTTTGTTATATTGTGTTCTTTATTTCCTAATTTAAGTTTTAGATAGATGGATTTCATGGGGAATCTCTTATACTTGTTTGCATGTATTTGATCTAACAACCTAACATGTTTGTTGCTCTTGTGCATTTGCAGGTTTAGGGGTTCACATTTTGGCGCTAGAAGGAGGGCAACACTCAAGAAATTAATCACATTTTTTAAAATTTATGAGTTTTTTCTAACATTTTCCTATAGGCCACAGGAAACCAGCCACGTGATGTCATATTGAGCCACTATCAGAGGCATGACGCAATACTCCACCGCTTTCAGGGAAGCGGTGCCATACTGAACCACGCATAGTTTCCAAACCTCACCACTTGTCTTCCCACCTGTCATTTTTTCAAATTTCCTATCTCTACTATGCGGCTCTATACTGCACCGCTTTCAGCACTGCGATGCCATATCGCATCGTGTTTCCTCCAAACTCCACCGCTCCTGCTTTCCCGCCTGGAAAATTTTTAAATTTAAATAGGGTCGCTTCCAAAACCGCGCCGCTTACCCATATCACATCGCTTATTCATTCTCTGTTTCTGTAGAGCGCTGCCCATAGTCAACCGCATAGCACTATATAGTGCCGCTTTTGTCCAAATTGCATCGCTTTTACAAAGTGCGTCACACCTGCAGATTTCTGGTTTGTTTTAACTTTTTTTTGTGATGTAGGAAACTTCTCGAGGTCATAACTTTTTGACTCGGATGTGGGTTTTGCCTAAAATTTTATAGGTGGTTTCTTTATGAGGTGGCATATGGATTGCCAACTATCAAAGATAGATAGGTGGCGATTTTGACACATTTTTGGGGCTTGAAACTTTCATCTTAGCCGTCAAACTGACATTTTAGTGTTTTTTCCTAGTTTTTTGAAAGTTGTTTTTGTTAATAACTCAAAACCCATGTTTCCAATTTCAAATTTTAGTTGGCAATTCATCTTACTTTAGTTTTAGAAAGTTTTTGGAAAAAAATAGGACTCTCAAATTCATAGATGCAAAATTACCAAAAATGGAAAAATCTAAAAATTGTTGAAATTTGTCTAAGAAGGATATTTTTTGCTCAAAAGTGAAGGAAGCAAAACAAAAGCCAAAGGTTTTTTATGAATTCATCATATCATTGTATCAAGTGTTTTTAAACACTTTTGGGAGAACTTATAATCTTTTTCTAAGGATTTGTTTACTTTATGCTTTAGGAAACACTAAATTTTATTTGGGTCCTAAAAAAGAACAAACAAATTCTCTTTCAAATTTTGCAACAAAGGGCTTAAAAAGAACTTTAGAACAATTTACTAGATTTGGCTTAAGGTTAAAAATTGAACAAGTAAATCTCACACTTCCTTTGGTGCTTAAAAAAAACTCATTATTGTTTTGAGGGGTTTAAAATGAACATGTGTTTTTTGTGCCTTGTAATCATTTTTGCAAAGTAGTATCATTTGAAAAGGCGTATGCGCTTCTCTCGCACTTCACGGCGATCTTGAGAATCAAAATTATTTTTTGGTGATACTAAGTTGCATAAAAGATTGCCTCCACATTTCATTTTGGATATAAAATTGAACAAAACATGTGAGTGTGAGTAAACTTATTGCATGTGTTCTCCCTTTGTTTCTAAATGAAGGTTGATTGAACTATGAATATGATTACTCGCTTTTGTTTATCTTAGCGGGCATGCCTTGTGGGAAAAAGTAATCACCCAAGGGAATGACCCAACTGGGAACACGCTAAAGCCAAGCGACTTCCAACTGGTATATAAGTGTGGATTCTTGAGGAAAGTTCAAGAATCACGAGGATTATTCCAACGAGATGGACAAAAATGGACTCTTGCCGACATTGTTTAATCTCCCACGAACGGAATGCTGAAATTAAAACCTTTTATTTAGAAAAGGCCAAATCCTATCTATTTGTTGGTGCAAAAGGTCATGTCCTTTGAAGCCGCCCCACGTTATACATGCGGTTTTGTTGTAGAGATGAAAAATATGCCATGGGAGATTCATGGGTACGGATGCTTGGCTGAACCAAGAAGTGTGTGTCATGGAGGGGAGCCAATGTGGTCAAGCATCTAGTCATCCACACAGAATATGTGTAGCTGAATTTATCTAAGTGGGAACCCAATAAATACTATATTTTCAGCCTAGGGTTGTGCATGTTATTGAGACACCTTGTTTGCTTCTAAGACAATAAAAAAACAAACATCCACAAAGAGATCCAAATTTCAAACCCCTTGGAGGAAACAAATATCCTTGAACGAATCTAAGTACTCTTGCTTTCCCTAGGGATTCTATCCTTAGAGGTTTCTAAGTGCTTGGATTCTATCATCATTTGTTTTCACCAAGGTTCAACACTAGGAAACCTTTGCCTTGATTTCCACATAATGCACTTTGTGGGATGAAAGAAAATTAGGATATTGGACATTTAGTTTGAAAATCATAATCAAGAAAATGTTTGTGGTAAAAATAACCAAATCTAAGCAAGATAAACAAACAATTGAACCACACATGTGCCTGTTCTCTTTTGAGTCTTATGGTTTTCATGCAAACATTGGTCTTTTGGTTTGGATTACTCCTAGGGAAAAGCATGTTCTTCATTACCTTGGTCTTGTAAGTAAGTCTTCATAGGGTCATCTAGGATCAAAATCATCACTTCACCCATCTCTCAAACATCAATCAAATTTCCATCTCACCAACAAATTTTGGAACCTTGGAAACATCACTTATGCTATACTTTTGGAAAATCAGCATCATTACATTTGACTTAATACACCTAGTCAAGTTATCAATCCTCTTGAACAAATTTACCTTTAGGATAACACAACTTCCTAAGGTCTACTAGTTCATGATCACTTTGATTCACTTAATACACTTAGCCAATTCATTCTCTTGTGTGAGTTTTCCCTAGGATAACACAACTTCCTAGGGTTTACAAGTGCATTATCATCTTGTTTGACTTAACACAACTAGTCAAACTATCGAATCAAACCAAGTCCTAAAGTCTAGCATTGATCCAAAGTTTCTAAAAGTTTCAACACTCATATCACTCACCCTTTCATCTTTCATCTCATCATTGGTCCTAAACACCTTAGAGATTCACTTTCGCAACAAGGTCAAAACACAAGAGGAACATGGAATTTAAACTCAATTCATACATCATGAGCAATTCGAGTCAACCAAACTATCCAAGTCTGACAATGCCAATTGATTATCGAAACTCCCATTTATACATGACATCATTATCTCCTCCAAACCTCAAAATTACAATGAATGTGAGTATGCCCAATCCAAAGTTTGGAACACCTTTCCCAATTGTAGATTTAAATCCAAGTCCAAATTTGCAAATCTATCAACCAAACGCTCAATGCATGATGTTTCCAAACAAAATTATCCCACCAAATCCATACATGCCAAGTGCAACTTTACTAAACATGACCATTTCAAATCCACACTTGGTAAACTTTGGGGTCGACATGTTTGCAAATCCCATCAATGTTGTTCAAAATCCAAGCAATATGTTGACGAATCTAGGTATTGATCCAAGTGAAGGTAACACCATGCAAAATCAAAGTTACCTAAATCAAGGCAATATGATTCTCAACCACAACAATGTTCAAAGTCAACCTATAATGCCAAACCAAAACATCATACCAAATCCCCACTTTTTGCCATCGATATCACAACAATAGATGGCAACCATCCAAGCAACCCCAACAATCAACACCATTCCCAACCCACCACCACCTCCACCACTGCCACCACCACCAAAACACAACATGAAAAATTCATTCTCCATCATGTTGCAAGCTGCTCAAGAAGCTTCCCGCAAAAAGGCCCTCCAAAACCAACAAGTTGCACAACTAGCTGCTCAACAAGCTCAAGCCCAACACCAGGCTCGGTAGGTGCAAGCAAAATTTTGGGCACTATTGCAAGCAATCCATGAACAAGTAGCACAAAAAGGAGCCCAACAAAAAGCTTTGTTGGAGCAACAACAACAAGGCCAAAAACAAGCATTGTTGGCACAGAAAATGCAAGCATATCAACAAATCTTACTCATGCAATAGAGCTTGCAATAGATTCCCACCATAATTGTTGAAAATAATGATTAAGATCTATCCATCGATGAACACCTTGAAGATGTTTCCACCTCATCCGATGATCAAATCAACGTACATCAAGAGCCATTTTTTAGTCATGATCAAGACCCCTCCTACAAAGATCTATTTCAAGGAGTGTTGATGTTATTTAATCCTATTGACATAAACCAAGATCCATCCACAAATGATCATGTTGACAATGTCTCTACATCACCTAATGAGTTAGAGGAAATATCTCAAAAACTTAATCCAATGCAAGATCAACATCTTTCACCAAGGTCTAGCAATGATCCTTTCCAAAACATATGGACATCCTTTGACCTCATAACATTTGAGAAACTACCTATGCCTAAGGAAGATATCCAAGAATCCTTTATAAGCAATCCATTCTTTGAAATTGACCCATGTCAAGAACTTGATCCAAAGCATGTCGAAAGCAATTCTGAAATCATTCAAGATCAAGAATTTACATCTCCAAGCTACTACAATGATATAATGGACACTCTCCTATCTATACAAGACGATCATATCCACATAGAGCATACTCCTCCATCTACCCATGAGATTCTTTCCTTGGATAGACATGTAGATGATCTTCATTCAGAACAGGATTCCTTTACTCCTAGCATTATTACATAAAAAAAGTAGGTTATTGATTCCTACAGTCAAAATTTTTTGTCAACATCAAGATCAGATATATCCCAAATTCAGACTGAGGACATCATGTATGAAGATATCCAGTATTATACACTCAAGGAAACAGGTCAGACAAAACAAGATATTCTAGAGTCAGCAAAGCAACAAATTGAAATGATTTCATCTACAGTGGTAATTTGTTAGAGAATACATTCTAAACAAGGAGAATCAAAGAACAAAGGTGCTACTATCACCATATTGGGGGCAACTTCATGTCAAGGAAACGTCAACATAGGGGGCATGAAGAATCCTTATGGTGAAACCAATGCCAATACTACAACTAGCCATGTCATGAATCTCCATCCACCCATCACCCCATCCACGAATTGGGACCAACAACAAAGGAAAGATTTGAATCAAAGCACAAAGAATTCCATTAAAGAAAAATAAGTACTGAAGCATGAAGGACAAATCAAATACATATGGATACCAAAGAATACAAAGAAAGATTATCCCTATCATACTCCATTAGTCAAAGAAACTATGGGGCAAAATAAAAAGGGGGCAAGTATCCAACAAATATTTCCACAAAAGAAAAATCAGGCTTCTCAATCGACATACAAATTGTATCAAGCAGTTGGTCCTAAGTCCATGCACACTTCCATATCCACCCATTAGTGCTCATCTTCCCAAGTTTGGAGAGTCAAAGGTTCCAAACTGTCGACCAATCCATCTTTTATCCCTAAACACACTCCATCCACGCCTCCACGCATAATATCTAGTTCTCACATTGACCATGTGTTGGAAATGACCCTTCATCATAAGGATTCAGAAGGCACTCTATCATGACGTGCGCACAAGGACAAAGTTAACTCTGGTATTGGCAAAGCAGAACAAATTTCTCAAAAGTTGCATTCAAGTGCACGTATCTTGGCTAGGCAACTTCTTCAAGCAGGATACCGATGGAACATTATAACATAAGCATCTACATCAGCACCACCAGGTGGTTCAACATAAGCTTAAAATCTCTCAAAAAATACAAAAAATATCAAAAAATATAAAAATACAAAAAATTCAAAAAATATAAAAATCCAAAAAAATAAAAAAAAGGATTGAAAATAGTAAAGAAAAAAATCATCCTCTAGTGAAAACTGCTTCGGTGGTGCTTTGGATAGGTACCATGATGAAAACTTGGAAAACAAGCATCATGTGTAGTATCAAGCATCTGCGTGCGCCATTTCAGGATAAAGCATCTTATCACATCCATAATAAAGCTAGCATTCCATCCATATCATCCATTCATGCATGAACCATTTATCCAATCCATTACCATCTATCTACCTTATCTTGATCTTGATGAAGGTTTGGGGCACACCTTATACTTGCTTATGGTAAACATCTTGACATAGGTCATTTTCACCGATCCTATCCAATCTAGCATTATCTGAGCCTTGAAGCATTATCTGAATGCACATCCACTTCCTGAACACCTTATCTTATCACAAGATAATTCATATCCATTCGTCCAAGAATCCACCCATGGTTGTTCAAACATTGCTTGACACTAGGGGCAAATATTTACATCCTGCTTCAAGAATAAATCTTGATCTATGTCCTCCAACTTATGTGGTGATCCAAACATTTGCAAACGTGAAATCAAATTGGTCAAAGAATTTGTGAGCCAATCCAAATCACTAGCCCATGACATATTTTGACAAGAAGACATTCCTTATCAATCTCTATCGTTTTTTGAACATCAATCCAACAATCCATATCAGTTGCATCTAATGTGTACTTCAGCATCACATCAAATCATCAAAACAATTTTGTTCCAAATCAAGCTTCATCAATCTTGATCAATTGAATCCAATCCATCATCACCTTTTTTGACTTAACATACTTAGTCAAACTATCATCTTATGCATGAGATTACTCTAGGATAACACAACTTCCTTGGGTTTACAAGTCCATTATCATCTTATTTGACTTAACACACTTAGTTAAATTATCCAAAACCGCTTTGTTTGACTTACACACATAGTCAAACCATCATCTTATGTACAAGATTTACTCTAGGATAACACAACTTCCTAGAGTTTACAAGTGCATTATCACTTTTGTTTGACTTAATACACTTAGTCAAACTATTAATCCATCTATTTGATCAATCAACCTTAGCTTGGTTTTCAACAAAATCCCAAAATAAAGCACTGATATCATCACGTGTCCATATCCAAATTGTCAAAATCATGCGAAAATCCAAAAAAATTCAAAAAATCCATCAAAAATTCAAAAACATTCAAAATTTCATCAAAAATCCAAAAACATCCAAATCATTCCAAAAATCCAAAAACATGTCAAAATATCATAAAATCTTCAAAAAATTCATCATTGAGTCTTGTCAGTTTTTCACTTTGTCGAACTATGTCATCTCTGACCTTGAACATAGGAAAGGTTGATCTCTGATCATCCCTCGAGACATCTTAGGTTAGTCCTTTAAGTGTCTATCGCATTGGCAATCCATTTTCCCATCTAGTCCACATCTTAGGTCAGTCCTTTAGGCATTCCTCACATTGGCAATCCGTTTGCCTATCTAGTCCACATTTAGGTCAGTCCTTAGGCATATGCCACATGGGCAATCTGTTTTCCTATCTATCTCATCATTGAGTCAAGTACGTTGTCAGTCGAACTACGTGGTCTTTGCGTGTATAACGTAGGAAAGGCTAATCTATGGATCAGCTCCTGAGACCCCTAGGATAGGTCTTTAAGTTAGTTTCTTCATCATAAAACCTTGAAAATACCAAAAACAACCTCAAAATATCTAAAAAATCCAAAATGGTGCATCCACTTCATCTCGCTTTCACCCGCAAATTTTATCACTCATAATAAAATCAATCATCGCCTTCACCCTTTGGTGAGTCAATCAGAAGCAAGTCTAGCAGGTTTAAAAGTGAATGCTCTAATCGTCAATCTTGAAAGTCTAAGTTAGTAAGCAAGCAAGTTGGTCAACTCAGAGTATCAATTGCTTATCACCCAATCAGTCTCACCAAAACCCTGATCACTACATGTCCTAGGATGAATCCTTCCCATGATGGACATAAGCATTAGGTATCTCGCAGTAGTTTAGCCTTGGCTAGTGGTACAAAGAACATTAGCTTGTTTGTTTACTTTATCTTGGTCTTTATGACTTATCTTATTTTGTGATCATTCTAGGGACCTCTCGATGATGCCTAAACACAAAATAGGTTTAGAGAGAAAGGAATGGGGCAATGATCATTATCTTTTTTATCTATTGTGCTTGTTGGATATTCTTGTAAAATAACTTGGCGAATACTTGCTTTGTTAGGTCTGCCCTAGCAAGGTTTTCGTATGTCAACTATGAACAAGACCATTCCTATCTGATTAATGAGTCAAAGTCCATCACACTAGGTACAATGCCATCTTGGTCCTTTATACCTTGATGCATCGTACCTATGTGTGTTATCAGACATAAAGTAATTGGCCCTTTGAAAATCCCAACTTCTAGTAAGCAATACATCATCATCATCGATAATAATGTGAACTTGTGTGGATCCTCCTTCCATCCATCTTATTCTTCTATATTTACTAACATTTCTATCTAAAATCGGTGTGTTGTAACAAAATATACACAAGGCTACCCATGGTCGATGACTATCTATACATCATTAGAATTGTCCACATCAAATAATTATCTTTTGTCCTCTGATCAATAGAACCACTCCTCTTGCATTTTATCATGATCTTGATCGGAAACTCATACATTTCCACTTGATCTCTCAAGGGGGCAGTATTCCAGTGTAATCCTTCTCGCTGGGGCAACAGTGGGTCACCTAAAAAATCAAAAAAAATTTGAACGTTGATCACAGTGGTTTATTCTTTGAATCAATGCAACAAGTACATTGCTTCAAAGAGGGGTAAAATGTAGACATGGAAAATGTACAATCTCATTCTGGCACACTTGATCTTGATCATTAACATCATTTCCTCTGGAATCATACTCTCAACAATTCATCATAATTCCGTTTCTTAATCTAATGAATCATTATTCATATAATTAAGTCCTTTTCCTCCAGTGATTAAATTAATCAATTTAATTTAATTAACCTTAAATTTCTGTTTAATTAAATAAACCATTTTATTTAATTAAAATCCCTAAAGTCCTCTTATTAAATTGAATAAATTAAACCTTATTTGATTTAATGTAACATATTCCTCCTTAGTTAGATAAACCAAAATCATTTATTTAATTAATCATTTCCTCTCAATTCTGATTTAAATTAATTCATCTATTTGACTGAAAATTATCAAATCATCTAATCCTTCATTAATTTAATCAAAATCTTGATTAAGTTAATCCCTCTCACTAAAATCCTCTAGAGAATGTAACTTGCACATGAAAATACATTTAATTCATTTATTAAATCTTTATTTTCCCTCACATGGCATCAAAAGGGAATATTCCCTCAATTTGAATTCAAATTCAAATGGGCTTGGTCCTTCCAACAAGGCATTCAAAGCCTCTTACATGTCCTTGTGCATTGAGTCAAGTTACATTAACTCCATTTCTCTTTCCCTCTCACATGTCACATTCAAATTTCAAATTTGAATCTCTTGGCATTCATCATGCACATTGACCAAAATGTGCCCAACCTTCAACCATCCACATCTTAACAAGTGGCACTTGGCAATTGGCCATTTAATGTTGAATGATCCCACATTTCTTATTTTCACTCTCTCTTCCATTTTGGAAATCTATAAATGAGAGACTCTTCCTCTCATTCTATCATCCACAATTTGAGTAAACTTACTATACTCAACTTCATCCTCATCCACAATCTTCATGCAAAGTTACTCTCTTCACATTGAGAGCTAATTTTTCCTATTTCACCCAACCTATCACTATTTTCACAAATTATAACAAGGTTATGCTCAAATATCTTTGGAGATTTGACCATTTCTCAATCACTCAAAATTACAACTTAGGAATTGGGAAAGGGCCAATTGCAACACTTCATTGGCACCAATTCCCCCATGGGATCATAATGCTATTTGCTTAATTAGGATTTACATTTTGTTGTTATATTGTGTTCTTCATTTCCTAATTTAAGTTTTAGATAGATGGATTTAATGGGGAATCTCTTATACTTGTTTGTGTATATTTGATCTAACAACCTAACATGTTTTTTTCTATTGCGCATTTGTAGGTTTAGGGGTTCATATTTACATTTTACTAAATTTTATTTTCTAAGGACTTCGAAGTAGAAAACAACACATGATTTGAGAAAAAATTTGGAGGGGGGAGAAATCTAAGTAGAAGTCGAGCATGCGAGGGTTTGTGCTTGGGGTTGATTCGAACACCCGCACAACCATGGAGGAGGCCTGGTCCTCCTCCACATAGGAAGGTGCTTCGCTGGTGGTACGACCTCTCCCTCATTGGTCATTCTCTTCTTTTCACACGATTTCATGGTCATTCTTATTTTTCTTTGCTTACCTCCCTCTAGGCTTACATGCACTTGCATGTGTGAGCCTATGCGGGTTTTTATTTAATTATGGACTAGGATACAAACTCCCTCAATGGGATGGTAAATGTTGGTGGTGATGGGTCTCAAAATATTTCTCAACCAAAGTCTTTCAAGGATATTCTGGTAGGTAATAGGAGTTCTATTTCGTATGGGGATAAATTTGTGTTTGAGGGCTCCGAATATGGCAAAGCTGAGTGAGGAGAAGGACTAGGTGAGAACCTCCCATCTTCTCCCAAGAAATTTGTTTTATTTTTGAATGTTTTATTATATGATGCAATCCTAAACGAAGACAATAAATTGGTTAAATCAACAAAAAATATTGCCGCTATTGACATTGCTAAAAAGGTAGCAAGCAAATTTATGGATGAGTGGTTATAGAATGTCTAGTCAATAAAAATAGGGTTTCAATTCTATTTCTATAGAATGGTGCAAAAAGGACTTTTTGTAATATTTTTTAACAACCAAAAATCTCAAGAGGAGGTAGTCAGTTTTTTTTTGGCAAGTCGAGAAGTTTGTGTTTTGGACCTTGGCTTGGAAATTGGATGTTATAAATGAGGAAGTTTGTGATCTTTCAAGGCCTATATGGATTGTAATTAAATAGGTTCAACCAAGGCTTTGTAATTTCATTCCTCTTCTTCTAGAACCCAATGGTAGTGTAATTAGGGGCAATGACACCAAGTCTGCCCTTCCACATTCAGATGTTAGGAGAAATTTTCCACTAATAAAGAGGAATTTTTTTTTTTAATAAATCAAAGGGGAAAGATGCCTTTGCCTCAAATGGCACTGATGAAAATAACATTTAAAATGGAAATAAAAATATAGGGAGTAGGATTAATCCCTCCCTTTCTCTTCAAAAGAGTCTGAATATGGCCCCGTTGAGCATGAGCTGGGTTGAAGGTGTAAAAAAAAATTCTCAATTCAAAATTTGGTTGAGGCCTTTGGTAAAATTAACAATCAGTTGCAAGACCTAAATGATGATTTGGAATGTTCGAAAATATGCCTCAATTTTTTGGCTTAAACCTCTCTTAAAGACTTGGTGTTTTTCCCTTTGTTGGCTTGTATGTTGTGGGCTTTCTGACAATTTGAACCTTGAAAATTAAGTCATGGGGTTCTAAAAGTTCATAACTTTGTGACACTAAGATTTCTTTGTTATCAAAATGTCATGGGTTTTTGAAGTTTAGGTTTCTCCTGACTTGGCGACATAGTGATTGACATGTCATGGGTTTTAAGAAATTCATAACCTCTTATAGAGGTTTTGAAGTTAGGATTTCGAGTGACATAGTTACTTCATATAGATTGACTAAGCAGTGAACATCTGTCAGCTCGATAACTCATGGTGAATGAAAAAGGTAGTGGGGACCATGATAGTGTAATATAATATGAAGTTGATCAACAGTCATGATAGGATCTAATCTAATGATGCACATTTATTCTGTGCTCCTTTGTTGTGGAGACCGACAGACTTTTGTGAAGTGAGCAGAATGTTGAGTAGCTGATATCTGTCAATTTGATCAATGATTGATTAAGATTAAATCTAATGGTGTGATGAGTCTAGTTTTTGGCCTAGTTAGGGGGTATAATCTCTTGTTATTGCTAAAGTTACCATAGACTTTGATATTATATGCTAACACTTTTATATAGTTTCTCTCAAACATAAGACATTTGGGATTAATTTTATTTCTACTAGTGCTAATGATATTTACTTATTATGTGGACCATCTATATTAATCTTGCATGTGACTAATGAATTTTCTTTAAGGTGGTTATAGCTATGAAATTATTATGTGTATTGACATTTCCATATAGACATGAATGTAAATTCTAGGTTGAGAAATGCAGCCACTGGCAGGTCATGTTGAGGAGTTGCGCGAAGGTCAACTAGGGACGACGATAAAATATTTCCATGTCAACCACATCTAACCACCTTGTACTGATATTTAATGGCATTGACCATTGTGGATGTTACTGTAATGGACGAGTCCACGTTTGGGCATGCATGTCCAAATGGATTCCCCTGCATGTGTTACCACCCTTCCACTCTTTTCTCCACTTTCCCTAAATGGTTTCCTCTTAGTTAGTGGGAGTTGATTGCCCTTTTTAGTTGGTACAAATAAGGTTCAGATCCTCCTTCCTTAGGAGTTAGTCGATTGCCAAGTTATTGTACAATTTGATAATCAAGCATACTTTTGTATTTACACTTTCCAATCAATAAAATAAGATTCTAAGTTGAGTATCCAAGTTTACATTAGTTTACAGGATACTCATCCAAGGGGGAGCACTTGTTGAGTAATCTGTTTCTTTAGTTTAGTTAGACTAGTATTAGTTTATGTTCAGTACTTAGTTAAGATTCTGGTATTGATTGTTCCTGCAACCACTAGAATTCTATTTTATGACCATTCTTGTAGCTAAGGCAAGCAAAGTAGTTTCTTGTTTGATGCTTATATTTTCCTTCCTATTCTAAATATTTAGCTTAGATTTTATTGAGTGATGTTCATCATTTACTTTGTTTCCTTTCATGCAATTTACTTTCAGTATTAAGTCTTTCTTAGTTGTAGAATGAAGGTGACTACTTTGAAGTTCCTAGTGCACATACTATGCTGACTCATTTCAAGTTCACATCCCTCGATTGACAATTGAAATGTACCTTCATGATGGTTAAGATGGTTATTTAGGTTAGATGCCCAATATCTAAATCATGGATGTAAAGGCTTAGTTATTAAAATCATTATAGGAGACTGACATTTTTGGCATCATTTTCAGGGATGATGTCTAAATAGGGAGTCCTTTCGAGTCATTGATAGTAAATTTGTTGTAATATTTCTGGAAGTTTCTCTTAGTATTATAATTTATGATCCACTATTTTTTCCCACACATTCTTTGTGTGATTTGGATGATACTGAATTGATACCACATGCAAAAAAGAAGAGATTCTTATGGGATATTCCTTCATAATAATCCTAAGCCATTTCAGCTAGTAGAGCTTTCAAATCTTCCTAGAAACAAAGAAGAAGAAGAGCCATAACCCTTTTTTGATATATTCCCTGACTTGACCAGTTTTGAAGTTTCCTCTGAAGACCAAAATCTTGTTGAAGAACCCTTTATTCTTGAATTTCATCAAGTAGGCATGGTTGATGCAAATGGAGACATGCTAACAGGCAAAACCAACCAAATTTTCTTTTTCCCACTGTTCAATAGAATGAAGTAGATAACCTCAAAAATATCTCTTCTTCAATCCTTCCTAAGTTCTATGGACTTGTCATAGAAGATCCTGATACGTTCTTGTTTGATTTTAATATACTCTATTGCATTGAGATGGTTTATGGGCCTTGGCAGAAACACTATGCGAACTTAGGAAGATATGAAAACAAAGTTTCTTGATAAATACAAGGAGTATTGCAGGGTTAGTGATATGAGAGGAGGTAACATTTTCATAATGCAAAAAAAGGAAGATGAGAGCCTGAAGGATTTCATTTCAAGGTTTTTTTTTAGTTTGTATAAATATCCATATCATACACTTAATGAAGACTCATAAAAGTTTCTTTTCCTAAGAGGAATTAGTGAAGGCTACATTGATGCCTTGGACCTAATGGAAAGAGGAGATATCACTCAAGTCCCTTGGGAGGATATCAAGAAGATATGCCAAAACTATTCTAGGACAAATTCAAAGAAAGGAAGAGTCTACCAATCCTCTATGGGTAAGTAATCCAATAGTGGAGTTTCAAGGATGAAGATTACTAATTTGTTGACAAATTTCAAGTAGGATATAATCAACAATCTAGCTACTCATTTGGATACACTTAAAGCTAAGAAGAAACATGAGGAGGCAGAGGCAATGCTAAGAGAATATTTACCTCATTGTAGACAAAAGAAGAGGGACTATAGATGCAAGGTGATAGCTAACATTGATAGCAAGCGAATTCGACCTGATTTCAAACCAATCCAGATTAAGGAAGACCAAGTCTACTTTGTTGCACAAAAAAGGCCATGGGCTTCAAGACAAGGTATCGCACCAGATCCATTATCTTTTACTAGACCACCATAGTCTTGGGGTAACCCTCCAAATGCTTGGTCAAATTATTATAATTCCTCACCTCTGTGGCAGAAACCTCAGGGGAATTGGTAGCAGTTTCAAGGACCTTGGCAACCACCTCTAAGAAATTGGCAACAAACATCTCAATGGAGAGATTGCTAGCAATGGCCAAATCAGACAAGCAACTATATGCAACCATCTTCTCAACCGCAAAACCCTATTATAATGCCTCCTCCTACTAATACAAGTGAAAATGTACCCAAACCTACCCAATTACTAGCCCAACCCACACCAAACCCAAATAATAAACCACATCAGCAACCTATATATTCTACTGATCCAAATCAATTTCCTACATATGCTATGAGTTTAAGTGGCATACATCTACATTCAGGAACCACCTTGTTAGCTCCTTCCACCCCCATTATCACTAAGCTTCTTGTGGAAGAGAAAAAATAATCTTTGACTAATCCCATTTATCCTTGTGCATCTAAAAATCTTGAACCAGTTCCAACTAAGAAAACAACATAAGAACCACCATTCCCTTAGAGATTAGAAGCTTCCAAGCAAAAATAAGACAAGGAGGAAACTAGTTTTGATATCCTAGATCAGCTAAAGCATATATGTGTCTAGATACCCTTGTTTCAGGCAATAAAAGATGTCCCTATCTATGGCAAGGCAATTAAGGAAGCATGCCTCAAGAAACCAGGTAGGGAAAAGAAGGACCGAACTACAGTTCATGTAGTAGGGCATCTTGCTGACATCATGCTTGGAAAAGTAATTATCCCCAAGTACAATGATCCACATGGCCTTGTAGTTGAAGCTATTATAAATGGTATGAACATAAAGAATTATTTGATTGAATTGGGTACAAAAATCAATGTGATGACTAAAGACATTTTGTAGCAGCTAAATATTGCAAACATGAGATCCACTCCTACCATCCTGCAACTTGCCGATAGTTCCACTGTTAAGCCTAATGGCATAATAGAATACCTTGTGGTGACTCTAGACTCTTGGGAATATCCTGATGACTTCATGGTTCTTTCCCCTAGATCCAAACTGAGAGGGTATCCAATTATCATTGGTCAACCATGGTTAGCAATTGCAGAGACTTATATTGGATGTCAGTTAGGTGACATGACCATTTCTGATTGTAGGAAGACTAAAAATATCATTCTTTATCCTCCTGCTCAACCATCCCATAATGAAGATAATTTTGTATGGCCACATATTGGTGAAGAGGCCGAAGAAGTCAACTTTTTGGCGTTGTTCATGATGCTGGGAAGAAGTCCTTTCCTGCAACTTCAAGATAAAGATGAAGTGTTATCTAGTATCATTAAAAACCATTTTTAGATAGATGAAGCATCACCCACTCATGCGTCTGGTTCCATGGACATCAAACAAACACTTCTATCAATTCTACATGATCTTCCTGCAACAACTCTTCTAGCAAACAGACTTCTTGCAACCATTCTTCCTATAGCCATTGTCTCTGAAGATAGACTTCTTGTAGCCACTCTTCTGGAAGAAAAAATTCCTATAGCAATAGGTATATTCCAGGCAATGACTCCGCCTAAAATTAAGGTACCATGTATTAATGAAGCAACTATGATAGAGATAGTTGCACAAGTATAGGTGTTTGCAGGACAATATCTAAACATCAACAATAAATTGAGTGAGGAGCAATAGTTGAAATTGGAAAAATTGTTGAAAGCCCATCAAAAAGAATTTGTCTAGGATTATCATGACATGAATGGATTAGGTCCAAAGCTCTACACTCATATAATATATATCAAAGATGAGAGTACACCTATAAGGAAGCCACAATGGAGAATCAACCTTGCATTGAGAGAGATTGTCAAAACAAAACTACAAAAGCTACTAGACACAGGATTTATCTACCCTATTTCAAACAACCAATGGGTGTCTCCATTGGTGAGTTTGTTTTTACTATAAGGAACATAGTG
Source organism: Sequoiadendron giganteum (assembly GCA_007115665.2). Taxonomy (NCBI): domain Eukaryota; kingdom Viridiplantae; phylum Streptophyta; class Pinopsida; order Cupressales; family Cupressaceae; genus Sequoiadendron; species Sequoiadendron giganteum. The sequence goes on from CM021102.1 coordinate 385,431,394, forward strand.
CTGCCACTAAGAAGGATCATTTTCTCCTACCTTTTGTAGATCAAGTCCTAGACTCTCTTGTAGGAAAACAATACTTTTATTTTCTTGATGGATTCAGTGGATAGGACTAGATTCAAATTACACCAGAAGACCAAGAGAAGACTACATTTATATGTCCACGGGGGAGATATTCCTATTCAGTACTTCCCTTTGGGTTATGTAACACACCTGCCACTTTTTAGAGAGTAGTCATCAACATATTCTCAGACATCTCCCTTGACTGCATAGAGATCTATATGGATGATTTTACTACCTATGGTACTAGTTTTGATGAAGCATTGGACAACTTGAAGAAATTTCTACAGAGATGTGAAGACCAAAATCTTTCCTTGAATAGTGAAAAGTGATTCATGATGATGCAAGAAGGTGTAGTTCTTGGCCACTACATTTCCCACCTCAGAATTCAAGCTGATCCTGCAAAAATTAAGGTAATCAATAATATGCCTATACCTGCAAAAAAATAGGATGCTAGGAGTTTATTCAGACATGTAGGCTATTATAGGCATTTCATCAAGGATTTTATTAAAATAGCAGCCCCATTGTATAGTATCTTGAGTAAAGATGTTGAGTTCCAATGGATAGAAAGTTGTGATAAAGCATTTTCTGATTTAAAGACACCTCTAACTCATGCTCTTGTACTTAAGGGACAAAATTGGGAAATTCCTTTCCACATCGATATTGATGCCTCAGATTATGCCATAGGATTAGTCCTAGGAAAAAAAGAAAAATCTATTTAAAACGCCATTTATTTTGTCAGCAAAAATGTACAAGGAGTTGAATTAAATTACATGGTAATAGAGAAAGAGATGCCAGCAGTGATCTATGCCTTGAATAAATTCAGGAACTATATAATAGACTATCAGATTTTTATGCACACTAATCATGTAAACATTAGACACCTCATGAAAAAACCCCTAATCTCAAGAAGGTTAGCTAAATGGTTGTTATTGATGCAAGAATATGACATAACTATTGTAGACAAACCAGGAAATGCCAACATTGTTGCAGATTTAATTTCAAGGCTGATCACATCAAAAGATAGTCAAGCCATAGATGACTCCTTTCCTAAGGAACATCTATTCTCCATTAGTGTGTAAGTGCCCTGGTATGCTGACATAACTAATTACCTTCTAATAGGGAGAGTTCCTCCTCACTTCTCTCCAAAAGAGAGAAGAATGTTGATTGAAAAGTCATTCCCTTTTTCATGGATAGTTGGATGCCTATTTTATACTGGACTAGATCACATTATGAGAAGGTGTGTGAGGGAAGATGAAACCTATGAAATTATGCATACATGCCATGATGAACCCTGTGGAGGACCTTTTGTAGCTAAAAGGACAACAATGCAAATGTTAAAGATAAGATACTATTGGCCTACATTACACAAAGATGCATGAATATATACAAGGAAATTTGATAGATGCCAAAGGATGGGCAAGCCAACAAAGTCAAATGAGATGCCACTCTATCCCTGAGTAGTAGTCACTCCATTTGACAAATAGGGATTGGACTTTGTGGGACCCATTGATCCTCCATCTAATGGTAAGTCCTATATTTTGGTGTGCACTGATTATGTAACTAAGTGGGTAGAATTCAAAGCCATGAAGTATGCAAGAGGAAACAAGGTTGTAGAATTTCTTTATGAATAAATTTTCACATGATATGGAGTACCTAGAGAAATAGTGACAGATCAAGGAACTCAGTTTACCTCAACACTTGTTACAACATTAGTTAATGAATATAACATCAGGCACAATAAATTCACTCCTTATCACCCTGAAGCAAATGGACAAGTTGAGGTGAAATATAGAGAGATTGAGGCCATCCTCACCAAAATAGTGTATATTCATAGAAAGGATTGAGCAAATAGATTATCATAAGCATTTTGGGCTTACAGGACCACCTGGAAGACAATTGCAGGCGTCACCCCATTTGAGCTACTATATGGGAAGATAGCCATGATTCCTATTGAATTTGAGCACAAGAATCTTAGAACTACTGTGGAGTTGGGGATGGAAATTTTTGAGGCACAAAAAGAACGGATTATGCAGCTGAATGAATTAGATGAGATGAGAAAATATACCTTGCACCATACTCAAATTGCACAAAATCAAAGAGTCAAATGGCATGGAAGGTTTATCAAAGAAAATAAATTTCATCTAGGTGACTGGGTATTAGTTTATGACTCAGGGTACAAGGATAACGTAGGAAAATTGTAGACAAGGTGGCTAGGGCCATATGAAGTTTCTAAGGTGTTTCCCAATAGATTTGTGCAACTCACGACCATTGACCCTATCAAATTCAAATTAATGGTATGGGCACTATCTCAAATTATATCATACAACTCATGACCATTGAACTTGTCATAAAAGGTCCCTATCTATGGAAAGGCAATTAAGGAAGCATGCCTCAAGAAACCAGGTAGGGAAAAGAAGGACCAAACTACAGTTCATGTAGTAGGGCATCTTGCTAACATCATGCTTGGAAAAGTAATTATCCCCAAGTACAATGATCCATGTAGCCTTGTAGTTGAATCTGTTATAAATGGTATGAACATAAAGAATGCTTTGATTGAATGGGGTATGAAAATCAATGTGATGACTAAAGACATTCTATAGCAGCTCAATATTGCAAACATGAGATCCACTCCTACCATCCTACAACTTGCCAATAGTTCCACTGTTAAGCCTGATGGCATAACAGAAGACCTTGTGGTGACTCTAGACTCTTGGGAATATCCTGATGACTTCATGGTTCTTTACTCACGATACAAGGATAATGCAAGAAAATTATAGACAAGGTGGCTAGGGCCATATGAAGTTGAGGTATTTCCCAATGGAGTTGTGCAACTCACAACCATTGACCCTGTCAAATTCAAATTAATGGTATGGGCACCATCTCAAATTAATGGTATGGGAAACATCTCAAATTATTCCAAAGAAGAGTTCCTGCAATAGTTTATCCAACATACAACACCCAAGCATATTTCTTGCAATTGAGGAGTTTCGGTAGCTGAAGGTAGTGGACCTAGTGTCCCTCCTTTTGACTAATTGAGGTAAGTACTTGTCATAATAAATATTTCTACTTTTGTAGAAATCCATTTCTTCACCCATCCACTCATTTTCCCATCCGTACCACCTTTCTCTCTCTTCCATCACTTCTTTCCACCTCACATCATTCCATTTCATCATCATTAATTTCTCAATTATTTCTTAAAAATGAAAGCAGTATTTTCTCCCCGATCATTGCAATGAATCCTCTACAAATCATGTTTGTACACACTGAGGTATGTGCATATTTATTGTATTCTTAATTATCTTTTAGAGCATTTCATTTAATCACTGTATGATAGTACGGACATTCACATAATTTTTTAAACCCCCCATCAAATCAACATTTCCATGTCACATGTGTGGACACATGTCTAGATTTAGGCTGGGGGGAGGGGTAAGAAAGATGCATAAATATTTCCAGTTGTTAGTCCATGATTGTCTACATCAGCAAATCTTGTTGAGCTGATTCAAAATTTAAAATGAAAGACACCTTGCATGTGTGATGTGACACTAAACTACCGCCGCTATTTCCTCTCATAATGATTCCATTTTATTACCATTTCTTTCCATTATTAACCTTGTCATAATTTTGAAATGTGAATGGTAATTGCTAAAAATAGACTGAAGGAAAATTTAGTCTATAATTCAGCTAGCAAGCATGTAGAAAAGAATTTGAGAATTAGAGAAGGTAATTTTGTAGGGTGAGAAATTAAGTACATACAATGGGAGGTGGACTCATTCAGAATGAGCCCTCAACTCATGGTGCTTTGTTACATGATGCACTATGCCTAGCCAAATTTCAGAATTGTGATTGGTTGGATTATTTTATGAAGTTGGATGGTTTTGAAAAGGGTATTACATTAGAGTTGCTAAGACATTTTCAAACATAAAAACCATACTAAAAGGGTTGGAGGTCATAGCAACTGAAGAATGAATTGAAATTATTTTAGGGTTACTAGTTGACGATGAACCTTACACTGTTTCTAAGGATGTCAGGACAACCAGGGCTATATTCATGATACATGGTGACCCTCCATTCACTATTGACAAACAAGGTGCTAAAAGACTCTATCTACTTGAGAAATGGAAGTAGGCAGTCGTACACATCATCAGATATATCACTTGTGAGGGTCGATTGTCGAAACTGCATTCAATGCACTTCAAACAGTTAAGTCATATGACGCATAGAAGGAGGATGAATGTGCCCAATTTCCTATACAACCTTCTCTCCATTATGGCAGAAAAAACTCAAAAAGGTAAGGATAACTTTGTATCCCACCATTGTCTAATTAAATTGTTGGTTGTAAGATCTCTACATGATGCAATACCTAGAATGACCTAGGAGGATTTTGTAAAAGTTAATATGTATAGAATCGAGCCATCACAACCTAGAGTTTCACCTCAAACACGTAGGTCTAGCAAAAAATTAAGCATGGTTGAAGGCACCCCTGGTGCTTCAATCTCTGGTGTTGGTGTGGATCCTCCTATTGAAGAAAAGAATATAGATGTTAGTTCCTTTGATAATGAGCATGAAAAAGAAAATTCTTCATCAAATTATGATGATGATGATGTTTCACTTAAAATTGTAATAAAAACAAGGGAAAAAAAGAGGGAGGCAAAAGCAAGGAAAGGAAAAACACAACTTGTGCAAAGAGAGGTGCTAAACCCTAAGAAAAGGAAGAATGACACTATTCATCCTACAGCCAAAGAGAAATGAAGGAGCCCTCTCAAGAAATCAAAGTTGGTTGTTGATACACCTTCATAGGATAATCCTGAGCTTGGTGGCACATCATGTGAAAACATAGAAGCTCCAATGGAGTAGGATAATTTACAAGAAGAAGCTATATTCGATAAGGCAGCAAAAATGACCCTGGTGGATCTCACTATCATTGCAGAAGAAGTTGAGATTCAAGAACACAAGGAAAGTCAGGAGTTCTTGTAGAAAGACCAAGAGTGGGAGTTCCTTTAGAAAAGTTAGGAAATAGATCAAGAGTTCCTGTAGCAACCACCAGAACAAGAACAAGAGGCACTGCAACAAAAGGAGTTAAAAGGAATTATATGTCTATAGCCTGAATCAGTGGGACATCCAGAATCTATGCAGATAATTTTATATGGGAAGCAACCATCCATTAAAATCCTAGTAGGAATCCATAATCCTCCTGATTTTTAAATGCATACAACAATTTTTAATTTTTGGAAATAAATACAAAGAAGAGAGGAGGAATGGAAAGAGGAGAAGAAATGGTTGAAAAAATAAATCCAAGAGAGGGATGAGATGATCAAAGAGAAGAATGAGGAAATTGTCTTTCTGACTTTTTGAAGTAGAGGGTGAGTAGCATTGCAACCTTGGTGCCACAAATCTTGGAATGTAGAACCCCTCCAAGGGTTTATGTTTTGCACTTGAAGGAGAAATATCTCTCCTTTAGAATGTCAAGAATCATCTTAGGTTTGAACCCCTCCTTTGAAATTCCTACCAAATTTTTCAATGCTTACAAGATTGCTTCCCTTGAAATGAAAAATTTATTATGTGAATTTTATTTATACAACTTTGTTGTCACAAAAGACCAAGACTAAAACCTAATACCTTGTGTTGGGGACATCCAATTGACAGCATTTATGTCTTGGGTACAAAATGAGATTAGCCTGGGTGATCAATATAATGCTTATAAGAAGAGGGAATCCAATATTCCCCTGGCCATCAGGGTTGAATCAAAGAGCCCCAAAGACATTTATATAGATTAGAATAGATTTCTCTTCAGGCTGAGCTATGGTAAAAATATTATGTCTTGGATTGAGGAAGTTTACAGTGAGTATGAGGTGAAAGCCGAAAAAAAAGAGGATACTATGAGGGGATATCTATCTCAGGGATGGAACCTATTGACTGATGAGCTAAAATAGGTTGAGCCACATTATGTCAACAAATGTGCTACTGCAATCAAAATAATTGAAAGATACATCTAGCTTGGGAGAACCAAGGGGTGAGAGTGGCTTCCCCTAACTTTTCAGCCACCTTCCCCCTTATGGCCTATACCAAATTTCAGATTCTATAGGTATGAAATTGTAGAGGAACAACAAAGATGGAGGAGACTTGGTAAGTTTGGAGGATTCTACTGGAATCTTGAATCACCCACGACAAACACTGACTTTAGGGCCTTAACCAAGTAGAAGCATAACTCTTCCCCTACTGGAGGACCAACAAAACATTAGGTTGGGGGGAGTGATGATTCTAGATTTTGGCCTAGTTAGGGGTTAGAATCTCTTGTTATTTGCTAAAGTTACCATAGAATTTGATATTATGCTAGCACTTTTATATAGTTTCTCTCAAACATAAGACATTTGGAATTAATTTCATTTATGTCAGTTCTAATGATGTTTAAATATTATGTGGATCATCTATATTAACCTTGCATGTGATTGATGAATGTTCTTTAAGGTGGTTATAACTATGAAATTATTATGTGTACTCACATTTCCATGCAGACATGATTGGAAATGTTAAGTTGAGAAATGCAGCCGCCAGCTAGTCAGGATGAGGTTTCACACGAAGGTCAATTGGGGATGATGACAAAAGATTCCCATGTTAGCCACATGTAACCACCTTGTACTGACCTTTAATGAAATTGAGCATTATGGGCGTTACTGCAGTGGTCAAGTCCACGTTTGGGCATGCATGTCCAAACAGATTCCACTGCATGTTTAACTGCCCTTCCACTCTTTTCTCTGCTTTCCCTAAATGGCATCCTCTTACTTAATGGGAGTTGATTTCCCTATTTAGTTGGTATAAATAAGGTTTATATCCTCCTTCCTTAGGAGTTAGTCGATTGCCAAGTTATTGTACAAGCTGATAATCAGGCATACTTTTGTATTTACACTTTCCAATGAATAAAATGAGATTTTGAGTTGAGTATCTGAGTTTGCATTAGTTTACATGATACTCATCCAAGGGGGGCCACTTTTTGAGTAATTCATTCCTTTAGTTTAGTTAGATTAGTATTATTTTATGTTTAGTACTTAGTTAAGATTTTGGCATTGACTATTCCTGCAACCACTAGAATTCTATTATGTGACTATTCCTGCAACCAAGGTGGGAAGAGTAGTTTCCTGTTTGATGCTTAGATTTTCCTTCCCATTCTACATATTCAGCTTAGATTTGATTGAGTGATGTTCAACATTTACTTTGTTTTCTTTCATGCAATTTACTTTCGGTATTAAGTCTTTCTTAGTTGTAGAATGAAGGTGACTACTTTGAAGTTCCTAGTGCACATACTATGTTGACCCATTTAAAGTTCACATCCCTGGGTTGCCAATTTAAATGTACCTTCATGATGGTTAAGATGGATATTTAGGTCAGATGTCCAATATCCAAATCATGGATGTAAAGGATTAGTTATTAAAATAATTGTAGGAGGCCGACATTTTTGGCACCGTTGTCGGGGATGGTGTCAACCTAGGGAGTCCTTTGGAGTCATTGATAGTTTTTCTGCTATAGTATTTCTGGAATTTTCTCTTAGTGTTAGAAGTTATAATCCACTAATTTTTCCCACCCATTCTTTGTGTGATTTGGTTGATACTGAGTTGATATTGCATGCATAAAATAATAAGATATGCTTATGGGAGATTCCTTCCTAATAATCCTAAGCCATTTTAGCAAGTAGAGCTTACAAATATGCCTAGAAATGAAGAAGAAGAAGATCCACAACCCTTTTCTGATATATTCCCTCACTTGACCAAATCTGATGTTTCCCTTGAAGAGAAAAATATTGTTGAAGAACCCTTTATTCTAGAATTTCATCAAGCAGGCATGGCTGATGCAAATGGAGACAAGCCTAAGAAGCAGAACCAACCAACTTTTCCTTTTCCCATTATTGAACAGAATGAAGTAGATAACCTCAAAAATATCCCCGCTTCTATCCTTCCTAAGCTCTATGGACTTGTCACAAAAGATCCTGATACCTTCTACTTTGAGTTTGATATACTTTGTAGAAGCTATGACTATACCACTAATTCCCATAGAGTTAAGCTATTTCCTACTACTTTGAAAGAGGTTGTGTTGAGATGGTTTATGGGCCTTGGCAGAAAGACTATGTGAACTTGGGAAGATATGAAGACATAATTTCTTGAGAAATACAAGGAGTATTGCAAGGTTAGTGATATGAGAGGAGGTGACATTTTCGTAATGCAACAAAAGGAAGATGAGAGCCTACAGGATTTCATTTCAAGGTTTTTGTTTTGTCTACACAAATATCCACATCATACACTTAATAAAAAATCATAAAATTTTATTTTCCTGAGAGGAATTAGTGAAAGATACACTGATGCCTTGGACCTAATGGTAGGAGGAGATATCACTCAAGTCCCTTCAAAGGATATCAAGAACATATGCTAGAACTATTCTAGGATAAATTCAAATAAAGGAAGAGCCTACCAATCCTCTATGGGTAAGTAATCCAATAGTGGATTCTCAAGGATGGAGATTACTAATTTGTTGGAAAATTTCAAGCAGGATATAATCAACAATATAGCTACTCAGCTGGATACACTTCAAGCTAAGAAGAAACATGAGGAGGTAGAGGAATTGTTGACAGAATATTTTCCTCATTGTAGACAAAAGAAGAGGGACTACAGATGCAATGTGATAGCTAACATTGACAACAAACAAATTCCACCTGGGTTCAAACCAATCTAGATTGAGGAAGACCAAGTCTATTTTATTGCACAGAAAAGGCCATGGGCATCAAGACAAGGTATGCCACCAAATCCATTATCTTTTACTGAACCATATTTTAATTCTTATTCATCTGGTAACCAATGGATGCCACCTTGTCCATACAACTATGGAGGATACCCATCGTAGTCTTAAGGTAACCCTCCAAATGGTTGGTCCAATTATGAAAATTCATCAATTCAGTGGTAGCAGTTTCAAAGACCTTGGCAACCATCTCCAAGAAAATCAAAATGGAAGCTCTGTTGGTAGATAAAGATCTTTGGATTGCTATTTCTAGAACTAAACCTTTAAGTATGAAGCAAGAAGATTGGGACCTAGTAGATAGAAGAGAAAAAGGGTTGATAATACTTTATCTAGTAGACTTTGTTATCATGAATGTTCATGAAGAGAAGGTTGCATCTTCTTTGTGGAAGAAAATTGGTGACATTTATCAAGGTAAGTCCTTGGTGAATAATTTATTCTTGAGGAAGAAGTTGTACTCTTTTAAAATGGAGGAAGGGGTGTTTATGGCTAATCATCTAAATATGTTCAATATTATTATTCCTTAGTTAACATATGTAAGTATGAAGATAGATGAGGATGATCATTGTATGCTTCTTTTATGTTCTTTTCCTGACTCATGGGATCATTTGGTGATGGCGATTATGAGCACAACAACCGAATTCAAAATGGAAGATGCGGTTGCTTCATTGCTGTCAGAAGAGATGTGAAGGAAATATTATGAGATGGAAAAGGAAGCTCTTTTTGTTCATGGAAGATGGAAGGAGAAAGACAAGAAGTTAAGATCAAAATATGAAGGGAGATCAAAGTCTCCAAGCAAGAAGTTCAACGTAAAATGCTAGAATTGTGGGTAGCTTGGTCATGTCTGTAAGGATTGCAAAGAGGAGAAAAAGAAGAAGAAGAATAAGAAATCTATGGATAATGATTCTTCTGAGAGCAATGCAGATGCCTTCATTACAACCTAGGTGAACCAGGTATCATATGATATTTAGATAATTGACTCAAGTGCATATTTTCACATGACATCTCATAGAGATTGGTTCACGAAGTTCAAAATGTATGTTGGTTGGAAGGTGTATGTGGCAAGTGACTCATCACTTGAAATTGTTTGTCATGGAAGAGTCAAAATTTATTTTCTTGGTGGAAGAATTAAAGGAATTAGTGACATAATCCATATACCAGGTCTGGCTCAAAATTTACTTTCTATGAGCAAGCTAAATGATGTTGGTGTTTAAGTTTCTTTTTTGAATGGTGGCTGCAAAATGGCAAGATGCTCGATGGTGCTAGTTAGGGGTGCTCAAATTGGTACTCTATACAAGTTGGAAACACATGCAATTTAATGCAATAGTGTCTCTAAAAATTCAAGCAAGGTTGCTCGAGTAGAGAAGGATATTGAGGTTCCTCTAGGGGTGAAATCTTTGGAAGTAAAAATTCTTGTAGAAAAGACCATGCTCTAGAATCAAAGACTCGACCGCATTGGTGAGAAAGACTTAAAATCTTTGAAAAATAAAAACCTGGTTGAAGGGCTTGATGATTGTAACCTTGAGTTTGATTTTTGTGAACATTGTATATCTAGAAAACATCATTGTGTTTGATTTTACTCTAGTCCTCATAAATCTTCTAGTGTTCTCAATTATATTCACTCTAATGTTTTTGGTCAAGTAAATGTTCTTTTGTTACCAAAATCAAGATATTATGTTTCTTTTATTGATGATTATTCGAGAAGGGAATTTGTGTATTTTTTAAAAAGAAATCAAAAGTGTTCAGTCAATTTAAAGAGTTTAAAAATTTGGTTGAAAATAAGACTAGAAGAAGAATTAAGTGCTTGAGGACAAATAATAGTGGGGATTTTTGTTCTATAGATTTAGAAAGGTACTACAAAGACCATGGAATAAAAGGCATAAAACGACACCTTACACTCCACAACAAAATTGAGTTGTTGAAAGGTTGAATAGGACGCTAATGGAAAAGGTGAGAAGCATGTTGAGAAATTTTTTTTGGATGAGATTGTGGCTACAACATGTTATTTATCAAATCAATCTCCCCCATCGAAACTTGTTGATAAAATTCCTATGGAAGCTTGGTCTGGTAAAAATCCCTCTTTAAGACATGTTAGAGTCTTTGACTGTGAAGCATATGTTCATGTGTCGAATGAGAAATGATCTAAGCTAGAGAATAAAGTTGTAAAATATATCTTCATTGGCTACAATATTCATGTGAAAGGATACAAGCTTTAGAATCTAGTGACTGAAAAGGTTGTATACAACAGAAGTGTAATATTTCACGAGATGAAACCTTCTTTAGTGGATTTGCAGTCGGAGATGAAAGAAGAAAACAAAGAAAAGTTAGTTGAAATTCCTTGAACACCAGATAAAGGGGAAATATGAAGTGTACCTAAAACTAAGGAGATTTCTAGTAGCTCTAAGAGTTTTGAAGAAGAAGAATGACAAAATCAGCCTCAACCTTTGAGGAGGTCTACACATGAAAGATGATAACTTGAAAGGTATGGTTTTTCCATGTTGGATGAAAATTGTCCCTATGATTTGGTTACAAAAACTGATGAGCCTAGGAATATGAACGAGGCTATAGAAATGTTTGATTCAAAATCCTAATTGAAAGCCATGAATGAGGAAATGGCATCATTAGAGAAGAATCCAACCTGGGATTTGGTACACTTGCCTAAAGGTCAAAATCCTATTGGCTATAAGTGGGTATTCAAGAAGAAAATTGGTTTGGATGGTAGTGTGGAAAAGTATAAAGCTAGGTTTTTTGTGAAAGGTTATTTCCAGGTAGAGGGAATTGATTATGGAGATATATTTTCTCTTATAGCTAAGTTGGAATCTATCAGATTTCTTTTGTCACTTGTAGGAAAATATGACTTAGAGATTGACAAGATGGATGTGAAGAAAACATTTCTTCATGGATATCTTGAAGAATAAATTTATATGTCCCAGCCTGAGCACTTTGTGGAAAAATGTAAAGAAAATCTAGTTTGCAAGTTAAAGAAATCTTTGTATGGTTTAAAAAAATCACCTAGAGTGTGGTACTAGAAGTTTGACATGTTTGTGTTGTCATTGAGATTTTTAATATTGAAATTTGATCATTGTGTGTACTTAAAAACTTAAAATGATCAAGATCTTATTATTGCCTTGTATGTTGATGACATGTTGTTCATAGGGAATAGTAAGACTATGATTTCTAATTTAAAATCTCAATTTTTCAGTAAAGTTTAAAATGAAAGATTTAGATATAGCTAGGTATATTTCAAGAATGGAAATCGAAAGGGATAATTATGGTAAAAAAATTTGGCTTAGCCAAAGTAAGTATATTAATGTTGTCCTTGAGATATTTGGTATGACAAATTGCAAGTAGTTAGTTATTCTGGTGTTGCACTTGGAATAAAGCTATCTATTGAATATTGTTTGAAGTCTCCTATCGAGATAGAGGACATGACTGGGGTACCTTATTCAAGTGTAATTGGAAGTCTAATGTATGCAATATTTTGCACTAGGCCAAACATTGCCCAAGTAGTCAGAATTCTTAGCTGGTTTATGGAAAATCCAAGAAGACCACACTAGGATGTTGTGAAAAGAGTTTTTAGGTATTATTTGTGTTATCATGGAAACTCGGTTGGATCACAGAGATCTCTTAGCATTCATGGGTATGTGGATTCTGATTGGAAAAAGGATATTGATAACAAAATATCCACCACTGGATATATCTTCACATTGAATGGTGGTGCAGTTAGTTAGATGAGCAAGCAGTAGGTTGTAGTTTCTTTATCTACTACAGAGGCAAAGTATATGGTAGCAACACAAACCTGTAAAGAATCCATTTGGCCTAGATTTTTATGTTCTGATGTTGGGTTTAATGCAAGGTAGATTACTATTTTCTATGAAATTCATAGTGCTATTTGTTTGGCAAAAAATCTAACTTTCCATGCCAGGATGAAACATATTGATGTGCAATATCATTTTGTAAGAGATATGGTGGAGGATGGAAAGGTTAGGGTTGAAAATTGGATACTATGGAGAATGTCATTGATGCATTGACAAAGCCTACAAGCATAGATAAGTATTGGTGGTGCTCCCATTCTCTGGGCCTTGGGGCCTATGATATTCAATAATGTCAAAGTTTTAGAGGAAGCCAATAAGTCCTTGTCAAGTGGGAGCTTGTTGGAAAATATGCCTCAATTTGTTGGCTTAAAAATCTCTTAAATACTTGGAATTTTTACCTTTGTTGGCTTGTATGTTGTAGGATCGTTGACAATTCTAACCTTGAAACTTAAGTTGTGGGGTTCTAAAATTACATAACTTGGTGACACTGAGCTTCCTTTGTTATTGAAATTTGGCAAGTTTCTGAAGTTCAAGTTTCTCTCAACTTGGTGACATAGAGATCGACATGTCATGGGTTTTAAGAAATTCATAACCTCTGATAGAGATTGTGAAGTTAGGATTTTGATTGACATAGATACTTCATACAGATTGACTACGAGGTGAACATCTGTCAGCTCGATAACTCATGGTGAATGACAGAGGTAGTGGGGACCACAACAGTGTAATATAATATGATGTTGATCAATGATCCCGATATGATCTAATCTAATGGTGCACATTTATTCTGCACTCCTTTGTGGTGAAGGCCGACAAACTTTTGTGAAGTGAGAGAAATTGTTGAGTGGTTCACATTTGTGAGTTTGATCAATGATTGAGTAAGATTAAATCTAATGGTGCCCACTAGTCTTGCACCTCTTGTGGTGACTCCCACAGGGTGTGCAGGCTTTAGAAACATGTCATGGTGGACTTGACTATTTTCATTTTATAAAGAAATGATCGAGTACTGATAGTTGGCGATTGAATGATGTTTGATTTGGTAATTGAATGGGCATCAAAGCCAATACAATTGAAATGGTTGTTTTTCTAGAACTAAGGTGGCCATGGCTAGTTGACAATAATATATATTGAATCGCTCTATATTCTGAATGATTCAGAAAAATTGGTTAATTTTTTGTATTGTCTGCTTACGAGCATTGTAACAGTGTGAAAGAATGAATCTGTAATGAGAATCTTTGTACGAGGTTGATTTTGGAAATATTTTTTGTTGTGAATTAACACTTGAGAGGGGATTCTATAACGTTGTACATAATAGATTTACTAAAGAGACTTTACTTGGTGTGTGGGTTTTTCTCCCATAAGGTTTTTCCCATAATAAATATTGGTGTTCAATTATGTGTATGGTTTTTTAATTATCTATTGAATTTCAATTGTGCATCTCTAGTGAACTATAATTAGAAATTGAACCTTACTATCTGCATTCTACTCTTAGAATTTTCATTAGGAAAGTAATTATGCACTTAGGCTTTCCTTACATGGAAAACCCTAATTCACAAGAGTCTCTGATGAATGAGGGCCTACACCTAGTGAATAATAATGAAGAAGGGGAACTATAGTTTCAAAAAAAGTAGCTCTTTTTCACACTTAATTTGGAAGTAATTGACATTTAATCAACCTAATAATTCCTTGGTTTAGTGTTGTAATGTTTTGTACACATTAACATTAATCTAAGGCCCCTTTTTAATAAAATGTACTTAAATTATATCTTATTTAAGGTGTTGTAAAGTGTTGTAGTACACTTTAATACTTATCTAGGGCTTCATTAATTAATTGAGCCTAATGGGCCCCTTTAATTCAAATTCAAGCCCTCTTAATTGCATTTTTTGAGAGACCTATCCTGACACTCAATAATCAAATCGCATAACATTAAATTTGGAAAAATCAAGGTCCTATAAAGTGGTGTGATGACCCATTTGCCTTTAGTGGTGAATGGGTCCTCTCCACTTATGACCCCTCTTTATTTGCATATTTGAGGTTGGTTTTTGATGTTCTTTCCACCCCCCGAAGCAAGGTCCTAGAAACTTATGCTAGGACCCATTCACATTTAGTGGTGAATGAGTCCTCCTCTCTTAGGAACCCCCTTTTTGAATTTAATTATAATGGGATTTTAATGATTTTCAATCCTAGATTTGAGGTCGGCTTGAATTATTTAAATTTTGTGGTTAATCTCTAGATTTAGTATAAATATGGACTTAATTCATATTGTTTCTCCTAGCAAGTTTATTAGAGGTCTAAGCATTCAAGTTTTCAAGAATTAGAGCACTTCAAGAGAATTTTCAAAGACATTCAAAGATAGATTATCAAGATTTTATTGCAGCTATTCAAGGTCATTTCATCATGTCAAAGGCATAATGCATTCGCACATGTTGTTGAGCTAAGATAGTTGGTGTATCATTGAATATCTATTTGCAAGCATTGTTACACATATTATTTGAGATCAATATCTACATTATTCATGGAAACTACATGCTAGTTTGTAGATTTATACTCCAAGAAAACTTCCAAGATATCAACATTTCATCATTTAGTTGAATTACCTACAAGGGGTTTGACTTAGGAAAACCTGTATTCACTAACAATCAAAAAATAAAATCTTCTCTTGAATTTGTTTTGTAGATTTACAGGTTGAAGATCAAGTGGAGAACAAATTTGAAGTAAAATCATCAAAATTGTCACATTGAAAAGTTGTCATCAAATATATTGCAAGAATATGGAAAGAAGGCTAAAAAATTTGCTATAGGTTTTCAGGAGTTGACAACTAAGGATATTAGAGTGCATGAATCAAGGAATTGAACCCAGATATTAGTTTCAAAAACCCTACTAGGGACCCATTCACCACTAATGTTGAATGGGTCCTTTGGGCCCTAAAAATAGGCTTCTTGTAGCAAGATACCCATCATTTTGAGCTCTAAAAACTCCCCTCATAGTTTCTATAATAGTTAGGGTTAGTTTCTGATTGTTATTGGCATATTATCACACACACAATTGCATGTTGTGTAGTAAAATTCTAGTGGCTTATCATCTTAATCAATTCATTTTGATAAACCTTCTTTTTTCACACCACATTTTGGTGAATTTGACCTATTGAATATTGCAATTTCTTTATCCATTTGTGGGTTCAATAATGTAGTAAAACAACCACTTGGTGTGATTTCACTACCTATTGAAGTTGGAAATATTACATTACAAACTCCTATCCATGTTACACCTCATGATCTTTCATATAATCTTCTTTTAGGAAGGGCATGGATTAATGCAATGAATGGGGTGCCTTCTACCCTTCATCGTAAAATGAAGTATGTATACAACAAAAAAGTCTATACAATCAAGACTGAATTTCAACTAGAGAGTTTTCTCATTGAGAAAAATAAGGAAAATCCTTTGAAAATATTGACACCAACTATATAAGTGGAACTCGTGCAACATAAAGACAAAGAAAAACATATTGAGGAAGTCACAAGGTTATTATAAGATTATTGGGTTTCCTTAGATTTCACACCAACATTCATGGGTGAATACAAGATCATAAATAAATATTTTGAAAAGGGAAAAGAAAAAGAGGTAATGATGACACAAGATCCAACACCAAATTCGAAAGTATCCACTTCAACCACTTTAGAAGAAGAAGAAAATTACACAAATTTTTTTGATGAAGTTGATTATGAACAACTATTGAGTCTTAAAGAAATGAAAAAGCTTTATGGAAGAGGTTATGAACTTATGAGACACCTTGGCTATAGTGGAAAAGGATGTGGTGCTAGAGAACAAGGTATTTGTGTCCCTATATAACCTACCATGCAAGAAACAACTAATGGTCCCTGTTATTGTCCCTCGAAAGAAAAAAAAGCATCAAAAAATCCTTCACTTAATATCAACACTCTTACGGAAGATCCTCCTAGGCTAACTTTAACATTAGTGCATCTTGAACTAATAGATACTACATGTGGACATATTTCATTAAATATTCATGTAGTTGGTACTTTGTCTAATCATTATAATCAATAACAATAGTTGCTACTCCTTAACATGTAATAGTTATTGGATTATAGCATATTCACTATTGCATGTTTTACATTCATTGCAAATCAATTCCTTTTTGCAAGGAGCAACATACCATCACCCATTCTTGGCTCATCCTTATCTCTCACTAAGTGGGGGCAAGGGGATACGTAGCTTTGTCCTCGTATGTAACTTTTCATTTTCTCTTGTGGCTAGTTGACCACCTTCCATGAATTTATAAGAGAAATCTTGGGATGTGGATGACATGCCTCAAGTTGGCTGACATGTGACATACTTTTCTTTATAGGTTTAGCATTGTATTTTTGGTGGAAACCCTTCCTTCCTATTTCATGATGTAGCTTTATTTTAAGAAAATATGAATTGGCATTGGGTTTTCCAAGAAAAGATCTCATGTATTAGACAAAAAATTGGCTACTTTAAATAAATTACTCATATTAATGGTGTAGCAACTGCTTCGAAGTGGGGGCATACATCAATGACATCTATTGGCATATTTTATGGTGTGATTTTCTTTTTTCTTGTGAAATTCCCTTTTCTTGGTGTTGTCATTAGGTTTGATGTCCTCCAAGACACCAATATTTCTAAGCATACTATCTCCCTTCATGACATGATGTGAGATGAGAGGCATCCCATAAGTGGTTATATGTTATTCTTGACTTGTCCTCTCTTGGAGACATTAGGCATGTTGTTCCCTAAGAAGAAGACCTTACATGAACAAAGCAAAATCCCCTGTAACAAAAACTTACATACATGATATTTAAAAGAATTTACAAAAGCATTACATTGTGAATCCTTAATGAAGTTATCCAAAGTATAGATTTGGTATGGTTTGTATGATGAGAAATTGAAACACTAGCATGGATTTCTCATTATATGGTGATAAGCTAACAAACCGACATGCCTTTCTCACTAAACCACATCGTTGGTAAAACTCACCTAATAGATAGTCTAAGGTTCCACTACCCCAAAGTGAGCATGCATGATTGGGACAACTCACCTAGTGGACAAATTGAGGTTCCACTGCCCTAGAGTGGTAGCATATGTTACAAGAAAACAACCCCAGTCCACATCATATTGGAACAGTTGTGCTTGATCCTTTGTTTTATTTATTTATTTTCCTTTGATAGGCTATGACTATGTATCTTTGTTATTTATGCATACTTAAGTGTCTTGAATATCTACTTTAGTGTGAGTTTGACATAGGATCATACTCTCGCTAAAGTGGGGGAAAAATTTAGTGTCAAGAAAAGTAGCTCTTTTCCACACTTAATTTGGAAGTAATTGATATTGAATTAACCTAATAATTCCTTGGTTTAGTGTTGTAATGTTTTGTACACATTCACATTAATCTAAGGCCCCTTTTTAAAAAAATACTTAAATTTTACCTTATTTAAGGTGTTGTAAAGTGTTGTAGTACACTTTCACACTTATCTAGGGTTTCATTAATTAATTGAGCCTAATGGGCCCCTTTAATTCAAATTCAAGCCCTCTTAATTGCATTTTTTGAGACATCTATTTTGACACTCAATAATAAAATGGAATAACATTAAATCTGGAAAAATCAAGGTCCTAGAAAATGGTGCTAGGACCCATTTTCCTTTAGTGGTGAATGGGTCCACTCGACTTAGGACCCCCCTTTCTTTGTAAATTTGAGGTGGATTTTTAATGTTATTTCACCCCCGAAAGAAAGATCCTAGAAACTTGTGCTAGGACCCATTCACATTTAGTGGAAAATGGGTCGTCCTCTTTTAGGACCCCCCTTTTTGAATTTAATTCTCATGGGATTTCAATGATTTTCAATCCTAGATCAGAGGTCGGCTTGAATTATTTGAATTTCAAGGTTATTCTCTAGATTTACCATAAATATAGGGTTAATTCACATTGTTTCTCCTAGCAAGTTTACAAGAGGTCTAAGCATTCAATTTTTCAAAAAATGGAACAGTTCAAGAGCATTTTCAAAGACATTCAAAGGTAGATTATAAGAGTTTACTACAAAAATTCAAGATTATTTCATCATGTCAAAGGAATAATGCATTCACACATGTTGTTGAGCTATGATAATTGATGCAGATTGAAGATCTACTTGCAAGCATTATTACACATCTTATTTGAGATCAAGATCTACATTCTTCATGGAAACTACATGTTAGTTTGTATATTTATACTCCAAGACAACTTCCAAGGTATAAACATTTCATAATTTCACATTCATGCTTCAATTTCATTACTTCATCATTTGGTTTAATTACCTACAAGGGGTTTGACTTAGGAAAACACCTACTCACTAAGAATAAACAAGATATTCTTCTCTTGAATATGTGTTTGTAGATTTATAGGTTGAATATCAAGTGGACAAAAAAAATGAAAAAAAATTGTCAAAGTTGTCACATTGCAAAATTGACATCAATAGTGCAAGAATACGAAAAGAGGCCACAAAATTTTCTATAGGTTTTTGAGAGCCGACAACCGAGGATCTAAGAGTGTAGAAATGAAGGAATAGAACCCAAATCTCAATTTCAGAAACCTTAGCAGGTACCCATTCACTACTAAAGGTGAATGAGTCCTTTGTGCCCTAAAAATAGGCTTCTTGTAGTAAGGTACACATCATTTTAAGCTCTAAAAACTCCCCTCATAGTTGCTATAACAGTTAGGGTTAGTTTTTTTTATTTAAATTTTAAGATCTTATCACACACATAATTTCATGTTGTGTAGGAAATTATAGTGGCTTATCATCTTGACAAATTTATTTTGATAAACCCACTTTTTTCACACCACAAGAACAAATAAGTGGAACCCCGAAAAAACCCCTCTACTTAATGGAAAATAATGTGCAAGTTGCTTTGGAAAAAATTAGGAAAAATGCTCAACAATTTGAATTGGAAAAAATAATGAATAGGAACTGAGAGGATACCCCAATCCTTGCTCCCTTTGGATCCTCAGAAGGACTCTCAAAATAATTGAGTAAAGAAGACAACTCAGATAGTTGTGTTCGGGTTATTGCTGAAACCCCCTCACATGTCAAAAAATTGGTAAATGAATTTGAGGGGAAAACCCTCTTTCCTACCTCTCTCTCATCCGAGAGGAAGATAACTGTAAAGATGGAAAATCCCATCTTGGTCAACTGGTATGCTAGTGTTGGGGATAAAGGGGTGGTTGCACCTCCCTCCATTGCATACTTGGTAAATGGAAATGAGACTGTGGATGAAATATTGGTGCATGATATCAAAAGTGAGTGCTCCAACCTAGATCATGAGTCTATGTACATGCTCATGTTTGATGGAGTGGCATCTTCAGATGGGCTAATTTCACACTCTAAACTAGAGAATTCATAGGAAATAGAGGGACTCTCTACTAAGGATACAAAAGATGGGGAGGGGACACCATGGAGATAGCTGTGAGAAAAACTAGAAGGTATAGGAAAAAGAAAGGCTTGGGACCTTCTGGCACAACCTCCAAAGAATTTATTCCCCATGGGAAGGAAAAGAGGAAAAATAATAGTGGGATAATTCCAATCCCCATTTCCAAAAGGGAAGAAAGGGAAAGCAAACTCCCCAAGTGCTTTGATAGCTTTAAAATTGGCCAAGATCCTCCAAATCTAAAATTGAATGGAACTCAACTATTTTCATTGAATGTAAGGGGTCCGAAAACCCCTAATAGGAAACATGTGGTAAGGAGGTTCCTTAACCATAAAAAAGAAAAAGATGTTGTACTCCTCCAAGAGGTGAAGACTGATGAGGTATCAATAACCTCATGGAAATAATATGCCAAATACCCTTCCTTATTTCTCCCAATTAATTTTACCTTGCCAATTGTTTATGTTTAGGATTAATAATTGCTTACTTTCTGTAAAAATGTATACTCTTTATTTCCTAAAATTTATTCAAGTAAGATAACTAGCATTAACATAATGGTATAATTTTTAGTTTTGTACATGTCATTATGCATGATTGAGTAGACTTAAAGAATATTTTGAAGAGTTGTTCAGATAAAGCTCTGGAAGTCTAGGTGCCGAAATTTCAAGACTGCATGGTGGAATGAGTCATTTAAATGATTTTTGTTTAAAAACATTATGGCTCACTCTGATCCTTTAATGTGTTTATGTTATGGACCTCAGTCTGTTAGTTTAATTCTATTAGAAGAATTTTCAGTGGTGATCTTTCACCACCTAAAATATAGGATTTTGTTAGCAAGTTTTATATATATGTAACTACCAGAAATAATGCATAATGGATATTTTTATGTTGTCATAATGTGCTTTTGAACTATGTCTTCATGTTACACTTTATTTTGATATGAATAAAATAAGATTTTCCAATCTTATTCTAGGTTACTAGTTATGTGCAAAGGAATTATCTTGGATGGATTAATTTTGAAGAATTCAAAAGTTCATGTGATCTAAGTTTAAGCATAGATATACCCGAGAGCTAGCCACTCAAGGGGAATTTTGTAGAATAGATAAGCATCTTTACATTTTCAATTCTATTATTTTTATTTTGTACATGATAAATTTGAATGAATGTGATATTTATGTGTCGAGCTCTGTTAAGTTATTCTTGTAGGTTGTAGTTTGAGTTTATAATCTTTAGTTTTGTTTATTTGAAAATTTGGAGCCCCAACTCTGGTTATCAGTTGTAGGTTGTTATGTTTGTTTTTTGTTAATAGTTAGATGTTAGTTGATAGTTTTTTTCATTTAAACTTTACATTTTTATTGCAAGCATTTCCTCTAGATAATTTATATGCTTTCTAGTATAATCATTTCATGCTTTCTAGTTTAATAATGTCATGCTTTCTAGTTTAATAATTTTATGCTTTCTAGCTTAGGAAACTTTATGCTTCCTAGTTTAATGGCCTTTTAGTTTAAGTTTTGTTTACAACTATTCCAAACATTCAAAAATTCTAAGAGAGTTAGTCAGGATTTTTCCTATTGCATATAGCTTTCGAACACTACCCGATTAACATATTTGATACATTTTCAACTAAAGTGATAGGACCTAATGACAACCTGACACTTTTTGGCACCATTTTCAGGGAGAATATTCCTTTTCTAGTGTTAGTAGGAGATTGATTGAATACCTCTTTTTAAAAATAGATAGTTTTTAGAATTCTTTTTTTTCATGGTTAGGAAATGAGGCCCACATGAAAGATTCATATTAACCCCCCCAGAAGATGTTCCAACAACAAGCAAGGATGAAGAAATATTAGTTGAGGAAATTTTTAAAGAATTGGTCAAATAGGATCAACTTGAGATATCCCCGTATACCCCAGAGATTCACCCACTGGAGATTTTTTTTGAAGAGGAACACATTCCTTTCAACGTTATGGGTGACCGTAGAAATGTTGCTAACCTAGTAGGAGGAGCGTGTAAATTTACTTATCCTATCATTATCGATGAAAATGATGATACACCTATGAAAAAAAATCTCTAGCCTTCTTTCCAACCTTCAAAGGTTTGTCAACCAAAGACCTTGACTAGTTTCAATTTGAGTTTAAAGTTTTATGTCGGACATATGACTACAATAATGATAATAAAAAACTTAAAAATTTTCCTTCCACCCTGAAGGATGTTGCAATGTGTTGGTTCATGGGATTAACTTCAGGGTCTATCACTTCTTGGGATGATATGGAGTCTAGATAAATACTAGAGTTATTGTAGAGTCAATGATAAGAAAGAAGAGTTGTTCAAACTAAGGAAAAACAAAGATGAAAGCTTAGAAGATTACCTTGATAGATTCACCTTCTTATCAAAAAGATGTGGTGAAGAAGCTATAAGTTTGAATATTCTAAAGACCAATGTTTTTCTCAAAGAACTTGATGAAGATGCAAGGAGAAGCCTAGATTTAATGGGAAAAGGAGATGTGTCCCAACTTGGACTTGAAGATATCAATGAGTTATGCTGAAACTTCTCTCATAATCAAGGAGGTATTTGTAAAACTACACTTTTAAGAGATTCAAATGAGATAGGAAATCTATGTGAGGAGATAGAAAATCTTAAAACTAAAATTCTCATTCAACTAAACACCACACTAGATGGAATACAAGCTAAAACACATAACCCTAAAATCTTATCCATGTACTATCCTAGGTGTGAAAACAAACATCTCTTAAGAGATTTCCCTTTGGACAAAAATGACATTTTCCAAGTTTGTGAGAAGAGCCATGTCATTGATCAATGTGAGATCTTGAATGCAATCAAGAATTCTAAGAAAATGAAATCTCAAGTTGAGGAAGAGTTCAACTATATGAATCCATGACCTAGAGAGAATTTCTCTTATGGTCATAATTCAAATCCTGCCTAGCGACCTCCAAACAATTGGAATAACAATCAATGAGTGACATCTTGGCCTCAAGAACCACCTAATTGGGGATATTACCCTTGGGGACAACTTGAATGGGAAAATCAGTCCCAGGGAAACTCTTAATGGTATAATCCGACTCAATAATAGTGGTATCCTCAAAATATTGTGCTTCAATGTAACCAACCTCAAAATCAATTTTACACTAGGCCAAGAAGGATGCCTACTCGACAAAAAAATCTTTTAATGGCTCCTCAAAACCCTCAAAAAAATGAGAAGGTTAACCAACAATAACTTCAAGCACAATTTGTTCCTAATCCGAAGAATAATCATCAAAACACACTAGTTTATTCCACATAATAGGACAACATGACTTGACTTAATGCTATCTATTATGTAAACCTGCAATTAAGGTCAGGAAAAATATTCTAGTAGTCAACCATATTTGACATCTTAGATGAGTCCATTAAATTATCTATTGAGATATTTAAGACATCTTCCACACCTTTAGAGCCAAACCTAGTGAGTACCCAAGACAAGACCCTTCAACCATCTCTAGCTAGAACTTTCGAGTTACCTCAAGGGAAGGGTGGTCAATCTCCAATTGATTATTTAAAAGACTCCACCTTGAAAGAGAAAACTCAAGCACCTTTTCTAAAGCATTTGAAACCAAGGGTCATCCCACAATAATGGGTTACACTTTTTGGCCAAACTTGACATTGGAATCAACATTTTCAAAAAAAACTTCGCTTTCGAACACCTATACTTGGTAGATTATTAGGAATTTGAAAATTATGTAAACTAGAGATTTGTGAGATTTTTTCTGTAGATTTTGAATGTTTTTTTTTTTAAATTGAAATTAAATTACATTTTTTTGTGTATCTCCTTTGATAACTAGTTTTTAATAGTAAACAACATTTTTAAAAAGTGGTGTGTACTCCGGCTCGTATAAATTTTTTACTAGAAAGGATAAAATTCTAATTCTTTTGAGTTTAGGCTGGTAACACTAGTATCTAGTGCTTTTATTTTGTTTCATAGGATTTTGTTGAATTATTTTCTTTTAATTAAGTTTTGAAGTCAAACCAATTACAATTTAGACATAGGTGCACTTTAGCTCACATAACGTTTTTGGTATATATTAAAATTCAATTTTTCTTTTTTTGTTGGAACGAGGACATCAATACCTAGTGCGTATATATTTTTCAATGTTTTTTTTTCTCAAATTTACCATTTTGCCACAATGGGTTTTCACTGAACTTGATGTTTGATGAAAAACCTATGTTTAGTAAAACTAAAAAAACACTATATATATATATATATATATATATATATATATATATATTAAATTTATAGTTGTTGGCAAGAATGTTTTGATCACTATAGTCCTCCACCTTGGTTTATCAAATCAAATCCATTTGCACCTCCTTCCCAGGCTTCATAGTCAAAAAATGCATAAATTTTGAAATGGTTGAGGGAGAGGTGAAAAAAGGGGGGTTCATTAGAATCCCCCTTCTAATGAATGGGGTTTGAATGAACCCTTCTATATGGTGCAAGTGGGGGTTCATTAGAAGGGGGGGTTCATTAGAACCCCCTTCATTAGAAGGGGTAAGCCATTTTAAATTTTTTGATGGGAATTTCTAATTTTTCTTCATGGAAAAAATTGTAACCCACTACTGTGGGTTTACCCCCAACCACTTTGAAAAATCCTTTGAAAATGTCCTTATCCACTGAATCCGCATTGATACAAGAGATTAAACAATTACAAATTAAGGTGCCTTTGTTACAAGGAATCAAAGAGATTCCTAAATTAAAACAATTGATCAAATAGTTGTGTATCAAAACACTAGGAAGGAAACTAAAATGGATTAATATAATTCACATAAATGGTTATCTAGCTAAATTTTTGGCTAAAAAAACCACAACTTTGAAATATGATGACCCAGGTAGTCCACTCATAATAGTGGCAATGAATGAGGTAGTAATACCTAATGCACTTGAGGACCTAGGAGTAACCATTAACGTAATGATTGGCAATGTGATGGAGAAGTTGGGACTCACTAATTTATGTTCCACAACTATAGTGCTACAAATGAAAAATCAATCCATCACTATTCCCAAAGGTGTCAGAAAATGTTCTCATTAAGGTTGACAATTGGGAATATTTGATGGAATTCCAAGTAATCCAATCTCTTACGCCAAAGGATAGTTATCCTATAATTCTAGGGAGGCCATGACTAGCTACTATTGTAGCCAAGACTGACTATAGAGAGGGAAGAATGATCATTTCATATGGTCCTAATAGAAAACATGTATTCCTATATCCTCCCACTAAACTTGTTGAGCATAACAAATTTTGGGTTGATGAACTAGATGGTCCTCACGAACAAGAGAATTTAGCCTCACTTGCTATGGTATTCATAAAACAACATGGTGAAGAATCAAAAGATGAATTGGGAAAAATAATGGACAATATTGCCACGGACTCAAGTGATGAAGATATTTTATATGTAGATGGGATTCTATGGGACTTAATCAACATTGATCACATTGAGCTTGATAACACCATCTTCATGGGATTACCTTGTCCTCTGGCTAACATCATTCCAAAAATGGATCACTTCTTTGAATATATTTCTAGACTTCATTAAACCATACCACATAGCTATCCTCTCAACACTTTGACTAGAGAAATTTATACTTTCACCTCAAACCATCTAGGGGTCAAAACCATTATGTTACTTCCAAGAAAAACCTTGAATATCAACAACTGGTTGATAGAGCTAGAAGAGCACAAATTGTTTGATATATTGGTGAATAGGTCTAAAGATTTTTCTTGGGATTATACAAACATGAGGTGAATAAACTCAAGTGTTTGTACTCACCACATATATATTAAGGATGTTAGACCTATTTTTCAACCACACTGAAGGCTCAATTCTCCTTTGAAAGATATTGTTAAAATTGAAATCAAGAAACTCTTGCAAGTAGGGTTTATTTATCCCATTTCTAATAGAAAATGGGTTTTTCCTCTGGTAGTGGTTCCCAAGAAAAATGGGAAGTGGAGAGTGTGTCTTGATTATAGGGAACTTAACAAGGCCACCCATATAGATTACTTTCCTCTACTATTCATAGACCAAGTCTTGGAAAATCTAGCTAGAAGAAAGTACTTAACACTCTTGGAAAAATTTAGCAGATATAATCAAATATAAGTTGCAACTAAAGACGAGGACAAGAAAACTTTTACTTTCCCTTGGGGAACATTCACATATGGTATCATTCCATTTGGGCTATGCAACGCCCCTACAACATCTTAGATCTAGCTATCCTAACAATATTCACTGAGTTAGTATATGACTATGTGAAGGTATGTATGGATAACTTCAATGTGTATGGGTCAAATTTTGATGAATTCCTTCAAAATTTGGACAAAGTGTTGAAACAATGCAAGTATCATCAGCTATCCTCAAGTCATGAAAACTGTCTAATCATGGCGGAACAAAAAATAGTATTGGGATGCCATATTCTAGCTGAAGGGATAAAAGTGGATCCTAAGAAAATTGAGGTGATACAACAAATTGTGACTCTGAAAAATCAAACTAATGTTAGGATTTTCTTAGGAAATATTGGATACTATCAGAGGTTCATAGATAATTTCAGCAAGATTGCAACTCCTATGTTTTCCCTCATCCAAAAGAATGTAGATTTCATCTGGATAACTAAGTTACAATTATCATTTGAGATAATTAAGGAGAAACTCATCTCTTCTCCTATCCTACATGGACCTTATTGGATCCTTCTATTCAATATTTATGTAGATGCTTCTGATGATGCTATTGGGGTAGTATTAGGTCTAGAGGATGAGAATGGGGGAAAGTATGCTATATATTTCATTAGTAAGAATTTGACTCCCATTAAACAAAATTACACCACCACAAAGAAATA
Source organism: Sequoiadendron giganteum (assembly GCA_007115665.2). Taxonomy (NCBI): domain Eukaryota; kingdom Viridiplantae; phylum Streptophyta; class Pinopsida; order Cupressales; family Cupressaceae; genus Sequoiadendron; species Sequoiadendron giganteum. The sequence goes on from CM021102.1 coordinate 385,458,359, forward strand.
ATTCTTAGTTGTAGTACATGCACTCAAGAAATTATGAAATTACATAACAAGGTACAAAGTAACAGTGTTCCCATACCACTCATCTATCAAGTACCTAATGTATAAACCTATAGTAAATGGAAGGATAATCAGGTGGTTTTTTCTTTTACAAGAATTCAATATTACCATTATTGAAAAACCAAGGAAGTTTAACGTAGTTATATGTTTCCTATCTCACATTAAACAAGATAATGGAGATTTTCACAAGTTTCTAGATGAAAATATATTTTCCATCTCTAAGACCCCTTGGCTTGCTAATATTTCCAACTACCTGGACACCTTAGAAATGCCACCTGATTTCACATCAAAACAAAAGAAACATCTTATTCGAGAAAGCACTCCATTCAAATGGATTAACGGGATATTATTTTGATGCAGTCCTAATATGGTTTTACGATGTTGTGTAAGGGAAAATGAAACATATAGCATTCCTAGAGCTTGTCATGATGACCATTTAGGAGGCCATTATTCTGCCAAGAGGATGTATCATAATATTTTAGGTGTAGGGTATTAGTGGCCCTCTATGCATAAAGATGTCAAGAAATATTTTTTTCATTGTGATGAATGCCAAAGAGTAGGGAGATCCACTAAATCTAACGAAATGCCTCTAAAACCCTAGGTAGTTCTTGAACCATTTGAAAAATGGGGATTAGATTTTATCGGTCCTATAGACCCCTCTTCACAAGGGAAAGAGTCAATCTTGGTCTGTACCGACTATCTAACAAAGTGGGTAGAAATTTAAGCTCTAAGAGTCGCTAGGGAAGAACAAGTAGCTGACTTCCTATTAAACAATTTTCATAGATCCAAGACCCCAATTTATGTCTAAATTTTTGTTAGCTTTCACTGATCATGTTTAGGTAATCCATAAGAAATCATCAGCCTACCACCAACAACAAAATGGTCAAGTTGAAGTCACTAATAGTGAGCTAAAGAGCATATTAACTAAAACAGTTTCATCAGGGAAAAAATACTAGGCCAAGAAACTACCTGAAGTCATCTGGGCTTATAACACAACTTGGAAATCAACCACTAGTTTTAGTCCATATGAGTTGGTTTTTTTGAAGAAACCCCTTTTACCTATTGAATTTTAACTAAAAACCTTGAGGAAAACAATGGAGTTAGGCTTAGATCTCAAATGAGCTTAGGTCGAATGAGTCCTATAGCTGAATGAGTTAGATGAACTTTGTTTAGATGTTTTCCACCAAACTAAACTTGTGAAACAACAACTAAAAACTTGGCATGATAAGCATATAAAGGAAAGAGAATTCCATAGTGGGGATAGGGCACTATTATTCAACTCTCGATATAACGATCACCAAGGGAAATTGAGGACTCATTGGCTAGGGTCATCTGAAATTTCTAAAGATTTTCCAAACAGTGTAGTGCAACTCAAACCCATTGATGATGACACTTAGACCCTCTTAGTCAATGGACATCGATTACAAAAATGGTATAAATGTAAGGAGAAATTCAATGCATTGACTCTGCTATGGTAGAGACAATGTAGTTTTTTATTATTTTGTTCTCGCTTATTAAAAAAAAATTAAAAAATTAACAAAACAAAAAATTTGCATGTGTATGTATTCACTTTACTTCAAAGCATTTATTTTGAATTCTTCGTCTTTTGGACCTGGCAAAATTTCATTTTTGTTTTACAAGATTTTATTAAACACAAATTCTAGCACATCTCACTGTGATGCTGTAGAACTTTTTGACTCAGCTGTTGTGATGGTCTGGAACTTGCACACCTGATTCATGCCATTCCTTGTTCTATTCCTGCAGACTGGCACATCTTTCAACAATGCTCTGAAAAGTCTAAGTCCAATATCCTTCATTTTTATTTCCTCCTTTCGATGGCATCTTGTGGTGATGCTTTGGAAATTTTCTTGATGCATTTTGGCTACATCTTTCAGTGATGCTCTATAATTTTTCTATTTCTTCCTATTGGTGGCATCTTTTGGTGATGCTCAAGAAATTTTTTTCTTCTTTTAGCGACATCATTTAGTGATGCTCCAAAAAAAATTGGTGTTGCTCTAGCTGGATCTTTCAGTGGTGCTTTGAAAAACAAAAATTTATGCTCTAGCTACATCTTTCAATGATGCTCCAAAAACATTTGTTGTTGCTCCGGATGCATCTTTCGGCGATTCTCCAAAACAAATTGGTTGTTTCTCTGACTGCATCTTTTGGTGATGTTCTAGAATTTTTTCACTTCACTTTTTCATGTTGTGTGCATCTCTTAGCATGCTCCAGATCTTTTTGTTCTTCACCCTGACCACATCTTCCAGTGATGCTCCAAATTTTTGTAAATTATTTTCCTTTCCAAATGCTTTGACTTTTCCAACATCATACACATGCCAATTATTAAATTTTTCCATCACCCTCAAAATCCATGCCCTACATTTCCTTCTCCTATCATAATAAATTAAAATTATTATGACTAATTTCCATCATAATAATTTTGCCATTAATTAGTTGTCCTATCCACATTCATAATACATTATTTTCCACCACCCTCAAAATCCATGCCCTACATTTCCTTCTCCTATCATAATAAATTAAAATTATTATGACTAATTTCCATCATAATAATTTTTCCATTAATTAGTTGTCCTATCCACATTCATAATACATTATTTCCATCACCCTCAAAATCCATGCCCTACATTTCCTTCTCCTATCATAATAAATTTAAATTATTATGACTAATTTCCATCATAATAATTTTGCCATTAATTAGTTGTCCTATCCACATTCATAATACATTATTTTCCACCCTCATCAACTCATGCAATTATCTACCATTATGTCAACAAAGGTAAGTTATTTTCAATTTGATGATGATATGTAAGGTATGTAAAATTTTTTCTTTAAGTAGGTAATTATTTTGAATAGAGATAAATAATTCGCACAAACCATCCCCTTTCCAAATTTAGTAAAATGTACAAATTGTACATTTGCTCGAGGTCCAATTTTTTTTGTGATTTTTCCTAGATTCAAATTAATAATGGAAGTGCGGTTAAGCCCAAATCCAAAAATTAATTAATTTGACATCAGCTATGTCAAGTGCAAGTGATTGAGAAGTTACACTTTCTTTACTCTTAAATTGAGTTTTGTTTAAACAATTTTCTTTGAGTTCCATAACATTTCAACTAAAATTGAGTAGATTCATAAGAAAAACATGGTATGGGAGGAGCTAAACGAAAATCTACGCCAACTTCTATAGACAAAATTTTGGCACTAAGTAGTATTTCAATTTTTTTCTAGAGAGTTGGGTGGCTGGAGTTCATAAAGAAATTTGAGGGGCATAATGAGCAATTGGTGAAAAAATTTGCAGAGAATTTCTTAGATGGTTAATCTTTAGTAGAAGGCAAGCAATTCAAGGTGAGTCCTAATATCATTTATTCTCTTTCTAGTCTTAAAAATGAGGGTATTAATTTGTCATAAATAACCAATATTACCTATCAGAAAATGATAGAGCTCTTTAGTAGGAAAGGGGAGCCTTTGCCTATGTTAACTATAAGTACTAGAGGAAAAAAAAAGGATTTTAGAGAATATCTAGGGTATGTGCAAGATCATTATGGAAAAAATAGGCCCTTAAGTGGTGATGAAAATTTAGAAAATTAGAGTTAGGAAACTTGACATAATTTTTTTAATAATTTAGCTATATTATTTCAAAAATATATGTAAAAATAGAATTTGTAGAAAATTGAATGTAGTTTCTAAACTATTAGGTTTATTTAAAAAAAAATCTATTTGGTGAAAATTTGAAATTTCAATGCAATAGTACTTAAATTTCAAGGAAAAAATAAGTAGGTGTTTGTCTAACCACCCTAACCACAATAAAATGATAATATTTTTTTATAAGATTTTATCTATATAAATAGAGGACTCATGTCCCGATGTGATGCATATTTTGTTGTAATTTGTTTCCAAGTAAATAATTAATCATGATTTTTTTATTACAACTTTTAAAAAATATAAAAAATTGTATGTTTGACCACCTTAACTTGGTCAAAACTCCATGAAATTCATTTTTTTTTAATCCTATAGTATGCAAAGCGTAGAATGTGATTTCTTGTTTTGGATTCAAAAAATGTCATACTGTTTGAAAATATAGATGTTTTTCAATCAACCTATCAATCACGACTTTAGTCGTAATTCAAATAGAAAATGAATAATAATTATTTATTAAATTAAAAGTAAAGCATAATTCATATTGGTGGAAAGCTAAGAATCTCCTTTAAAAACCTTTTTCGTTTCATCAATTTTGGGTAAAAAAAAGTCGTCAGCCACATGGACCATCATATCACTTACATATCGCCACTTTTTGGCCCCTCGTGATCCTACACATACCCTCCATCTCAGAGCCATGTAAAATAACAGTGGCTTAGATTATTGAGTATTTCACTAGTGAGGGACAATATGCAGTAATTGTAGGTCCACCTTTTCATCTTCTCACTCATTTGCACCATGGCACTGGAAACCCTTCATTTAGGGTTAATTTTCTTGCATTTCTTTGTGATTTTGTTACTAGCAGGATTGAGAGATTCAAAATAGGTTCAAGGCCACTATAACACCATGGCCTTGTCCACTTTATTTGTAAACATCATTTCTGAAAGAAAAAATAAAGACAGTGGTAGAAATTCCTTCAAATTTTTGAAAATCCAGAGCCTATAAGACTCCGTGAATAAGGTGAATCATTTGGGCAGGTGACTCATCATTTAGAACAACATCCCCTTGAGTCTCTAGATTCTTATGAATTCCCACATCCCATAATAACTCGTGATAGTGAAGCACCAAAAATTATACCCAGTGTTTCAGAAACCCTTGGCAATCAAGAAAATGTAGAAATAATAAACTTAGGAGATGAGGAAGCTCCCTCTCGCAAGAAGAGAAAGAGGTCTAGGGTAACATCACAAACATATCCTCCTTTGAGGAGAAGTAGGAAATTATTTTCTAAAATGGGTGGTGTCGTAGCTAGTGATCAATTGAATTCCCCTAAAAAGAAAAGACATGGCTAACAACCACATAATATTGAAGCCCAAACATTAGAAACTAAGGTTTAGCCTTGTGAGGAAGCAACAAAAGGAAGTGAAAAATAAACTAGTAAATCCCTTGAGGTCAAGAGAGAGGATATTCCATTATATTCAGGACAAGAAGAAGTAGGGGACTAATCACCACATCATTTAGGTGTTGAGGATGAAATTGTGGGACATTTTTCTCCCTTAGCTGCCAATGTTACTTAGTAGGGTTCATTTGAATTATATAAAGAGGAAAATATTATTAGTGATGATGTAGAAATTTTCAATTTTTCCTTTTTTAATTATATAGAGGTTGAAAAATTTGATCAAAGAGAAATAGAGATAGAAGAACTAAAAGCATAAATTGCTCAATTGAAATGTTAGTTGCAGAAAAATGAAGAATAGATTAATCAACAACCAGAAGAGAGATGTGTACACTGCAACTTTAAAGAGAAGAGATTAGGAAATTGAAAATTTTAAAATTCAAATAGAACAAAGAGATAAAACTATTGAACAACTACAATTTTAGGTGTACTAATGGAATGAATAAGATAAAAAATGAGTGACAAATTTGTCTGAAAAAGATAACAAATAAAAAGTTTAACTGATAGTTTTATGCAAAAATAAAAATCTAACCTTAATGCATCATTGAGTAAAATTGTTTAATTGGAGTAGGATTTATAGGAGATTAATGTTAAACCAGCAATAGATTCAAAGGAGATACATATTGAACCGACCGAAATGGAATGGTTTCAGGTTCATATACCTCCATTGTTGGTCACATGAATGGAAAGGTGTTATTTTTTGAAACAGGAAGGTATAGAGAATTCTAGATTGAAAAAGGAAATAGTTCTATTAAGAGTCATTTGAGAGGATTTATCAAGCTAAAACGTATGCCTATCAAATTGGGGAACTATTGTTAGCTTGTAGGAAGCCATCTAGACTATACTCAATGTTTCTGAATGAGAATCTCTTAAGATGGAAGCTATTAAGAATTTCTTTCAACCTTCTACATGATCTGAATGATAAAGAATTTATAAAAATATTCAAGGAATCAACACTTGCTCAACAAAACCTATTGTGTGAATTATTTGTGCATAATTTGTTCCTTGAAAGGCATGCTGATTTTATTAAACTCTTTTTGGGTGAAGTTCAACTCAGGCCATTTATGTCCATCATTCAAAACTAGATTCAATGGCAAGAAAGAACAAGGGAGTATTCGTAGGAAGAAAAGACAATTGGAATTCAAATACGGTATCCTAATAGGAAAACTTCTGCTTTTAAAGTTCAATTTTGGAGCATTAAGGTCAATGAAACTGTGAGAAGTATAATGATAATCTTTGAATTTTTTTTGAGCATTTCAAAGTCCAAGGGCTAGTATTGATAGGAAGATCATTTAATGCCTATGAAGAGAGATGCACTCCTCTTCCTATGCACCTTAAAAAGAGAGGTAATTTCACCTACTAATATTAAGTGGTCTTACAAAAGAGTAGGTGGATTGGTAGATATTTTGCAATAGCTTAAGACTGATTGGATGGGAATGAGGTACATACCTCCATTACTTCTTTCACCACCCCTTGCAATACATATCACTATAGAAAAAAAACCTTGACAATTTACACTCATGGAAATTAAGGGTTAAATTCAACAAATATTTTCTCAGGAATCCCAGTATGAGTGGGATAGCGAAGAAAAAGATCAATATGGCCTTAGTGTCAAATATGAGGAGTTAAAAAAAAATAGGTAAATGGAAAGGCATAGGACACAAAAGAGAGTAGGAGGACCTTCTCAAGCTTTGGAGGGGGAGAAGTGACAAGGTATAAATAACCTCGTGAAAATAATAAGCCAAATACCCTTATTCCTCCCAATCACTTTTACCTTTCCAATTGTTTATCTTTAGGATTAATAATTTCCTACTTTCCATAAAAAAATGTATAATATTTATTTCCTAAAATCCATTGAAATAAGCCAGCCAACGTTGACATAATGGTATAGTTTTTTTTTTATAGGTCATTATGCATGACTGAGTGGACTTAACACATATTTGAAATAGTTGAAGATAAAGCTCTGGAAGTCTAGGTGCTAGAATGTCGAGAGTGAATAGTGGAATGAGTCTTTTAAATGCTTTATGTTTACCTTTTGTTTAAAAACTTTATGGCTCACTCTGATCCTTAAATGCGTTTATGTTTATTAGTTAGTTGAATTATATTAGAAGACTTTTTCAGTGGTAATCTTTCACCACTTGAAATATAGGATTTTGTTCAAAAATTTTATATATATGTAACCACCACAAACAATGCATAATGGATATCGTTATGTTGTCATAATGTTCTTTTCAACTATGTCTTTGTGTTACACTTTCTTTTGATATGAATAAAATAAGATTTTCTAGTATTATTCTGAGTTACTAGTTCTATGCAATGGAATTATCTTGGATGGATTAATTTTGAAGAATACATAAGTTCATGTGATCTGACTTTAAGCATAGACATACCTGAGAGCTGGCCACTCGAGGGGAATTTAATAGGATAGATAAGTATATTTGTTTTCAATTCTGTTATTTTTATTCTATACATGATAAATGTGAATGAATGTGATTCATATGTGTTGAGATATGTTAAGTTATTCATGTAGGTTGTAGTTTGAGTTTATAATCTTTAGTTATATATATCTAAAATACTAGAGCTCCCACTTTGGTTATTATTTGTAGGTTGTTAAGTTTGTTTTCTATTAAAAATTAGATGTTAGTTGATAGTTATTGTCATTTAAACTTTACAGTTTTATTGCTAGTATTTCCTTCTAGATAATTTATATGCTTTCTAGTCTAATCATTTCATGCTTTCTAGTTTAATCATTTCATACTTTCTAGTTTAATAATTTAATGCTTTCTAGCTTAGAAAAAATTACACTTTCTAGTTTATTGGCCTTTTAGTTTGTGTTTTGTTTACAACTATTCCAAACATTCAAAAAATCTAAGAGAGTTAGTGAGGATGTTTCCTATTCCATACAACATCCAAAAACTACTCGATTGATATATTTGATGCATTTTCAACTAAAGTGATAGGACCTAATGATAGCTCATCAAATGCTATTGGATTTTAATTGGAAACCTCTCTCAAGCTCATCTGGGGGGATGCCTATCAATTTGTTACTAGGCATGAAAAATGAAAAGGAGGTACTACAATCCTATTGGCTAAGGAGTGGGCTCAGCTTGTCTTGGAGTCTAGTTTATCCCCTTATAACATGGTAGTTTGGGTCATCCTCATAAGGGATGGGGCATCCTTCAAAATTTTCTCTATTTATGCTCCTAATGAGTACAATGATAGAATTTGGTTCTAGAGCTAGCTCTATAGTTTTCATGACATCCCATAGGTACTTGGGGGAGAGTTCAACTTTGTTGAAAAAAGTGAAGACAAGTGGGGAGGGGTGCCCTTGGATTGGAAGGGGAATGAAATATTCTTCTAGCATCAATTGAAAGATAAGCTAAAATTTGTACATCCAATTAAAGGGCCAAAAATCGAGTGTTCAAGCATTTGATTCACTTGGTGCAAAATTCAAAAGGGTGGTAGGAGGATATACATTAGGTTGGACAAATTCTATATAAACAAGGAATTGTTATTTGTTGTGCCTATGAGGGATGGGTGTAAAGTGGAAGCTACCCCCTACACTCTTTCTGATCACCATCCCATTAGGGTGAAGATCAACCTCAAATTTGTACAAGAAAAAATAAAAGGCTCTAGTGAAGGCTTTATCCTCAATACTAGGTTATTAAAAGATAATGACTGCAAGTGTGTAATTGAGGCGCTAAGGGGAATAAATTAATAGATGCATAAAGAATTAAGCTCCATTGATAGATGAGTTTTGAATGTGAAAGGTTGGAAAAATCTCTTCCAAAAAATTTATAGGAAGAGGGCAATGGATATGGGGGTGGAATGCACTCTATAAGAGAAGCTACTTGAGGCTAAGTCTAAACTGCTGGAAAAACCAAATGATGTAGTCCTAAATGACAAGTTGTGTCTAGAAAAAAATGACCTGAGAAGATTGGAGGCCTTCAAATTCAAAGGTTTAAGGGCGAGATCAAAACTGAACTAGTTGGAGAGTGGGGATCAAGGGTCCAAATTATTTTTTAGGTTCACCAAGGAAAGATACGTTAAGGGAAAAATTGATCATATCTTGGCCAATGGTGTAAGATTAACAAGTCAAGAAGATATAAGACACCAGTTCTTTCAATTCTACAAGAGTTTGTTTACCTTAGAAGGGGCTAAGGAGGGTTTCCTTAGAGCTAAAGCCCTTATAAAGTAGGCTATTCCAAAGAAAATTAGTTCAGTAGATGCTAGAAAACTTAGCAAGAATATCTCAAAAGATGAAATTAGGCAAGCCATCCTCTCTCTAAAGGATGATAAAACACCTGAGAGAGATGCTCTTCCTCTTGAGTTCTATAAAAATTTATAGACTAGGTATGTGATGATCTCTATAATTTTTATAATGAGGCTTTGGATAAAGGGTCCCTAGGTAGGGACATCAACAAAGGGATAATAAATATCTTTCCAAAATAGGGGGATCAATCCCTAGTCAAGAATTGGAGGTTAGTAACCCTTCTTAACGTCTCCTATAAGATCCTAGCCAAAATTCTTGCAAAGATATTGTTTAGCTTACTTCCCTCCTTGATTAGCAACTCTCAAACAGGCTTCACAAAGGGAAGGTACATATTAGAAAACATCATAACCAGTTGGGAAGCCTTGGAATGGGAAAAATAGTTAGGGAAAGAAGTTGTACTGATCTTGCTTGACTTTGGGAAGGCTTGTGACATAATTTAATGGTATTTTGTACTAATGGTTATGGAAGCATTTGGATTTTCAAGGTCATTTTGTGGCATGGTCAGAATATTGTTTCAAGATGCAATTTCCTAGGTTGATGTGAATGGAACTTGCATTGAGGTATTCACTTACAATGATCCATAAGGAAAGGATGGCCCATGGCCTTGACCATGTTTATGATCAATCCATTGATGCAATTTATTAAATCTTTAGGGATGGTTGGTCTTCTCTGGTGGTAAGAGGAATTAGGCTCCCTGACAATAATGAGCTCATCAATAAATAATTTTTTGATGATACAACCATGTTGATTCAATTAGAGGAGGGGAACATGTCCAAAGTAATTAAGAAGCTTGAAATTTTCTATCAAGCCTCAGGTGCAAAGATTTCATTTGAAAAATCATGCATGTTTGGGTAGTTTGACACCCACTAGATTGGTTAGAAAAGTATAACTTCCATTGGGGTGGGCCTCACAAGATTGTCAGGTACCTTGGGATCCCATTTTCCATTGAGCCCAATTTGAAAGAAATGTGGATCTAGGTCAAAGAAAATATTGAAAAGAAGTTGGAAAAATGGAACAAGCAATATTTGTCTTTGGCAAGGAGGTTGCAAATCTTCTAGAAGATCTTGTCATCCTATACCATTTATTTTTCTTCAATCTGGTTTTTAAGTTGTTACCATATTAATGAGTTGTATAATAAAATAAGAAAGTTCTTATGGTAAGATGGCAAAGTAAATAGGAAAAAGCACTTTGTTAAATGGGAATGGTCCACTATTGCTATGGCAAAAGGTGAACTTGGCTTCAAGGACCTAACTTGGTTGCAAGGGGTTGCCCTAGCAGTAAAATGGGTTATTGTTGCCTTGGAGGGGGATGAACCCTGGAAGGTCCTCATCAGAAAAAATATTTTAAGCTCTATTCCTAAACATGGTAAAACACGAAAACTCCTCTCTCTATGTTATATTCTTAGTATCTCTCACTCTATCTCCCCGAAATGCTCCAATGTGTTCAAGACAATCTGTAAGGCATGGGAGATGGTGAAATTGAACTTATCCAATTGTCACTTCATAAAGGATGGGAATAGAACTATCATGGGGCAAAGATCGATCTAGTGGAATCTAGAGCATAAGCAGAGGCCCCTTACATTATAACAAGGCTTCCCATCTAAGGCCTGGGCCCAAAAAGGCATTAAATACTTTAATGATTTACTTACAGAAGGCCTCTTAAAAGGGTGGAATGACTTAAGTATTGAATTCAATCTTCCCCCAACAAATTAGATAACCTACATAGTATTAAGGGGAGCCTATGAAGGCATGCAGTTTCTAGTAGAGGATGAAATAAATAGTTAGGAGTATTTGCAATATAAATCCAGAATGAGGGTACCCCAATTCAAAAAAATAAGAAAAAAATAATTTATGAGACCCTAAAAAACCATGTTAACATTACTAAGCATATCAAAAAAATCTAGAATATTAATTTAAACAAGTAGTGACAAAATATCTTGGAAATAATCTAGAAAAAAGAAATTGAGGAAACTAGGAAAATGATTTAGAATTGAAAATTTTATCAATCAAATGCATAATTTGAAGTCAAAAGTGTTAATGTACAAGTAAAATGAGTAATTCTATGAATAATAAGTGCAAAGAATATCTTAATGTGGTAAATGATAGGTCAAATTAGGGCTTAAATTTGACAATCGACCTTGCCTATCAACAAATTTTTAATGATGGTTATCTATTGAAAGGTGCCCTTAAAACTTTATGATATATCTTAGTGTAAGTAAAGTTATATATAAATCAAATATATATCATTATAATTCTATATAAATTTTGATAGTCTATCCATAATCTCTCCTTTCATCTGATACAATCTTCTTTAAATTTTGATTGTATTTTACTGTAAAAATCTTTGAATACGGTGATATGACCATCAAATTTAAGCCCAGGGTCAAATATGCAATTTTATGTATCAAAAACACAAAATTATAGATCAAAAGTGTAATTATATATATTTGATATGTGACAATACGAATCAAAAGCATAATTTTATCTAGGATATGCATAGACAAAATACAATAAATTTAGAAGTGCTACAAAATGACTCTTGAAATGAATAGTTTGACTTAAAAGTGAAATTTGTGTAATAGTTGATTTTTTCAAGTTTTTGATAGAAAAATTTATTTGACAAGAGATAAAAATGACATACACAATAGTTGATGAATTTTTAAGGTAAGAATATGGAATTGTGTATAGTGGTATTGATAAGAAAACAAACCAAGCACAAGAACAACACTATTTTTATTCAAGTAGGATTAACACACTAGTGTCGGTCCAACCCATAATACCATAGGATTGTGCATGCACATTCCACTCTCACGAGGTGACAGATAGGCATCTAGTGGATGAAGGGTTCACCTTTCCCATTTATTTGAAATTTTTTTGTCCTTTCACCCAATGAAATCCTCTCTCCTTAGGGTAGTACATGTTAATTAACTTTAGGCATGATATTGTACCTGTAATTGAGTATTTTCTGCAAAGGATAAAAATGATTAGATTATTCAAAAACCCACAAATACAATAGAATGCATAGGAGAAAAAAAGAAAAGAAAACATGAACTAAAATGAAATGAGCTCACCAAACCCTTCTTCCTCCATGGTTGAATTCCATTGCACCTTCTAGTTTGTTGTGATGATGAGTGTGCCCTCAAATTGTGATGAGCAAACTCTACTATGGCCTAGCCCTAAGCAAAGTTTTGAAGGATTTGTACTATAAGCTATGCAATAGAAACTAAATTCTAAATGCAAATAATTGAAATGACAATACTAGAATGCAAGAGAAATTAATATTAAACAAAACTCCAAGATATTAAGAGATTCAAGATTGTTGAAATGAGAACAAAATTAACATTTTATAGAAAATTTAATTTTGAATGGATAGATGACATGAGAGATTGAGAAATGCCCTAGAATCAATGGTCAAAATTCAAAATGGCAACTCTCAATTAGGGTTAGGGTAAAATTCCCAAATGAGTGTACAAGATTTAATTTAAGAAATTAAATCGAGGATGGAGAATGAATGTGATATTGAGATGAAAATTAGTAAAAACAAAAGATAAGAAGATGAGATTTAGAAAATCAACAATTTTAGCAATTACTTGATTTCTAGAAGAATATTTCCATTTTGAATTAAAATTAATTCAAAATATGGATTTAGTGAGATAGTAAATAATTGATTTAAGATTATTTACTAAAAGAAGAAGCAGTTAACTATGTGAAGTCATTTTTAAATAAATTGTTTTAAAAAGAGGGAAATGTCAAATAAGGCAATTAAATAATTGGGAATAATTATTTAATTTAGAAGAGGTAGTTAATTAATTAAATAAATTAATAAATCTATTTAATTAAAAGAGAATTTGGGCATTAGTGACATATTAAATATATTTAAATATATTTATTTAATAATCAAGAGGACATTAATGACAAAGATTAATTAAATAAATTGAGAAATTTATTTAATTATGAGTAGACTTTGATAATTAGTGATGCATTAAATAAATAAATAAGATCTATTTATTTAATAATCATGAAGAATAAAAAGTCATGAATTAATTAAATAATTATGAAGTATTTAATTAATAGTTGAAGGTGGGTTAGAAACATAATTAAAATGTCATAATTATGCTAGGACAAAAAGTACTAAAATAGTGCTTGCAAGCCTAGGTCATTTTTATGTGTCTACATTTTCCCCTATTTGTCATAATGCAGTTTATCGCATTATGGCAAAGAAAAAAAGTTTAGAATATGCCCCAATAAAGGTACGGAGTGCTTATGTCCCCTCAGGATTTTTTTTGAATTTTTGCCTGGGGTCAGAAAAATTTGGAAAGTGTCTTGATTAACCAATTTAATGACTAGAGAAACAATGGTGTGATCAGCCTCGAAAATGGAGGATGCCTAGCTAGTCAAAATATCATAAAAAGGTTGTCAAAAAATCCTTCACTACAAACCTATTCTAGGTCAAACCCTAATTTTCAACCTATAAATAGGTTGAAAAAGCCAAACCAAGTGTCATTTTCACATTTGCTAATTAAAAATTTCAAAGATTAGAGCTCAAGACGAAGATGGTGATTCCCTCGATAGACCACCGTGGCTACCGCATGCGGACATTCCGACGACCTGAGGGCACATAGGCACCGGTAAGTAGCCTATCCAAAAAAAATAAAATTTATTCTCGCACAATTAATAGGGTTAAGGGAGGGGAAACAAATGAGTTTTGACACAATTGTCATCACGTAAGCCACAAATGCTTTCGTGTTCGATGCATTTGTTTGCGTCATGACGCAAGTGCAAAGGGTAGCTAGGTCAAAGGTTAAAAATGTGCAATTGCCGAGGCAAACAATGTAAGTGCCGAAATGCAACGCATATGCTTGCTTCCACAATACAAGTGCAATTTTGCAATGCAAACACGAGGTCCAATGATGCAATTGTAATGGAATAACGCAATCACTTTACAGAATGACACAATCATTGTGAGGACTCGCAATGGCTATATGGAATCATGCATTCACGATATTGCGACACAAGTGTGAGATGTTGAGCCACATGTGACATATCACGATGCAATTGCAGTCAACATGATGCAAGTGCAGTTGAGCATGGTTGGCCAACGTTGAATTTGTGCAAAATTTTGTTCTAGATGCATGTTTGGTTTCCCATATAGCAATAATTGCCATTGTGCTGGCCCATGTGTGCTAATTCTTGTTTCTGCATGTGCAAAGATGATTAGTGCCCATATATGTGTGAGAGTTCAAACCAACCACCTATTCCTTTCAAGATCAATTGAATGATAGGGAGAGACATCAGTTGATGCGACTGGGATTATACTATGTCGACTATATGCCCATTATTCAAGAAAACAAGGGTTTATTGACAACACTTTGTGAGAGGTGGCACTCTGAGGCTTGGTCATTTCAGCTTCTTATAGGAGAGGCCACAGTTACCTTGGAGGATGTTTATTGCATTCTATGCATCCCGATCAATGGGAAGAGGGTGGTATATAATCCGCACCGAGGGCGAGAGGCCCTAGCAGAGATGTACGAGGATGTCGGTGGTGGAGGTCTAGGTATTCATGGGTACGAGATCAGATGGGATGTTGTGGCTGACCAGTTTCCATAGTGGGATACCATGTTGATGACAGATTGTCATGGCCACAAATTTCTAATTGGATGGGGAGAGGTACTAGTTTGCATGCACGGTGAGAGGACAATTTTTGTTTGGGGGCCTTGCCTATTGTCCATGCTATATGATCAGCTTCATGAGGTATTTTATCATGAGGGATAGAGTATTAGCTGCAGGACCACATTACTGATGATCTGGGCATGGGAGCACAATCCCGTTTTTCAACAAACGGTGCAGATTTAGTAGTTGGGTGATGGGATGCCCTATGTTTACCTTTATGTGAGTTTAGTTAGCCATACTTGTGTGGGAGATATCAAATACTAACATCATCAAATTGACTCCTTGATTAGTTTCATCTGGAGGCCCTATAGAGATTGTGCCCAGTGGCCTGATGAGGATGGCCATTTGTCATTGTGGAGATAGTTTTGATAATTGATTGGCCGCATAGTACAAAGCCAGTGGATTATTGAGATGTACCTGCCTCAGCAGGTACTACTATAGTTTGGGGAGCAACAAGATTTTCCAATAAGTACAATAGAGTATGCATGGTCTTCTAGGGAGACCATATGGGGGCCACCGATAGCAGTGGCAATAGCTGAGAAACAAATAAACAGCTTGGTTGTAGAGTAGTGGTTGTGGAGGGGAGGTCCATCAAATGTAGGGACATCTGCTGATTTTGATGTTTGGTGGTAGATTCATAGGCTTATTCCAATGATAGATCCAGAGGGTCTGGCTCCCATAGATTGAAGATCAGTTATCCCACGAGTACAAAGGAGAGGCTGGGGTGGCAAAGATGAAGGTAGAGATGGCAGGGGGGATGGAGGGAGAGATGGAGGTCGAGGAGATGGAGGCAGAGGTGGGGGTAGATGGTGGAGGTGGTAGAGGTGGAGATGATGGCAAAGATGGGAGGGGTGTCAAGAGGAGGAGGGATAATAGAGGGCAGAGGCAACCGAAGAGAGTCAGGTAGAGAGTGGGTGGCATACCATTGTCACCCATCTGAGAGGAGGGTGAGGAGAGAGAGAAGCTAGTTCGGTAGGAGGCAGAGGTGGGAGTGGAGGAGGTGGTCAAGGGTGGAGAGGAGGTGGAGGTGAGAGTAGAGGAAGAGATTCCAATGGAGGAGGTGGAGGAAAGGGCAAAGGGAGAGATGCCAGTGGAGGAGGATCCATTTTTTGAGCACCATCCTCTTGATATTGACGTGGAGGTTTGAGGAGAGGAGGAGAGGGAGGAAGAGAGAAATGAGGGGGATGATGAGGGGGAGGATGAGGTTGATTGGAGATTGCAAGAACAGATGATCATTGGAGACATGGAGGGGGACAGGTCACCAATTTTTCCCGCAGACCTGATGTGGCCTTGTCTTAGAACAAGGCCTTGGCTTTGGAGTTGGAGGTTACTAGGGTGGAGATTGACCAAGCCATTATCTGTCGGCAGGAGGTAGATAGCTGGGTGACTGAGTTTGTAGAGTTATGCATCAGATCGATAGCGGATATGGCCAGGGAGCTGACCAGGATGGCCAAGAGAAGGGGTTGGTACAAGTTGCTTTATGAGAAGGCTAT
The DNA here is from genome assembly GCA_007115665.2 of Sequoiadendron giganteum. Lineage (NCBI taxonomy): Eukaryota > Viridiplantae > Streptophyta > Pinopsida > Cupressales > Cupressaceae > Sequoiadendron > Sequoiadendron giganteum. The sequence goes on from CM021102.1 coordinate 385,474,958, forward strand.
TCCACCAGAGAGATGGGACCCAAGATTGTCCCAATCATACTGTTGATGTAAAATTTTGCATGTAGTAGTAGTCTCATGGGAAACTTAGCTATTGGGGGACATTGTGCACTAGCTAAGTGACCTCCGGGATTTTACCAAAGCTGACTCTTTGTTTAGTGGGGGGAGGTAAAAGATAGCAGAAATATAAAATCTACACTACAGGTGATGCGCCAAATTCTTAGACAAATTCACCAGAGCACAGTGCAGAATGCAAAGGCTCGAACCACTAAATTGTTGTTCATCAAGTTAGTTTTCTCAAAAGCACTTAAAACGTAAGAATACCCTCTAATTTGCATAACATAATCTTAGCATAACCTTAGCTAACACAAAAGAGTCAAATAAACATGATCTATATTCATTGAGCTATGAAGATTACAAAAGCTGAAGAACAATCATTCATACAATAAAAGAAGATAACAACATAGACCAATAGTCTCACTAAATGCATGAAAAAATAGAAAGGATGAACTTATTTGGCACTGTCTCGAGTCTTCAAATTAAATAAAACTATTACAAAGGCTTTCTCCTGAGTGCTTGGGAGGTTTTTGCAACTTAATCAACAACCAATAAAGAGAAACATGGCCCAATTTATAGGCTAGTCCACCACTTGAGACACACCAAGAGAAGGAAAACTATGAGTAGAGACCAATGACCCAAACCACCTCGAGCCACCACAATAAACATCGATCACCCAGGAGCCTACCAGTGAAGCCACGACAGGCAAAGGAAAACCATGCAGCAATAGAAATGAACACACAACGCCAAAAAAGAAAATGCAATAGCAGGTGAGTACAACAGGTGCAACAACAACTCCAAGGTAACCGGTGCAACAACAACTGCCACGTGTTGCGCAGATAAAGCCTAGGAAAAAATTGAAGAGATGCACAACGAAAAGCTCTGAGAGGGAGCCATGTTGAGCGTGCCAAGTGAAAGAAAGTACAAGGCGGGCCCAGTTTGGAAAGTAGCTAGAAAAAGCCACGTGACACATAATCGAAGACCGGCGAAAGAAGAAGTGACATAAAAAATAGAAAGCTTCATGAGGAAGCCACATGGGGCACGCCAAGAGTAGTGAGAATTTGAAAGGTAAGGCACAACCACAAAGATAAAAATAAAACTGCAAAGGCCTAGCAGTTTTTTGTGTAACAGTTTGGCGACTCACAGGGGCATTTCGCTCGCAGAATGAAGAACCCCAAAAAATTTAGTTCAACATCCCAAAACTGCTCACAACCTTGAGAGGGTAGCCTATAGATTGGTCCAGACTTCATTCAATGGCATGGAGAGAGCTCACAGATTCTCATGAGCCAGCCTGAGATCGATAATTGCTTTAAAAGGCAATTTTCCTGATACTTTCGTTTCCAATTCCAATTGGAAGAAGAGTTGCATGTGTTGATGCACGATCCCCTCAATTTCCTTGGTGCTCAGAGATTGATCAAAATATTCGAAGACAGAAAGGTCCTGCTTCTTCTCCTCGATCATAGCAACAATGTTTTCCACACCCACTACTTCCTAATCTGCAATGAAGGATGAAGGAAGGCCTCTCTGAGTTAAGTGGGAAAATTTCACCCGCATGTCATTGGTAACCTGATTTAACTGAGCCCTGCATTCTGCTACCTGTTGAACAACCTCATGCATATAGATGAGGATAATTATTCCCATGGCAACCATTGTTAGGTCCTCGATGCCCACGCCACTCAAAGATTCATCGAAAGCTGTATACAACTTACCCAACAAAATCCTAGCCTTCAGAACTTTATCAGAAGTTACCTTCTGAATCTGTTGTATTGTTTTACTTACTGTTCCACAAAGGCTAGCCGCTTGCACCATAAATTTTAGGGTGAGCTGCAGAGTAAGTCACAATGCCTTCATCTTGTCCCAGTATCATGCATACAACTCTTTGGCAATCTCCAATGAGTTCATTTGGGGCACAAGAGGTTGGGTCTTTAGGATATTTGACTCCGCTTCTCTGCTGCTCAAATTCTCCTTTAGCTCCGACAAGTTTTTGTCCAATGTGGACACCTGTTCCTTTAGAGCAAAAATTTCTTTTTCCTTTTCTTCCAGGGCCAATTCGGCCCACTTTTCTTTTTGAATTTCCAACTCCAAATTGGAATTCATTTCATTAATTTCAGCATTCATGCTCTGTCAGAGCTCTTTTATTCCTTCACTTAGCTACACAGATGCAGTGCTAAGTTTTTCTTCACTTGCTCGGTTATGCTCAACTTCTTGCTAGAGAGTCAGAACAATCTTTGTGATCATAACTTGCAACTCTCTGATTTGACTTTCAAAGACACCCCTCTCCTTTTCCAGGCAACTTATTTTGTTCTCCTAGGCTTTAAACTTGTTTACCTAGATGTTGACCTTACCCTTGAGCTCTGCTATCCGATAATCCTTTTTATTTGCCTAGCGGTTAAGCTTGAGGTAATCAATGGTCATGATTTTTTGGGTCTCCTCCATTAGCTCAACCTTATCTCGCGGGCGGGCCTGCTGCAAGTTTAGCTTGATAGCATTTACAGAGTAATCACTCGGTGGCATTTCTCCTACCAGTTTCATCACATTAGGAGTGATTTTTGCAAACATCAAGGAATTTTGACTTTCATTGAATATAGTTTGCAAGAGAGGCTCTGCCTACCTAGTCGCATCTTTTTGTCTTCTTTTATTGATACGGTTAGCCCGGGTGCTCTTGTTTGCATCAACCTGTGAAAAATATTCCTAGACAGGGATGCCCAGGCCACTAGCAAAAGGGAACTCCTGTGGGATGGCCAGTGGGAAAGATAACGTACGCAACACATTAGAAGTCTTGCTGGGTCTTGTTATAATGGCCGGGGAGAATGGTGGAATGAAATGGCCACTCAGAGGGGATGATAATGCGGTATAGGGGAAGGCTAGAGATGCGCCAACTATAGGGCTGGGCCTTGGAGATAAAATTTGTTGGCTCACGATCCCAATACTTACACCAAATTGTGTTCCAGATAAGGGATGGAAAGTGGAGGATGAAAGTGGGAAACCAGGATGGGTAAGATTGGACTGCCCAGGATATCCGGTGACAGAGAAAACTCGAGTAGATAAAAAAATAGGGGATGACAAAGAATAGACTAGAGACATGGTGGAGAGAGAAGAGGGAGGAAATTTTATCTGAGGCTCATGAGGATCTGTAGACATTTCAACCGCTTCCTCCATTGGCCACTCTTCTTCTCCATCAGACTCTCCAGTTCATTGCCGCTTTTCCTCCAGATAATCATTGAGGTCAACAATGACCCACCTCCAACCACTGGTAGTCCTTACCCACTTCCTTGTTGATTTAGAGGAGTTGGATGGCTCTGATGTTTGTGCGTTTGAATCCTCCTACTACGTAGGCTGTTTACCACTATCTTCCTTATGCGTTGGATTCTTGGTGATAGCAGGGGGATTCTGAGTTACTTCCTCCTTGGAATCCATGGCAATCTCTTCCCTACAATAATGTTGCCCGAATTTTGAAGGGTTCAAAGACCTTTCAATATCAAGATGCTCCTTCTCCCATATATCATCAAATATTTCATCAAGAGCCACTTCTTCATGAAGCTTGTCAGCTGCCAGAGTCTCCTACCGGTATATCTAGAAGTCTTGAATCTTCTCAGACATCCAATTGATCTTATTCAATTGGGTGCATAGGGATGAGTTGATATTCTATTTTAGGTTGGTCCTCCCCTCTAAGTAGTAGAAGTTTAGCCATGGCAGTCGCTCGTCCTCAGTAGGAAAATATTCAAGGCCTACATATAAACTCAAATTCCCTTCTTTAACATTTCGCTGAGTGTCCCAGAATGGCCGAGGCTGACGTGGGATTTTGATGCCAACCCCTGATAAATTATTTTTGGGGTTGTATTGCCAGGTGTCATCTATCAACACCAACCCAAGATGACCCAAATTTGAAAGAAGAATATCCGAAGTGTCAATCTTTGAAGACCTTTTCTTGATCAACGACATAAAACCAAACATGATTGGCAACAACAAATAGGAGGTTAAATGTTTTCCCCCCCAGTAATCATTATCAATAGTACACAACTATCTCATTATTTCTAGGGTCAACACTCTATCAGAAATAAAATGGGTGAGCCAGAAGGGCTCCCGAGCAAAACCTCGTAGGTGGAGTATGGTCAAATCCACGCCAAAGAACCAATCATAGGGTGGTACAAGCTTTCCCAACTATGATTTCTATCGGGGCAATATGTGTGCAGTCATATTGATGCCAGCTCCATCCAAAGCCCATAGAGTTGGGGCTAAAAACAAATCCAAAAATGCATAGTAATCAAAGGTTTTCGACATGATAGGAGTCCATGTAAAAACTGGCTTCCTCAAGCCACCTTCGTCAAAAATAGCCAGAGACATAAATGTCAAAAATTAATTTGGATTCTAGTGTAATATTAAATAGGCCAGGAAGGAGGAATACATGAACCTAGAATTGACCTGGAATTCCTGCAGCTGCAGCCAAATCCCATCACTAATAACTTGTGCAAAATCTAGAAGTGGAGGCACATTGTTCTTCCTCAACATAAAGCTGAGGCAGATTTGAAATTCTAAAATGTGTTTGTCTGTATCCAGACCATACACTAGCGCCAACATAGAAGCGACAGAAGGAGACCCACCTTTCAGAGCCTTCAGACCAAAAGAGAATTTGGGCGGTGCTGAATTACTTGTCGGCTGATTAATTTCAAAGCGGTAAAACTGCTACGCCTTTTGGAGCCCTCCCCACTTTAGTTGCATTTTTTTCACTTCAAAAATCTCAACCTCCTAGGTCAAGGGGAGTGGGATGCACAACATATCCTAAAAAACTTCAGGGTTGATGACTACCCTAAAATTAGTGTCACTTATTACTCCAGTGTTTGGGTCAAAGCGTGTTACGCATGCTGCCACAATTTCTAGGCAAGGGTGTACCAAGGGAAACATGTACTGTGGAAGCCCACAAAACCATAGACACTTGTTGAAAGGGTCTAATACATTCTTCATTTTCTTGCATGCAGCCTCCCTAAGGCTATTAGGATTGTGGGATAGCTCAAGATCAAAGACGTTATCCCAATGCTCTGCAACCAAAGTCTAATCTCTATGAGGAATTGCGTTTAGTATTCTCTGGTCCACTTGGCTGGTGAAAGGCCAACAAGGCTTTGTGGGGATGTCTAGATTAGCATAAGACTCCTTGTCGTAGAGCTGCACGCAGGGCGCCCTCCTCATTTGCTTGATTATACTTGTTGGGGCCAGGGCCTGTGTTGGGTTCTCTACAATCTCATCCATTTTATGTATTCGCAAGAAATTTTCTAAAAATTTTTGCAATCGACATAGCTTTTTGAAGAATTCCTTCTCTCTTGCGAATGCCTTAGCTGTTTTACCTTTAGATAACTCCTTGCAATAAATGTGCTCTACATGCCTAACCTACCTTTTTGATCTTCGTGAAAAATGACTGAGAAGGGTACATGCTAGCCATTCATACCTAGTTGCCATATGCATCACCAACTTTTTGTGCATGCAAAAAGATCGCCAACCTGCCAAATTGCCTTCTACACTTAAGAGATAGATTTTCGCGTGGGGTGGCACCTAAATTTTCTTGAGCAATGAACCAAGACAATCTTGTAAAAACCTTTTCACAAGCTTTCTGCATTTACTAATTTTATTTAATCTTACATGGGCGCATTGCCCAATAACCGGTCTTTAAGATTTTCTTTGATTCAGATGGGACAACGGCTCACTAAGCTAGCACCTGGCCAACTTCTAATGAATTCGGCAACCTGAATAGAGCAAGTTCCAACTCTACTTGTATATTCCCATCACCTCACACGCGGCAACACTGAAAACCGAGGCTTGGCAACACACTTTGGCTCAGTTGCAATTATGGCCTACCTCGGTCAGTGAGACCTAGATAGTCTATAAATAAGACCCTTAGCAACATTAATCACAATGTTTTTTAGCATTCCTAGTTTAGCAAAATTTTCTTATCTTAGTAATTTCATTTTCTAGCTAGGATAGTATGCATCATGGAAACGCTAGTAAGGTTAGTTTGCAAGAAGACTCAAGTTGCCTTCTTAGGAAAAATTAGGTGTAGGTGCTTAAAGTGCATGACAGGCATTAAAAACCTGCTATATGTGAAGGCAATTAAGTGGGTTTTGGGAAAAGATTGCGTAGAGTATGAGGAACAGTACCGCATAAACACTAGCATTTGCTCCCATTTCATCACCTCGTTGTTGGATATCAACGTTTCCAAGCGCAAAATCTTAAAGATGACGAAGTGGGTGTTCCCTCAACACTACCTCAGAGGACTAGAGCAGAGCATGCTCATGGCTCAATTTGATCATGGGATCCCTTCAGTTCATAACATTCATCTACTACAACAACATGGAGGACCTATTCCAACTAGGCCCTTCCTCTTCAGCTTTGAATTGGAGACTCATGAGGAGCATCGTGCCAAGGTTCGTGCCGGCTACTACTTCCTCATGTGGGTGCATTATATTGAACTATTCCAAAACCTCTAGTGGTACAAGGATTTTGAAAGAATGGTGGTCCTTGATCTCTCGCTGCCGGTTGCTGCAATTGTTGGTCCCTCCCATTGATAATCTAAGAATGAAAATGGTCCCCAATTTTTCTTTTTCACTTTCAAGCTCCGCTTTATAGTGGACATATGTATATATTGATACAAGGCCACTAGCCTCTACCTTATATAATGTAAATCTCCAACCAATATATATAACATATGTTTTTTCAAAAATCTTGGCTCATTTACAATGTTTCGTCAATTTCTTGCACCTTTGATGCTATTTCATAAAGCACTGAGAAGACCCAAAACTTTAAAGCAAGAAAAATAATTACATATTTACAATCTACACAACCTTCACAGAGGAAAAATTAATGAATTTTTTTAAGGTGTATTCCATTAATTGGAATACTTAGGGCGTTACCTTCTTTGTCTTCCAACTCGAAAGAGTTGAACTGTTTACTCTAGGTAATTTTACAAGGCCCTTCCTAGAGGCTGTCAAATTTTTCGTGCTAGCCAAGCTTTGCTCCACACTCATTGAATGTGAGCACCAGGTCCTCGCATTGTAACTCTTGATCCGACGCCTTTTTATCTAACCATTTCTTTACCACTTGCTGGCAGCTATTCATCGCCTCAAGAGCATACTCTTTATTTTCTTGTACCTTGAGTAGCTCAAAAAACCTTATCTCCATTGCTCCATTTTGTTCAATCTCCAGAGATTTAAGCAACTGTAGGGTAGGGATTTTCGTGGCAATAGGCAGCAATTCCTCCTTCCCGTACACCATCTCATAAGGAGATGTCTTTAGTATCTGCTTGGGTGTGATTCGGTGTGCCCACAGCGCCATCTAGAGGTTCTTGTGCCATTCTTTCTGGTGTTTCGAGTCTATCTTCTTTATTAATCTGATGAGGTTTTTGTTTGTAGACTCTACGAGGCCATTCCCCTGGGGATAGTATTTGGAAGAGGTTTTCGTGAAAATTCCATACTTTAATGCGAACTAGCTCATCTTTGAGCCGAGGAATGGTTTAGCATTATCGGAGATGATTGTTTTTGGCAGGCCAAATCTGGCTACCAACTCCTTCAGGAAATTGACAATCTCCACTTTTGTTGCATTTTTCAATGGCACTACTTCTGCCCATCTAGTGAAGTAGTCCATAGAGGAGAAAGGGTTAATCATCCCAATGAAATCTAAACCCCATTGAGAAAAAGGTTCCTCTAGTACTATAGGCCTTAATGGCATAACATCATTCTTTCTCTTTCCGACATGAAACTGACATTCATTGCAAGACTTAATCAGTAAAAATTCATCATTGAAAAGTGTTGGCCAAAAATAACTAGCACATATAATTTTAATTATCGTTGTCCTTGCAAAAAAATGTCCTCCAGACGGCTTATTGTGGTATTGATCCAATATTTTCTTGTCCTGCTCCTCATTTATACACCTTAGTAGGACACCATTAAAATTTCTTTTAAACATGACACCCTCCAGGAGAACATAATAACTATTTTGTAAATGATAGAAACACCTTTTAAAAGAAGGTAGATTGATTAGATACCTTGTCATCTGCATGAATTTTATCCTATCCTCAAGCCAATCACCCTAAGAAAATTTCTTCATTCAATAACAAAGGTTCCAGAGCCTCGAGCTCTATCGCTGTTTCACTGTTTTCAGTGAGATACTCGCATAGTCCCTTTCCTTTGACAGTCTTGACATGTCTGAATTCAATATCATATTCTAGGATCTTAGTGATCCAATTATCTCTCTTCTCTATGATTTCTCCCTCCATGATATACTCTCACACACTAGGATGTGGTACACAAACAATCACCTTATTATATGATATCAAGTGCCAGAACTTCTTAAGTCCTTTCAAAATTGCAAAGGCTTGCTTCTCTACAAAGTTGTACTTTACCTCATATTCTTTTAAGGTTCATGAATAGAAGGCAATAGGGGACTCCTTTTTATCTTCATCATATTTTTGCATAAGTACAATGGTAATGTTGTTTCCACCACCAAAAACATACATAATAAAATCCTTGGACAGGTCGGGGTTCACCAACATAGGGGAAAAAGAAATAGCCTCCTTTATAAGCTCGAAACCTTTTCTAGCTTCTGTCGTCCATTTGAAAATCTGGTCTTTCTTTAGCATTAAGGTAATAGGATGAACGGTCCCTGCAAAATCTGCAATGAATCTGCTAATGAAGTTGACCTTACCCAGAAATGACTGCACGCCCTTCTTGTTGACAGGTAACAGGAGCTCCTGGATTGCATCAACTCTTTCAAAATCAATGGCAATGCCTTCCTTAGAGACAACATACCCCAATAGCTTCCCTTGGGGAACTCCGAACAATAATTTCTTCAGGTTTAGAGAAATCCTGAATTCTTGGAACTTCTGGAAGACAAGCTCCAAATGATCAAAATGGTCATCAATAGATTTTGAAAATAATGTCAAATGATCCAGATAGATGAGTATAATTTTGTGGATTAAATCCTTAAAGGAAATATCCATGGCTCTCTGAAAAGTGGCTCTGACATTCAAGAGTCAAAAAGGCATCTTGGCATATGCATAAGTCTCCCACTTGGTGGTGAACATTGTCTTGTGTTGGTCCTCTTCCTTTCCCCGAATCTGGTTGTAGCCCGAAAAACCATCCAACATTGAAAACATTTCGGAGCCAGCTACAGTTTGTAGAATTACCTCCATTGAAGGTAGGGGGTAATGATCCTTTAAGGATACTCTATTCAAGTCTTAGAAGTCTATGCACAGTCGTATATCTCCATTTTTCTTCTGGACTGGTACCAAATTTGACACCCAAGTGTTATGTTTGATCGAAAACACTATTTGAGATGCGATCAATTTATTTAACTCCTGTGACATAAGAGATTCTATCTTTGGGTTCACAGGTGTTTGCCTTTGATGAACTGGCTTCTCCCCTTCTGACAACTCAATTATATGCTCGATGATCTCAGGATCGTATCCTTTAAGATCATCATATGACCAGGCTACTACACTTGGATATTCTTCACAGAAATGCCTTAGTCTGTCCTTATTCTTCTGAGAAACTTCTTTCCCGACCTTGAGTTTTTTGTGTTCCCCAATATGCAAATTGGTGTAATCACCTTTGTCAGCCACAAGCTTCCTTTTGTCTCTTGTCACATCATCAAAATCAAACATGATCTCCAAAGTGACTAGGCCTCTCAGAAGCTTGTTGGATTTCAGCTGGATAATTTGATCCCCATAAGCTTTGGCGATCTTTGGTTGCAGCTGATCAGCGAATTCTCTAGATGAATGATGCAATATGAGCATCACTGTCAAACACTTTCCAATCTTGATTATTGTTTTGAACAATGGGTCTTACAATTACCCTCACTGCATGCTTATTTCTTAATAATTCGGAGGCCAGCTCAAACTGAGCCTTGATAGTCTTCATTTTGTCGGCTTCAAAGTTCCTCTCCCTCGGTATAGCCTGAATATTGAATGCCTCAAAGTTTTCAATCAGATCCTAGACTCTATGTTGATAGGATCGCATACAGATATTCTTTGTAGTAGATATTCTACGGATTTGGTTGACTACCAATTCTGAATCTCCAAATACACTTATCTATTTTGCACCCATTTGTTCCACAAGGCTTAAACCATGGACCAAACCTTCATATTCTGCTTCATTGTTTGAGCATGTGAACTAAAAGTGATATGACCTCAAGGTCTTTTCCTCGGAAGGGGATATCAAACAAATCCCCACTCTAGCTCCTACTCTACATCTTGTGCCATCAAAGTACAAAGTCCATAATTCCAAAGATTGTTCACCTCCAGGCTCCTTAATAACTTTGGGCATAATCTTCCCCTTTTTATGTATAACATAGGTTATGAGGCCAGTTGCATGGTAATTCCTGAAAGGGTCTGTATCAATAAACTCTTTCAACAAATTTTCTTTGTCTTCTATCTGGGAGGTAGTAGCCTCCTCTTCTTCCTGAAATTCCAAATTGAACCTCTCTTCTTGAGTGATCGAAGTGTGTGCTACTTCAAAGTTCAGCAGGGCATCAACAACATGTTCAGAATGCAAATTTTCTGACAATAGTTTCATCTTGGCTCCATGTTTGGTCCTTAATATCAGGTGTGACCAGTCCAGTGCTAGATATCCTCCAACATTTGTTGTGAATTCACAGGACAAAAAAATCCCAAAATAGAGGAGGAATATCAATGAGTACAGTATCCTGATTTACAGTGATACTAGGGTAGGCAAACAAATTCGTAGGCAATCCCTTGATTACCCCGACAGTATCAACCTTATTTCCATCTAGATGCATGACTCCTTTGTTCAGAGGCTCATATTTTAAACCCAAAGCATCAACTACTTGCTTTGGCGTGACGGTGGTGCTAGAACCAGAGTCAATCATACAATTATGTAACAGCTTGTGGCCAACAATAAGTGTTAGAAAGAAAGGCTTAGGTTTAGGCTTACTTTCTTTTTCGGACTCGAGCATCTCCTCCGGTTGAATTGTTATCACTTTATCCAAGTTCGCCATAGATGCCTTCTCTTCATTGGATGGGCTAGGCACCTTCGCATCTTCCTCTCTCGATAATGCTTTCTACAGTAGTACCTTCTGCTCTGGAATTGCCAAGACATCCCACAAAGAAGCGTTGGCAAGATGACTTCTTCAATTGTTCCACCACATTGAATTGTGCTCGTGACTGTTGAGCCATGTTTCCTTGCTCTTTAAGTTTCGCAGTCGGCATTGGCTTTGTCGCTAGTGTGTTTGGCTGTTTGGCAACAGTAGGGGTGATTGTAGGAGTCTTCCCCTTCGGAGGAAGTGGATTCAGAGAGCTAGCAATAATTGCTTTAGAATGTGGTGGGATTGACAATAGGCCTGCCGATGGGCTAGGCGTTGGATGAGATGAAACATTGGTAGGCAAGGCTATGAACTCTCCATTGAATCTATGCTTTGAACGCATGTTGTAGTCAGATTACACTCAGGGCACTTTATCCATAGGGATGTCGTTTGGGAATGCTGACTCCTCTCCCTCCATCCAAGAAAAGAGTGCTTGGTCTGGAACAATGTTGGACTCTTGCTGGATGGACATCCCTTGCATTTGAGCATTGAGGATAGCATTGTCCATCTATTGAGAGGCATATGATTGGTTGCCAGGATCAGGTGTGCTGCCATGGCTACGCTGGTCTACAATCTTTTGTTGCAAATTTCTTTGCAGAAAATTTCTTGGCATGTGTGCATCATTGCAAGGAAAGCACCATGAATTGGCATCTTCAACTAAGTTGTTTTGCCCCATGACTAACTCTTTATTCGAACTAAGATAAACGGTCTGCATCGGCAGGGTTACCAGAACCATCTGGTTACTCGATTGAGCTGAGGTATTTCCATGTGACCTATCCTACCACTGATTTGATTGGTACAAAGCTTTTCCACCTTGCTAATTCTGGTATGCCGGCTTCTGATAATTATATTCCTTCCACTTCAAAGTAGTTAATTCATTAGTCATGGATCGCATCTGCTCTCTCATCTCATTCATCTCGACCATCAGGGGGTTAGGCACCGAAGCTACACTCAGAGCTACACTTGGGGCTATTTCGGGGTATACATACATAGACTGGGGAGGATCTGTAGGCGCGCTGGTCGAAGGAACTTTGGCTTCCATGGTGTTTCACTCAGAAAACAATGGCATGATGGGTCTCGATGCCAACTTTCCTGCAGCGATCAGATTATTTTCCGCAGCGATAGCCAAGGAATAAGCATCAAGAAGAGTCTCTCCGCCAAGAGCTTGTAACATCATGCAAATGTCAGGGTTGATTGAATTTAAGTAGAACATGAACGTCAGATCTAGAGGTGGTTGGCTACCAATAGGCACTCTCTTCCAAGTCGAATGGAATCTTGCATTGAAATCAGGTAGAGCTTCATGGGGAGCTCGCTTTATATTTTCCAATTGATAGTACAACGAAGATTTGTCACCAGCGTTCGAAAAACGCTCATAAAATAGAGTTTCGCGTTGGTCCCAAGTTGCAATAGTACTAGATTCAAGAGTCATCTACCAGTTTAGCACATTTCCTTGGAAGGAGATGGCCATCAACCTAAGAGCTACATTTTTATTTGATACGCCACGTACCAGACATACGTCTACCACATCTTACAGATGTTCAGTTGGTGTCTTCGACTCATCCCCAAAATACTTAGGGATAGATTTTAGAGTAGAATTAGGGATTGTAGCCCATACTGCAGGAGGAATAGGTGCAACTAAAGGACCACCAAAGTCCCAGGCTACATAATTTCTAGCAGACATAGGTGATGGCGAAGAAGGAGGAGATGGAGGAGGTGAAGGGCTACCTCGGCGACCCCTCGTGTGCATAGAAACTAATGGTGGTATGAGCTAGCTAGGGACTCTTGCAATCTATGACCTAGTTATAGGCCGATGGATCATACACACTTATAAAACTAGGCGAACATGCTAGTTCGCAGTCCCACTAGGCATGCGAGAAAAGAAATTTTGAATCAAAATTTTGCATGTAGTAGTAGTCTCATCGAAAACTTAACTATCGGGGGACATTGTGCACTAGCTAAGTGACCTCTGGGATTTTACCGAAGCCAGCTCTTCATTTAGTGGGGGGAGGTAAAAGGTTAGAAAGATAGCAGAAATATAAAATTTACACTGCAGGCGATGCGCCAAATTCTTAGACAAATTCACTAGAGCACAGTGCAGAATGCAAAGGCCCGAACCACTAAACTATTTTTCATCAAGTTAGTTTTCTCAAAAGCACTTAAAATGTAAGAATACCCTCTAATTTGCATAACATTATTGTAGCATAACCTTAGCTAACACAGAATAGTTGAAGAAACATGATTTGTATTCATTGAGCTATGAAGGATTAGAGAAGCTGAAGACTAGGCATTCATATAATAAAAGAAGATAACAAAATAGACCAATAGTCTCACCAAATGCATGAAAAAATAGAAAGGCCGAACTTATTTGGCATAGTCTCGAGTCTTCAAATTAAATAAAACTATTACAAAGGCTTTCTTTGCAGTGCTCAGGAGTCTTTTGCAACTTAATCAACAACCAATAAAGAGAAACATGGCCAAATTTATAGGCCATTCCATCACCTAAGACACACCAAGAGAAGGAAAACTGTGAGCAGAGACTGATGGCCCAGATCACCTTGAGCCGCCACAGTGAACATCAATCACCCAGGAGCTTGGCAACGAAGCCATGATAGGGAACGAAAAACCACATAGCAACAAAAATGAACATGCAGCGCCACAAAAGAAAACGTGGCAGCAGGTGAGTACAACAGGTGCAGCAACAACTCCAAGGTAATCGGCATAGCAGCAACCACCACATGTTGTGCAGATGGAGAACGGAAAAAATTCGAAGAGATGCCTAGTGAAAAGCTTCGAGATGGAGCAACGTGGAGTGCACCGAGTGAAAGAAAGTACAATGCAGGACCATTTCGGAAAGCAGCCAGAAATATCCACACGGCACGCACTCAGAGAACGGTGAAAGGCGAAGCGACATAAAAAATAGAAAAGCTTTGCAAGGAAGCCGTGTGGAGCACATCGAGGGTAGTGAGCATTTGAAATGTAAGGCACAGCTGGAAAGATAAAAATAAAACCGCAAAGGCTTGGCAGTTTTTTGTGTAACACATACAATAGGATAGGCAGTGGCACCCAAACCCATAGTAGCAATAGGTCACATAGTAGTAGTCATACTAGTACTGGGTGGTCCACAACATTAGGGAAATAATCAGGCCATAGGTCACATAGTTCACATCAACATTTGTCAGGCCATAGCCATAGGTCATATCATGGGCATAGATTAGTGTCATCAGGACACCAAGCAAAGTAGAGCCAACCTCTTGTTACTGATCCCTCAAGATCCCAGAGTTGGACTCTAGAAACTACTCCCATCTAGGTCACCTTTCACATGGTTAGTCGGTCACAACCACCTCACGATTCACCTCCATGGGACAAAGGAGGCTCAATATAGGAGTTGTATTTTGATATTTGTATTAGACACTTTCATACATTGATATTCAAGCCTGTGAGCTCCATATTTGGGATATCCCATGACTCTATCCTATGACATTACATTTTTGTGAGATTATATATATGCGATGCAATTTTTTGATGTGGCCTATATGATTCTATGTGTTATGGTGTTTTTATGATTTATCAGATGCTATGTGATGCTTTTATGATGCTATGAGATGTATGGATGTCATTTTTTATGCTTATGAATGCAATTATGGATGTGGTTATGTATGTATGCGTTGTGTAATCTGATCCTTATATGTTAATGCAAATAATATTTATGATGCCTATATGTTGATGTAAATGATGGTTTTATGATGTGAGATGGATGGATGCAATTGATGGTGTTATGCAATGTGAATAAGGGTATTTGATTTATGCAGATGTGAAATGTGAATATGAAATGCTCGTATGATCATGTATGCAAATTTTTTTTTTTTCATATGTCACAGGATATCATCAGAGGACAAGAGAAGAGAAGACTAAGATGAATGTTAGTTTGAAGAAAGATATATGCATGTTAGTGTGGAAACAAAAATCCTTCAGAACTTTGCTATAGTGCTATCTTAGTTTTTTCTCTTAATCATCATTGGGCGAAAATCTCATGATGGCTGACAAACACTATGATACGACATAGATCAATATTGTGCAAGGTCGAACCATCACTTAGATCAGCAGTCATAGACAAGGATGATCATGACTCATATGAGGAACATAATTCCCCCTAGTCCTTTGTCATGACCAATCGCGAGAGAAACCAGACTAATCATGAGATGTCGTTGCTTCTCTAAATTGTGACTTCAGGAAATCCTTGAGAAACTAGCCACATGATAGTAAAAAATACATAGGAAAAATCATTGTACTATGTTGTTGCTTCTCTAAATCCTGAAGTTAGGACATCCTTGAGAAACTAGTAGCAGGGTGATCACAAAAAGACAAGGATGATCATCATGATATGTCGTGGCTCCTATGATGTAAGAACTAATATCACAATAACCATAAAAAAGACAGATAAATTTTGTCAAGTGTTGCCAAATGTCGAGTGATATCAAATTCAAGAAGGACACCTCCTAAACGACTTTCATATCTAGGAGATCAATTCTCAGAGTTAGGATAATCCATTGTAATTCTAGATGATGATGGTGATGCTTAGGAAGGAAACATCCAAAAGCATAAAGAAATGATGAGTTGTTTTTCAGAAGGACACATCTAAAGAATAACCCAAAATTTTCCTAGGTTAATTTGTCTTGATAGAATTTCATTATATGTCATTGTTGACATGTTGAATTGAGTGAAATTGTTGATGAAAAAGATTGTTGATAGACTGCTTGCTCAAGATTGATGGAAGATATGCTTGATTTGAAGATAGTTGGATGTGTTTGAAAATTTTGTGCCATGAACACTAATGGACCGACCTAGTGTAGCCTAGGGGGCTCATCAATTGATAGTCTTACCTACATGTTGCACTCAGAGACCTCGTAGTTCGACATAACGAATGACCTTGTCCAAAGGACATAAGTTTGAATCATGATTTTATTTTGACAAACCTAGAAAGACTAACCTAATGTCTTCGAGATTCAAAGATGAATCTTGCCTACATAGAAAATGCGCAGAGACAACCTAGTTCGAACATGGACAAAATATTGATTGACGTGACCAACTGGATTGACCAAACAGATATTGACTTTGACTCTATTTTTGGGATTTTGACATTGATTTGGATGTTTTTGTATTTTCTTAGGACATTTTCAATTTTTAGGTCTTTTTTAGGACTTTTTCAAATTTTTAGAATTTTTTCAAGACTTTTTCAGGACTTTTTCAGATTTTTAGGACTTTTTTCAGGACTTTTTACTAATGCAGGATCATGTGCGACACCCTCTGCAGTTACATGCTAAAGGTCTTGCCCCTAGACAGATTGCAGATTACTCGAGTCAAATGTTATGGAAAATAGGGAGACATGGGGCAAAAGGAAAGGATATGCAAGGGGTGATGTCAACCAAATGCTAGCCATGGCCAAAATTGACAGGAATTTAGGATAGATGTCGTGAATGTGTCAGGCCGGAGGAATTATAGCAAGTGGATAAGGGTTGATTAGAGTAATAGTAGATGGCAAAACAATGATCGACTACACATGGTGCTTGTTTGACAGGTTTTCACCATGGTACTTATCCAAAGTGCCTGTTTGCCAGGTTTTCACTATTGGATGAATTTATTTCTTTTTACTATTTTTTTATTTTTTTATTTTTTTGGTGTCACCAAGATGCCTGTTTGCTAGGTTTTCATCAAGGGATGATTTTTTCTTTATTTTTCATTTTTTTTGTATTTTTAGGTTTTCAGCCAAGCTCTTTGATGCTATCTGTATAACTTTCATAGATGTAAGTTGTTGATGGGTTCTATCAACTGTTCTCCATCAAGTGTGGCTGATTGATAAGCTCCAAAACCAAATATTGCAGTAATAATATAAGGATCGAGCCCTAAAAATTTGTAGGCTTTTCACAGTCAACCTAATTTCTTGGATTCTGCATGAGGACCAAGTCACCGATTTCAAATTTTCTCACCATCACTCTTTTGTTATAGCTCTGACAGAGATAATTTTGATATGACTGCAAGTGATTCAAGGTATTTTGTCATCTTTCTTGTAAAATTTCTAGATCATGTAGGTGAGAGTGTTTATACTCTTCATCATCACTCATTCTTTTCAAGGTGACTCAGAGATAAAAAAATTTGACCTTGATGGGAAATATGGCCTCAGATCCATAGACCAGGGAAAATGGAGTGGCTCTAGTGGGTGTACGAATGTTGGTACGGTAGGCCCATAAGGCAGGATTAAGTTGTAGGTGCCAATCTTGACCAACATCATTCATGGTCTTCTTAAGAGTGTGAAGAATTGATTTATTTAACACCTCAGCTTGGTCATTACCTTGAGGATAATACAATGTGGAGAAATGGTGATGGATGTGGAATTGCTCACAAAGTTCACGAACGTCCTGATTTTTGAATGGACTCTTGTTATCTATGATGATGGATTGTGGGACACCATACCAACAAATGATGTAATTAAGATAAATTTTGATATTTTCTTACTAGTGATGTAAGTGAGAGGGACGACTTCAATCCACTTAGTAAAGTATTCAGTAGCGGTGATTATGAATTTATGGTCATTGTAGGAGGATGGATGGATCTTGCCCATGAGGTTGAGTCCCCATTATGTGAAAGGTGATGGAGAAGTGATCAGTCTCAACTCTTGTGCAGGTGCATGAATTAGGTCACTATGCACCTGGGATTTCTAACATGTTCTGACAAATTGAAGAGCATCTTTTTCTAATGTCAGCCAATAGTATCCCAATCTGGTGAATTTCCTAGCTAACATTGGACCACTCGGATGAGATCCGCATATACCCTAATGGACTTCTCATAAATTTGTTTGGGCTTCATCAGTGTTGAGACAACGAAGAAGGGTGTTATCAAAGCCACAACGGTATAGGGTGTCACTGACGATGGTGTGTCAAGCGACTTTTCCTATAAAGGACTTTCTCTAGTTATTGGAAAGTTTGGGTGGTAAGGTTTGGTATTTCAAATAATCATATATGTCCTAGTACGAAGGTGAAATGGGACCAACAATCTCACAAACCATTCCTGACTCAAGTGTGTCATATGCTAGCATCAATAGCTGTTCAACTAAGAACTCAAATTGTGACACATTTTTGGGGATGTCCAAGAGAGATCCAATAGTAGCCATTGTATTGGCTACCTTATTTTGTGTCTTGGGAATTTTTTCAAAGGAAATCAATTTGAAATATGTCAGGAAGCTATCTACCATTCGTTTGTAGGGAAGCAAATTTTCATCTTTTTTTTTCATAATCATCATTCACTTGGTTGATAACTAACTGAGAATCCCTGAATACAAGCAATGTCTGAATTTTCCATTTTATTGCGATCTTGAGTCCTATGACCAATGCTTCATATTTTGCAATGTTATTAGTACAAGGGAAGGCAATCAAGAATTCCTTAGGAATTGAATCCCCTTGTGGTGTGATGAAAAAAATACCAACAACTAAGCCATGACTAGTGTGGGACTCATCAAAATACAGCTTCCAAGGTAATGTAGGTTCTGCATGAAAGATAGTCTCATCAGGAAAATCAGTTATCAGTGGATGAGTGTCTTGGATGGGTGCATCTGCAAGTTGATCCACTATTACTTGCCCTTTTATTGCCTTGTGCTCCACATATTGTATGTCATATTCACTTAATATCATGACCCATTTTGCTAACCAACCTGTCAATGTTGCCCAACTTAGGAGATACTTTAGTGCATGAATCTTGGCTACCAGGTGTGTCTCGTGGCTTAGCATGTAATGTCTTAGTTTTTGTGCTACAAAGACAACTGTGAGGCATGCACGCTCAATGGTTGTATAGTTCAACTCATATCGTATCAGTGTGTGACTGATATAGTAGATATCTCTTTCTTTTTCCTCATAGTCATTTTGTGCCAATAATGACCCAATGCATTTTTAGTTGCAGAGACATAAAAGATCAATGGCTTGCCTTCAATTGGTGGCATGAGGACAGGTGGTGTTAATAGATATTCTTTTATTTTTTCGAAGGTTGTCTGGCATTTGTCTGTCCATACAAAGGGAATACTTTTGCGTAATAGGTACTAGAATGGTTGACACCTGTCTGCCAACTATGCGATGAAGCATTTGATGGATTGAAATTTGCCCTGAAGTATTCTCAGCTCACTAATTCCTTTTGGTGGAGGCATGTCTAGTATTTCTTTTAATTTTATAGGATCAACCTCAATGCCTTGTTGTGAAACTATGTATCCCAAAAGCTTTCCTAAAGTGACCCCAAAGACACATTTGTTTGGGTTCAAATGAACCTTTTAATCTTCCAGCCATCTAAAAATTTTGTCGAGGACTTTGAGATGATCCTTTTGTGTCAAATATTTGGCCAAGAGATCATCCAAATAATCTTCCATTAGGATATGCATCATGTCATGAAAGATTGCTTTCATAGCTCTTTGATATGTGGTGCTTGCATTCTTTAAGCCAAAAGGCATGACATTCCAACAATATGTTCCCCATGGGTAGGTGAATTCCATTTTGTGTTGATCCTTAGCTGCAATGCGGATTTGGTTATAGCCTGAGAAACCATCCATGAGAGACAGCATCTCGTACCCTATTGTGAGATCAACAATGATGTCTATATTTGGTAATGGGAAATCATCTTCTGGACAAGCCTTATTCAAATCTCTAAAATCCATGTAGATATGGATTTTTCCATTTGGCTTTGTGACAGGGACAATGTTGGATATCCAATCAGCATAATCTATTGATCTTATGAATCCGACATCCAATAACTTCTTTAGTTCAACTTTTACAAGTAATGCAATTTGTGGATGCATTTTCTGCAACTTTTGTTTGACTGGTTTGATATTTGGAATTAACGGAAGATGATGCAATACTAATTCTGGATCTAGGCCTAGCATGTCAGCATATGACCATGTGAAATTAACCTTCCTTTATGTGAAGAATTGTTCAAACTCAAGTTTTTCTTCATCTGTTAATGATGCAGCCAAGAGAACCATTTTGGGATTCTCTAGTGTAGCGATGTTAACTTCGATGGTGTCTTCGATGAGCATTGCTGATTTTTCCTATGTTATGGGAAGAAAGTCCAATCCTGCATCCTTAGGAACCTTAGAGAGGTTTTCACCTTTGAACACATCCTTTATTTTTACTATTTTGCTGTCAGAAGCTGCCTTGCGGTTTTCACCTAAAAACATTTCTTTTTTTGTCTTATTCTTTGTATTTTTGTGACTAGAGGATTGCACCATCTCCCCGAAGTAAGTTGCACAATCTAGGTCGATGCAAAATCCTTATTTGTGATCATCCCATGGTATGCCTTCTCAGAGCCCCATAAATTTTGTTATTGCCTCATCATTCTGAAAGATATCCATCACTGGTGGTTCTTGTTGGTCCTAGTCAATCAGTTGTGGGTAAACAAGAGGAATCCCATTGCCAATGTTGGTAAAGGATGGGGAAGATGCGGAAAGTGTGCAAATTGAAGCCTCAAGTGTGAAAGAAAAGTTCTCAATTTCAACTTCCATATCAGAAGCAATGGATGCACCATATTCATATTTAGATGAGTTGAAATCATAGTCATAATAGGGCACAAAAGTATCAGCATCATGACTAATGGATTGTCTTTCAGAGGTATGGATGGTAGGTTCATATAGGTCAGGCTCATGGATGGGCTCAGGAATGGGTTGGGACATTTCAGATTTTGTTGAGGAAAATTTATGTTTTTCTGGATCCCAAGGAATGCTTACCCATTCCTTATTTTTGGAGTGTCGGTCAATGGGATCAATATTCTATTCTTGTCAGAATCTTTCTTCCAAGGGGAGTTGACCAGGGTCCAAGAATAGTTCATCAATATCATAGTTTCTTAGGGTTTTCTCAAATCCCCATTCCCATTCATTAGAGTTGGTTTCAATAAGGGATTCTTCACTTGTCTCAACACTTTCTGGATCCGTTACGTCCTGACTTGATAGTTCATAGGTACGTCAATCGTTAGTTCTGAGTTGGTCAAACCCTAGCCTTATGTTCCTTGGTCTTGCAAAAATGATAACAAATTCCCTCCTTCCATTGTTGGCCTTTCCAAGACCACTTGTGCCATCAAAACCTAGTGCCTTGCATATTTCATAGCCTTTTCCATAGAGATGCACTAGTAGTGGAGGTAACTCTTTTGGATCTTTGTAGATCTAATTAGCTATTTCGATGATGACTTCATTACTCATGTTCCCCCATAGTGTGAAAAAATGTTTTGGTGGAACCTTGAAAGTTTATTTGGGCTCGACCATGAAACATGGTCTACCATAGACTTTAGGCGGCTTAGGTATTGTGGTGATATAGTAAGCCCCATTCAATTTGAATTCTCCATAGCCAAGGTCTTCGATATGAAGGTCTTTACTTGGTATGGAGGCTAAGGAAGATGGTGTGGAAAAAGTTGATGGAATGGATGATTTGGTGAGTGTTGATGGGTCAATATATTTGGAAGAGGTGGAAGTCAAGGCTTCTCGATTGATGGGTACCTGGTGCTTAGTGGTGGTTCGTTGATTGGTACAGTATTGAAATGGATCAAGATCTCCTAGGATAGTGATTTCAGTACCATCAAAAGGGAATTTCAGGCATTGGTGGTATGTGGAAGGAATGGCCTTTAGAGCATGAATCTAGGGGCAACCAAGTAAAATATTGTAATGTATGTCACGATCTAGTACTTGGTATGTTGTATCTATAATAAATAGTCCCATTCAGATTGAAATTATGATGATGCCTTTAGAAGCATGTTCTTCATCATCATATGCCTTAATGACAATGCTCTTGGTAGCATCCACACATGCATCAAAGAAGCCAAGAGATTTAACCAATTTTAAAGAGAAGATGTTCAATCCCGCTCTACCATCTACTAAGACTCGTCTAACCTTATGTTTGTGGACAAAAACCTCGATATCAAGGGCATCATTATGAGATGGTTTGGGCGAGGAATAGTCACTATCTAAAAAGGTAATGTGGTGAGGCGAATTTAGATATTCGACCATAGTTTCAAAATGGTTGACATCAATATTGGTTGGGACGGAAGACTCTTGCACGACTTTATCCAAGATGGCCTTATGTGTGGGTGAGATGCAGAGCAATTCAAGAATGGATATTTGAGCAGGTGTTTTATTAATTTCTCAATAAGGTTGAACTCCAGTTTAGGGTTTGACTGTCTGACAGACGGACCAGGTATGGTAATTTTAGGCTGATGTGTAGAGGGACCTAGGATGGTGACCTTTCCTTTACATGTTGTAACATTGTAGTCTGGGGCCTTTTTAATGGTAATAGTATTGACACATTGCTCTTCATTAGAATCTCGCAAGTTGTTGATGATGATACAACTAGAATAATTGAAAGTAGGACAAATGTGATTGGCTTGATTATTGGTATTCTTCATGCCAGATGTGGAGAGTTTACCAGAACCATGATCCTATAGTGGGTTCTTGTGGATTGTATGATCCGCATTAGATGCAAATGATTGACCTACTAACTCAATGGTATGGTTTTCAATAAGGTCTTGTACAAAATTTTGCAACTGATGGCAAGAGGAATTTTTGTGCCCTTTGACACGGTGGTAATCACAAAATGCATTATCATCCAACCATGATGGCTTGAACTAACTAGGGTTGTACGATTTAGGTTCTTCCAATGTTATGACACCATTCTGGATAATTTTCTTCAAGACAATTTAGATAGGTTCACCCAAAGGGGTGTATGTGTGTTTTTGAAATAGTCATGGTTGACACAGCTGCCTTTGATTAAATTGAACAAGATTGGTAGTTGGTGTTGGTGTAGTCACAAGTACATTTTGATTTGAACTCTTTTGATGGTGAGTACATGACCTGATGCATTAATGGTTTTTCCATCAACCACATCGTCATTTGTGATGTGTTTATTCTTAACCTAGTATTTATTTTTGTCATTGGAGTTACTTGGGTTATTGTTTTTGGTGGTGTTGATTTTTTTGCCACCATATTTTAATTCGCCTTTGGCGATCAAGGATTTTCAAGTTGAACATCTTTTTCAACAAGGTCAACAAAGGTGGTACAAAAATGGACTTGTAAGCCATATCTGAGTGGTCCTAGGAGAGTTTGTAAAAACATGGTGACTTTCTCCTTTTCACGTATTTCTACCAAAAATCTGCTCCCTAAGGTTCTCCATCTTTGAAAGAATGGGATAAAAGTCTCTCCTACCTCCTCTTGGGTAAGTCGGCATAAGGAGGCAATGTCAATATCTGTGTCAATGTTATAGGCGTAGTTTTCAAGTTTTTATCCCAAGTTTTGATTCCCTTAGGAAATAATGAGAACCATTCTAGTGCATGGCCTGCGAGACTTCTAGAGAAGAGTCTCATGAGATAGGTTTGTTTATATGCAATGTCCATGCAACTAGTGGTGAATTCTCTTATGTTTTCAATGGGGTTTGTCTTGCCTTTGTATTTAGGAAAATGTGGCACCACATATCCATGAGGAAAGGGTGGCATATACAAGGTTGTGTCAAATGGATAAGGACATAAGTCATGTGACATATACGACTTTTTGTTTGACTTTTGCAAGGTTTCCACTTGCATTTGAAGAGCAGCAAGTTGGAGTGTGAGTGCCTCCACAATTGGGTTGTTGGTAGCATCACACATGTTGGTGATAGGTATGGATTGGTTGCCCACCTGTTGTGATGAGATGTTTTGGTGGTGAGCAAAGCGAGTGTTCTGATTTGGTTGTTGGAAATGAGTGTTTTGATGAGGGATGTACTGTTGTGTATGGACGTGAGATGCATAAGTTGGAATGTGGGACCCCGCCATGTTGGATTGAATTGGGAACCTCATTGATGTCCAGATTGAGTGGAAAATTGGATGCCTTGATTTCCCTACCCAAATAGGTAATTATGGCCTTGAGGAGTGTGGGTATATTGCCTAAAACGAATGTTGGTATTTACCTCTAAGGAATTAGGTTGGGTGCCTTGAATGACAACTCTTCATTTATTCCTCCCAAAAGGGTTTGATGAGTTGGTTTCCATAGCATTTGAGGAACCTAATAACATGTTTTCTGATGTACCCATGGAACTAGATGAAGCTCCAAAGATGTTTGAGGTGGTTGCACCCATTGTTGATCCAAACGTTTTTGAAGGAATAGTGGATGTTTGTTGGGGGATGGAATGTGATGTCATGTTGGTATGAGTAGATGATCCCCCAATAGATGTTGTTTTGATTGTGGGTAAGTGCAAGAAGTTGGGTCCACGAAGAGGGGAAGTTTCGGCCCAAAAAAAATTTCTCACACGACACGCATACGCGTTATGGATCGCATACCCGATCCTAAATTCATAACACGTACGCGTTACGGTTCGGGTACAACAGCCTAAAACACGTGTACACATTTTGAAACGCGTATGCGTTATGAAACGCATATGCATTATGAATGCGTATGTGTTATGAACGCGTATGCGTTTCTAAAAACTATTTAATTTTTTAAATAAGTGTGTACACATTTTGAAACACGTATGCATTATGAAACGCATACGCGTTATGAACGTGTACGTGTTATGAACGCGTATGCGTTTCTAAAAACTATTTAATTTTTTAAATAAGTGTCTATCAAAATCATTTTCATAGCCGAGTTCTGTGGGCCAGAAGGAGAAGCAGATCCCGTACGCATTTTGGAGGACCGGATTTTTGCAAATTTTCACTATCACCTCCTCCCGTTGACACACCTGACCTCAACGACCTCCAGGTTGGTTGAATTCTACAATATTTTTGCATTATAATTGCTATTTAGTTATTTTTGTTTTATAATTTCTATTTAGTTTTTTTTGTTTAGTTTGTTTTAATTTAATATTTAATCAAAAACAAACAAAAAAAAATCTAAATTCGACACATTTAATTTTGAAATTTGAAAATCCTAAACCATAGCTTCTAAAAAACTAATTTACCCAGACCGTTAATCCTTGGACCTAAACCCTAGAAAATGTAAACTAAAACCCTAGAAAACGTAAATTAAAACCCTAGAAAACGTAAACTAAAACCCTATAAAATGTAAAGTAAAAGCCTATTTGTAGGCTAAAATTAGGTTAAAGCTAGGGTACAATTAGGGTTTGGCTTAAACTTTAATATATATTATAGTTATATTTCAAAATTACAATTAGGGTTATGATTAGGTTTACTTGTTTAATATTAAAGAATTCAATTAGCTACTTCTAGGGTTCAATTAAAGTTGGAGTTCAATTAGGGTTAAAATTCATTCTAGGGTTAGGGTTCTAAGATAAATATTCAGGTAAAGGTTGAGGTTAGGGTTTGTATTCAACTAGGTTTAGAATTAGGGTTAGGATTTGAAATTATGAATTAAAATTTAAGATCAAGGTTAGGGTTGGAGTTAGAATTAGCCCGTTCAATTGGTGTAGGGTTCTAGGGTTGGGTTCAAAATTAAATTAAGAGTCTAGGATTAAATGGTTTTAATTTTTGTGAGAGTTAAACATTCAATCAATATTTAATTAGGTTTATGATTAAAAGGTTTATATGCATTTAGGGTTAGTGTTCAACTAAGGTTATGATACCCGATTTAATTACAATTAGGGTTAGAGTTCAAGTTAGAATACATTAGGGTTCAAGTTATAATTAGGGTCTATGGTTCAAGTTATAATTAGCTCGTCTATAGTTCAAGTTATAATTAGTGTGATAGAAATTCTAATATAAGGCAACATATCCCTAGGTTAAATCATATTTAAAAAAATTCCTCATCTATATCCATTAAATTTTTTATCTTAAACTTGAAAAATAAATCTATTAGCAATGTCTTCTTGAACTAAATTCTCCAATTTTGCCTCTAATAATTGTTTTTGTAATCTATTATTTAACATGTTCTTGTTCAACTTGTTCTTCTATGTCTTCTTGAATTTTTTCTTAAACATATTCAAGTTGTTTATATGAGCATATTCAATATGTTCAACTTGTTCTTAAACTAGAACATAACTTAAGAGGATGCAATGAATTCATTTACAAATACATATGCACACATGCATACAATTTAAATCAATATATATTAAAAAACCCTTGAAAAAAATATATCATGTGCATATATATTGGGCCCATTACACCCTAAATCATAGAGAATTTCCCTCAATTTTTTTATGATGTTTGTAAAGGTTGTTCTATTATAGGGTTTTCTTGTCATTAAAATCCATACTCTAGTAGTTTTTTAGTTTTGAAACTATGCATTTGAGCCAATATCCTCGTACTTAGGTACCTAAGGTTTTTTATGGTTTCATAAGGATTTAAAAATCATGAATACTAGTGGAAATTTTTAAAACACATAGGGTTTTAGTCTTATTTCTTCAATTTATGTTTCTCACAATCCTAGTTTTCAAAGAGTTTATTTACAAACTTATATAACAATGGGGTCTTTAGGTGTGATCAACAAAGTTTATTTTTAGTATTGATAATTGTGAGGTATCACAAGACAATGCACATTTCCCTCAATTTGTTATAACAACCATAGACTTTTAGTCATAACATATTGAATTTCCCTTTCCTTCACTCTTGATTCAACATAATCTAGGTCAACTGTTACCATTTTGTCAAAGGGGGTCCTAGAACATCAAATTATAGATTTTCCTTCATTATTATGACTCAAAATAAAAAGAAAATTAAGAAATTAAAATGTATAAATCTAAATTCTATAATTGGTGAAGGATTGGGTTGCAAGTTCTTGGATTTGACCCTACCGAATTGATAGTTTGGCTTCCTTATTTCTTGCATAATTATTACTTTTAATCACTATAATTTTAATTTATTTGCATCCTTTAGTTTCATACTATACTTTTGTTTAATAATTTATTATTCAAATAATATAATTCTCATACCTTTTATGTCTCTCATATGAGCAATATTTTGTGTTCTATGCTAACTCCTATTATCATTTCCCCTTTTCAAATACCATGATTCCTATGTTTCTATTATTATATTTTTAAATTTTTCCTTAATATGTTTAAATGTATCCTTATAACCAATTTTTTTAATTTCTAGATCTTAATGGTTATTGTTATTCTAATATACATATATAGTTTGAAAAATCCCCAAATATTGAAATAGATGTCTACAACCTTATATGTATACATCATGAGCCATATAATCCTATCTATCAACCTTAAACCATAAAACCTAGATATATTTTAGACTATATGTAAACTCCAAACCATACATAATCACATATCATTAATCAAGAAAACCCTAGACACTAAACCCTACATTCTAAAATACGAACACAATCCCTTACCCAAAACTCAAATTGTAAACCACAAACTTGAGATTTTCAAAACTTGTACAAACTTTAACGTGTACATGCTATGGATTTTTAATGAACATTATGGATTTTTTAATGTTATAAATTGAATGGTCTTCAAATGAATTTGTAGACATGCAGATTTGACATCATTGTCATTGTTCACCTTTTGATTAAATAAATCAAGTTTTATTTAATTAAATCATAAATCTCCTAAGGTCTATTAATTTAATCACCAATATTAAATTAAATGATCAATGCTCATTTCCTCTCATTTGATTTTAAAAGAAATACAAAAATCTAAAATCAAATGTCATATCACTTAAATCATCTATTAGATTAATCAAATCATGATTAGTTTAATCCTAACTACATGAATCTTCTAGATTCATCCACTTGCACCAATAAATCAATTTATTTGATTTATTAAAAAGACTTATTTTCCCTCAATAAATCTCATCTTTGAATTTTTTGGACAAAGATAATTCCCCCCAAAACCCTCAACAACATGCATTTATTGGCATTTTTCAAATTTGAATGGGCACATTGACCAAAACTTGCACAAGCTTTAGCCAATCCCATTATGGCAAGTGTCTCTATCCTATTGGATGGGATTTAGTCCCACATTGCCTAATCTTGGCCTCTCTTCTCTCAAGTTCTCCTATAAATGCAATGCATCTTCTCTCATTCAAGACAACTCATATGCAAAGTTACTCTCTCCACATTGAGAGCTAATTTTGCCAATTTCATCCAATCATCCACTATATTTGAGGTTTTGTAACAAGGTTATGCTCAAATCTCTTTGGAGATTTGACCATTTGTCTCACTCAATCACGCATTTGCAATTAGGAATTGGGAAAGGGCCAATTGTAACATATCATTGGCACCAATTCCCCCATAAGATCTTTAACTTATTTACTTAATTAGGATTTAATCTAAGTTTCTTACTTCATGTTCTTCATTTTTCCTAATCTTAGCTTAATAGTGGATTTCATGGGGAATCCTTCAATCTTTACATGCATATTTGATCTAACACTAACAATGTTTAATTGATTAATAGCAGAATTAATCTTGCTCATCACAACAACACAATTTGGGAGCACCTACACTATAGGCAACTTGAGCTCATAGCATCTCATTGTCTATCTCACTAAGCTTAATCAAGGATTGGGAAAGGGCTCTTTCACATATTCAAAGAGCACCAATCCAATATGGGATAGATATATTTCATGTGTTAAATGCTTTGCTTATCTTTGTTATTTTGTTGCATTTGAATCATGGAGTATTATTTCATAGGGACATAAATTTCTATTTATGTTGTTTTGTCATTGTACTAACCATTTGCATGATCAATCAAAGTCCTAAAAAGTTTAGCATTTCCTTCAAAATTTCTTTAAGAGTTTCATTCATCCGTATCACTCATCTTTCATTTATCTCATGCTCATCATCGCTTTGATCCTTCAACTATCCTATTTCTTCGCTTCTTTGAACCTAAGTTTTAGATCGATCTAAAGGATTAGAGGTTCATCTCTTATATTCTTGAAAATTGATCTTCATTTTATGGTTCAAACTCGATCTCAACACAAGAGGGACACGGAATATAAACTTGATCCATCCATCATGAGAAATTCAAGTAAACCAAACTATCCAAGTCTCATGATACCAATCGATTATCAAAATTCACATTTGGACATGGCATCATTATCTCCTCCAAACTTCAATGATATGAATGTGAGTATGCCCAATCTAAGGTTTGGAACACCTTTTCCAATGATAGATTTAAATCCAAGTCCCAATCTACAAATCTATCAACCAAACACTCAATGCATGAGTTTTCCAAACAAAATTATCCCACCAAATCCATACATGCCAACTACAAGTTTGTTGAACATGACCATTTCAAATCCACACTTGGTAAATTTTGGGGTAGACATGCTTGCAAATCCCCCTAATGTTGTTCAAAATCCTAGCAATATATTGGCAACTCCATATGTTGATTCAAGTCAAGGTAACACCATGCAAAATCAAAGCTACCTAAATCAAGGAAATATGATTCTCAACCACAAAAATGTTCAAAGTCAACCTATAATTTTGAATCAAAACATCATACCAAATCATCACATTTTTCCATCGATATCGCAACAACAGGTGGCAACTATCCACGCAACCCCAACAATCAACACCATTCCAAAACCACCGCCACCACCGCCAAAATACAACATGAAAAATTCATTCTCCATCATGTTGCAAGCTGCTCAAGAAGCATCCTACAAAAAGGTGCTCCAAAACCAACAAGCTGCACATGTCGCTCAGATTGCACAAGTGATCCAAAAAGCACACGCTCAAGCAGAGACATAATTCCAAGCTCAGCAAGCGCAAGCGCAAGCACAGTACCAAGCACAATTGCAAGCACAACAAGAAGCGTATCAAAAAGCCTTGCAAGACTACAAATTACATCAGCAATACGACCAACAAAAAACATTGTTTGTGCAACAACAACAACAAGTGTTGTTGGCACAACAACGACATGACCAACAACAAGCGTTGTTGGCTCAGCAAAAAACACAAGCATTACTCACCCAACAAAGCTTGCAACATATTCCCACCACAATTGTTGAAACCAAAAATCAAGATCAATCTATCAATAAGCACCTTGAAGATGTTTCCACCTCGACCAATGATCAAATCAACATACGCCAAAAGCCACTTTTCAATCATGATCAAAATCCACCAACGATGTGCAACAATGATCTATT
Source organism: Sequoiadendron giganteum (assembly GCA_007115665.2). Lineage (NCBI taxonomy): Eukaryota > Viridiplantae > Streptophyta > Pinopsida > Cupressales > Cupressaceae > Sequoiadendron > Sequoiadendron giganteum. The sequence goes on from CM021102.1 coordinate 385,505,135, forward strand.
CAAAGGAGGGTTAACATTATTTGATCCTATAAATTGTGATCCTTCAACTAATTATCATGTTGAAAGTGTCTCTACATCACCTAATGAGTTAGAGGACATATCTCAAGATTTTTCCCCAAAGCATGATCGACATCTTTTACTTAAGTCTAGCAATGGTCCTTTCCAAGACATATTGACATCTTTTGACCTCATGGTGGCAGATATTGAAGAACTCCTTAACTCACCATTTGATCCAAATTCATTCAAAGAACAAGTAGATATTAATCCACTTCCCATGCCTAAGGATGATGTCCAAGAATCCCTTCTAAGAAATCCATCCTTTGAAATTGACCCATGTCAAGAACTTGATCCAAAGCATATCGAAAGTGATTCTGAAATCACTCAAAATCGAGAATTCGTATCTTCAAGATACTACAATGATCTAATGGGCACTCTTTTATCTACACAAGATGTCGCAAATGATGATCATATCCATATAGCACACACTCTGTGATACCCCTTTGTTTTGCTTCTCATTTCATGTTGTTTTATGCTTTGCTTGGATTGCAGCTACTGTGATACTGGACACATTTTATTATGATGTTTTGATCGCTACTCTTGAGCGACAACTATTACTATGTGATGTGATTATCTAATTTTATTTTACATGCTTTGATGAATTAATGATGACAGTAGAATTATCATGTGATTATTTATGAGAATATTGTTATGACGTTAGTGTCAGTCTTTGGTGAGTGTATTGGTGAAGGAGATGGGTTCTCATCACTCGCTTGTGAGCGCCCTGCGAATTCGAGATTTCTCCTTCACGGTGTGTATTATATACTGCATATATTATGTTGATTTTTTATTACAGGTTGCAGGTACATGACATCGACTCCACCTGGTTCCACAGGTTTGAGCGTGTTGATCCAACGGTTAAGTTGAATGGGAGATAGTAGCTTGGTAACATGTGTCAGGTCTACACCTTAGCCTTAGTGTGTCGTCTGTTCTAATGATTGAGTCATGTTGTATCTTATTGGATGTTATGTTATGTTTTGAAATGTGTTGAACCTTTAAATAGTTCTTTTGAAAATTGCATTGGCTGGAAGAAATGTTTATTTTATATTATTTTAATGTTATACTCATTGGTTATATTTAAAATGATTATTGAAATTAAACTTAAATTATTTATTTAATTAAATTTAAAGCTCAAGGGATTAAATTTAATTATTAAATAATTGTAAGTAGGTTTATTAAAGTTGAATTATTTAATTTATTAAATTTAAATCTCAAGAGAGTGAATTTAATTATTAAATAATTGAAAGTGTGTTAATTAAAGTTAAAGTATTTACCCAAGGGATTAAATTTAATTAATAAATAATGGTAAGTAAGTTAATTAAAGTTAAATTATTTATTTAATTAAATTTAAATCTCAAGGGATTGGATTTAGTTATTAGATAATTTAATAATAATTATGTAAGTGTATTTGATTGTTAAATTAAATTAAATCAAAAAGGGAATTTGAGAAATTGAAATTTTACTTTAAAGTCAAATTAGAGCCTTTTCAAATAAAAAGGAGAAATGAAATTAACTTGTAAATTCAATTCTTGCATTTGAAAGTGAATTAGGGTTACATTAGGTTATTTTGGAAATTTTGAGGAAATGTTGTTTTATAAGTTTAGGGCAGAAAAATTTGGGGATTCTTCTCCCTTCATTTTTTTGATAGGCATGAAAATTGTTGGAGAGATTTTGATGAAAGTTTAGGGAATTATTTTCTGGTTGAGGAATTAAATTGAAAGGAGAGAAAAGATTCTGTGAAGAAGGTGGAGCTATTGGATAAAAGCTTGCTGGAAATTCTTTGCATTGTGGAAAAGAAATTGTGAAGAGTTCAAAGGAAATTCTGCATCAAGAAATTTGGTGGCTACAAATAACCAGGTTTTCTTTTATTTCTTTATTTTATTATTCCTAGTTTAATCTATTTTGTTTAAATGATAAGAGATTTGTAAATGGGGGATTTTTCTTGAAACCCTAGGTTAAACTGCAATAGTTTGATATTCAGATTTATTTGTTTTAAAATGCAAACCCTTTTAGAAAATTTGTGGAAAAACCCTAGATCAATGTATTAATCTTCTTGTGTTAAAATTATTTGAAAACACAAAGAAAAGGGAAGGGTTTCATTTGGTATTCAGAATTTAATCCTTGTTTTGAAAGGTTTTATTATTGTCAAAGTTTGTTCTGATTTTAAAATTTTCCCTTCAATATCACCAGTATTCTGAATTAAAAAAAATATATATATATTAATGTAAATATATATTATATGTATCATACTTTTAAATATGATACACATAAAATATATATTTTATGTGATGCATTTTATTTTTGGCGTTTGAAATTGTCGTCGTGCGACCTGCATACGTATCGTACGAAATAATGTTCTTTTGAAAAAAAAAAATTTATTAAAAAATTTGATTTTGTGGGGGATTCGGCCCCCCACTTTCCTGTTTGCACCAGTGGGTATGCAATACCCACTGGGCAGTGCGCCACCCACATGGGGGGGACGCACTATCCAATGGGACTGCGGCCCCCATGGTCTACCGGCCGCTGTACTCTTTGTACAGTTGGCGAGGGTACGAAGGTACGCGAACAGTGACAGGGTACGGGGTACCCTGTCACATCTGCCAGTGTTTAATGTTTTTGTTTGTTATTTATTTATTTTTGTTTATGAATTTTTTTTTATATTCGTTTTTTTTAATTTTGTTTTAATTTTTATTTTATTTAATTTATTTATATATATTATATATGTATTTTTTTAATATTATATATATAAATATATATAATATTATATATATATATTATGAATTTAATTAATTTTATATATTAAATATTTAATATATATAAATATATATAATAATTATTATATATATTTTGTTGTGGAGATTATAGTTAAATATCTTGTTAAACATAGAAGCATCCTCCAACTAAACAGCTAGTTATAGTTAAATTTATTACTCTCATGATTTGATTCAGTTGAGAAGTCTAAGTATTTGATGAAGAATTTTATTGTTCAATGTAAAGTATAGAATAGAATAATTCTTCTTTTGTGAGAAACATTAGATTAGGAACATGGTTTTAGAATAACCAAATGTAGTATTTTCACTTCCAATGCATGAGTTCATTGATGTATCTTTTAATGAGTATTTTGTGAATGATTGTTGAGTTTTGGATTGTAAAGTCTTCCAGTGAATGTGGGTCATTCCCTTGTTAAATTATTGTTTTGATTTTCCTTGGGTAGTGTTACCAGTATTTAGTGTCCTCCTAGTGTTGAAGTGGATTTCTTTGTGGTTGCCTCCTAGGATAGGAGAAAGCATGTTGGTTCAGTTCTGTAACACTTGAGTAACCCTTGGAGTTTAGATTGTGTAGTGTGTTATCCAATTAGAAGAGTGGCTTTTGTTAGGGGCCGGAGCCCAAAGAGGTAAACCAAGTAACCTTCAGAAGTGATTTTAACAACTGAAAACTAAAGTAAATGTGCTTAGAGGACTAAGATGTAGTTCACATTAACCAAGATAAATTAACCTCACTCATAGACACAAGGGTTTGTTTAGACTTGGGGTGAGTGAGAAGGCCTGGAATGGCAAGATCACTATCTCGTCCTTATGAGAGGTAGTTGATTCCGCTTGAGTTGGTATGAGTGTCGGGATTCGGTTGAGGCCACCAGGATTTCCGGAGCCTATGAAGAATGCCCAGAGGATATCTCATGACAAACCTTGCGATGACACTCTATCTAGGATAACATCGTGTTTTGTTGTGCATATGTTTTGTTTAGCACACTTGATTATATTATGTCTGGAAGCAATGTAACCATGATTAGAGTTTTGATTTTATTGTGCATATGTGTGGTTGAGTCAGTTTGTATCAGTATGAGTCTACCTTTGGTTTGAGGTGTTAGGTTTTCTCGTCCATGTTACTTGGTTACTATCTCCTAGCATGGGTGGTGGTCCTTCAGGTACCACATGGTTGGGTGGAACATGCACCATAACCGTTGGGTCCCCTTGTTCTTCAGTACTTGGTGGCGAGACTTCTTGATGGACATCTCTCTGGTCTTACTTTTGGATTCTTGAACTTTGTATCTCATAATGTAATGATATTGTTTTACCCCTCTTGTGTATGAGGTGGACCCTGTAATAATCATACTTGTGTATTTGTACTCATTCCAGGAATGAGGATTGTAATAGATCTTTGCAATTGATTTATGTAAATGAATGCTTTATCATATCTCGTATCTTTCTTTGGTGTTGAATGTTATTACTTGTGTTATTTACTTTCAATGTAGTTTAGATGATGTAGGTTAATGGGGTTTTATGTAATCTCATTTATGTAACCCTAGGGGATGTTGTCAATTTAGTTGAACATGTGGGTTAATTCACTTCTTTTTAAAAAAAAAAATTAGTACGCTTGTTTAGTGAATTGAAACTTCCTCTAGGGTTGCGTGGCGGGGCATTTCACACTCGTCCATCTACCCATGAGATGCTTTCTTTGGATGGACACGTAGATGATCTTTATTCAAACTAGGAGTCTCATACTCTTGATATCATTACAAAGGAACAAGAGTCTCATACTCTTAACATTTGTACACATGATCAAGATATAGAGAAATGCAGAGACATATCAGAAATGGGTCATGAAAAAGGCTTCTGCAAAAGTTGTGAATCAGAAACATCCTATGAAATGAGTCAAGAGGAAGACTTGTATGTGGATAGTAAATCACCAACACCTCTTGAAGAAGCAATATAATCTGATATCTCACAAGATCAAGACAAAGATATTAATAAGACATTCATCCCACATGTGGAGGATCCTATCAGTTATAAAATTGGGTCAATTAATTTTCTTAGGGAAATCTATCTCATCAATAAAGAAGCTAACACTTTTGAAGGTCCACGACAGAGTAGAGAAAGAGTAGCACCTTGTTTCCAAGGAAAATTATATCCCATTGCGAACAAATTTTTTGAGAAGATGAATTATCAAGGAAAAGGATTAGGCCTACATGAACAGGGTATCCTTGCACCAGTGCAGATTGTTGGAAATCCTAAGTGTCAAGGCCCTGGTTATTCAACAATCAAGGGATATAAACATATCAGTGATACTTCCACAAAATTGGGGGCAACTTCATCTCAAGCAAACGTCAACATAGGGAGCACGAATAATCCTTATGACGAAACCAATGCCAATACTACAACTAGCCACGTCATGAATCTTCATCCACCCATCACCCCATCCATGAATTGGGACCAACAACAAAAGAAAGATTTGAATCAAAGCATGAAGAACGTCATTAAAGAAAAAGAAGTACTGAAGCATAAAGGACAAATCAAATATAAATGGATACAAAAGAATACAAAGAATGATTATCCCTATCAAAATCCATTAGTCAAAGAAACTATGAGGCAAAATCAAAAAGGGAAAAGTATCCATCAAAGATGTCCAGAAAGGAAAAAACAAGCTTCTCAAGAAACATACAAAGTATATCTAGTTGTTGGTCCCAATTCTATGCACACTTCCATATCCACCCATCACTACTCATCTTCCCAAGTTTGGAGAGTCAAAGGTTCCAAACTATCAACCAATCCATATTTTACCCCTAAATACACTCCATCCATGTCTCCATGCATAATATCCAACTCTCCCATTGACCATGTATTGAAGGTGACCCTTCATCATAAGGATTCAGAAAGCACTCTATTGCGATGTGCGCACAAAGACATAGTTAACTCCAGTATCAGCAAAGCAGATAAGGGATCTCAAAAGTTACATTCAAGTGCACGTATCTTGGAAAAGCAACTTCTTCAAGAAGGATACCGATGTCATATTATGACAGAAACATCAACATCAGAAATACCAGGTGATTCAACACCACCTTAAAATCTCTCAAAAAATACAAAAAAATCATAAAAGTAAAAATATAAAAAAATATAAAAAATTAGAAAAAGGATTGAAAACAGTAAAGAAAAAAAATCTTCTAGTGAAAACCATTTCGGTGGCATTTTGGGCAAGTACCATGATGAAAACCTGGAAAATAGGTGTCATGTGTAGAAGTGAGCATCTACATGCGCCTGTTCAGAAGAAAGCATCTTATTACATCCATAATAAAGCCAACATTCCATCCCTATCATCCATTCATCCATGAACCATTTATCCAACCCATTATCATCTTTCTACCTTATCTTGATCTTGATGAAGGTTTGGTAAATGCTTTAGACTTGTTTATGGTAAACATCTTGACATGGGTCATTTTCATTGATCCCATCCCACCCAATGCTATCTGAGCAATATCCAAATGAGCATCCTCTGTTTGAACACCTTATCTTGTCACAAGATAATCCAAATCCATTCGTCCAAGAATCTACCCATGGTCGTTCAAACATTGCTAGACACTAGGGGCAGATATTTACATCTTGCTTCAAGAATAAATCTTGATCTATATCTTCACACTTATGTGGTGATCCGAACATTGGAAAATGTGAAATCAAATTGGTTAAGGCATTTGTGAACCAAAAAATCCAAATCACTAGCCCATGGCATATTTTGACATGAAGACATTCCTTATCATGCTCTATCTTTTGTCGAACATCAATCCAACAATTCATATCAGTCGCATCTAATGTGTACATCAGGGTCACATCAAATCATCAAAACAATGTTGTTCCAAATCAAGCTTCATCAATCTTGATCAATTGAATCCAATCAATCATCACCTTGTTTGACTTAACACACTTAGTCAAACTATCATCTTGTGCACGAGTTTACTCTAGGATAACACAACTTCCTTGGGTTTACAAGTTCATTATCATCACTCTGTTTGGCTTAACACACTTAGCCAAATTATCAAATCCATAATCACCTCATTTGGCTTAACACACCTAGCCAAATTATCCTTTTTGTACGAGTTTACTCTGGGATAACACAACTTCCTGGAATTTACAAGTGCATTATCACTTTTGTTTGACTTAACACACTTAGTCAAACTATCAATTCATCAATCGTCAATGATCAACATTAAGCTTGGTTTTCAATGAAATCCCAAAACATAGCGTTGATATCGTCATGCGTATCCATATCCAAATCATCAAAATCATGCGAAAATTCGAAAAACATTCAAAAATTCATCAAAAATAAAAAAACATCCAAATCATCCAAAATCCAAAAACATGTCTAAATATCATAAAATCTTTAAAAAAAAATCATCATTGAGTCTTGTTAGTCTTTCACCTTGTCGAACTACGTCATCTCTAAGCTTGAACATAGGCAAGGTTGATCTTTGATCATCCCCTAAGACAGTTAGGGTTAGTCCTTAGGCATCCATTGCATTGGCAATCCGTTTGTCCATTTATTTTATAGTGAGGGTCAGTCCTTAGGCGTCTGTCACATTGGCAATCCGTTTGCCCATCTTCTTTTACAGTTAGGGTCAGTCCTGTAAGGAAACTCAGGTGCGGAAACAGCTTCCTACACTAATCTCTTAAGGAAAGTATGGTGCAAATTCGTTTTAAACCCTTACAATTTCAGATTCGTTAATCTACTTAACAAAGATATTGCAGCAATATACCATACATACAGAAAATGAAGAACGACACAATGATTTACCCTGGGGAAAACCTTTCGGTAAAAAACCCCAGCACTCCAAAACCTGCACAATGTATTATCTTCAACACAACGGTTACAACACACTTGCAATGCAAGTTCTTTCAGGAGATTTCCAACCCTTGAAGACAAAATGCGGCAGCATGAAAAAACGTTCCAACAATACACTCACATCACAAATCTTCGCAACCCTAAAAAACGCTTATATCATGCACTTCCCTTTTAGGGCAACTTCCGAAGATAACTGTATTAGGGTTTTACCATTCTCCGAGAAAATAGGAACTCGAAAATTTTTTCGGGGCGATGCCCCGAACCCCACTATCGTGGAAGAGTGTACAGTACTCAACTTTATCAATTGCCACATGTCTTCACCTGTCATTGAATCTTCCAGACATAGCTCTTACGTGTCATAGGAATCCGTCATAACCGTTTCAGCCATGATCTCCTTACACACAATTCAAGATGCCGACACATTAAGTGGAGTGACACATCAACATGCAAACTAGACATGTACACTCACACTTAATTACATTATTTGCAAGAAATACATTTTACAAAACAAATAATAAGAATAGGAATTATCCAAGGTTGAGACACCTTATTCCTAACAAGTCCTTAGGCGTCCATCGCATTGGCAATCCGTTTGCCCATCTATCTTTTCATTAAGTCAAGTTTGTCACCGTGTCAAACTACGTCGTCTCTGAGCTTGAACATAGGTAAGGTTGATCTTTGATCATCCCCTGAGACAGTTAGGGTCAGTCCTTAGGCATCCGTCGCATTGGCAATCTATTTTCCCATGTAGTTTACATTTTAGGATTTTAGGCATCCGTCGCAATGGCAATCTGTTTGCCCATCTATCTCATTAGCAGCCAAGTCAATTGGAGTCCGAACTATGTCATCTCTGAGATTAAACGTAGGCAAGGCCATCCTTGATCGGCCCCCGAGACACAAAATTCAAAAACATTCATAAATCTGTGAAAATACCAAAAACAGACTCAAAAAAAATTGAAAAACCAAAATGGTGCATCCATTTCATCTCGCTTTCACCCGTGATTTTCATCACTCATAATAAAGTCAATCATCACCTTCACCCTTTGGTGATTCATTTAGAAACAAGTTTAGCAGGTTCTAAAGTGAACACTCCAATAGTCAGAGTCTTGAAAAGCCTAGATCAGTGAGTCAGCAAGTTTATCAACTCCGAGTATCAATAGCTTATCACCCAATCAGTCTCACCAGAACCCTGATCACTACATGTCTGAGGATGAAGCTTTCCTGCGATGGACATAAGCATCAAGTACCCCACAGTAGTTTAGCCTTGGCTAGTGGTACGACGAACATTAGCTTGTTTGTTTACTTTATCTTGGTCTTCTTGACTTATCTTATTTTGCACTCATTCCAAGGACCTCTCAATGATGCCTAAACAAAACAGGTTTAGAGAGAAAGGAATGGGGCAATGATCATTATCTTTTTTTTGTTATGCTTGTTGGATGTTCTTGTAAAATAACTTGGCGAATACTTGCTTTGTTGGGTCTGTCCTAGCAAGGTTTTCGTATGTCAAGTGTGAACAAGAGTACTCCTATTTGTTTGAAGAGTCAAAGTCCATCACACTAGGTGCAACAACATCTTGGTTCTTAATACCTTGATGCATCACACCTACATGTGCTATAAAACATAAAGAAAGGTATGCTCTTTTCCCATCCTTGGATAAGCAATACATCATCATCATTCATCATCATATCCAATAAAGTCTCGATGACTAGGGGCCTTGTTGGACTTCTTCATCTTCTTGGATTCAAGGGTTGATCCCTCTCATTCTTCTATCCTATTTCACACTAACAATGCATCCATCCTGCATCCACACTCTTATCTTGCATAATCATGCCATATCCATCTCATGCATAATCACGGCATCTCATTTTCATAATCATTTAAGTTGTTTAGGATAATATAAATTTGTTATTGTAAGCATCTTCCAAACATTTCGTTTCCATCATCATTATCATCCATACATCCATTTTGAACCTCTTTGTCGCGAGATCGACCTCAAATCGAATATTTTTGCTCAATCTCTCGAGGGGGTAATGTACTAACGTACTTATTTTCGCTAGGGCATCCGAAAAATCTGAATTTTTTTAATTTCGATGTCAGTGGCATCATTCTTTGAACCAATGCAAAAAGTACATTGCTTCAAAGAGGGGCAACATGTAGACATGCAGATTTGACATCATTGTCAATGTTTACCTTTTGATTAAATAAATCAAGTTTTATTTAATTAAATCATAAATCTCCTAAGGTCTATTAATTTAATCACCAATATTAAATTAAATGATCAATGTTCATTTCCTCTCATTTGATTTTAAAAGAAATACAAAAATCTAAAATCAAATGTCATATCACTTAAATCATCTATTAGATTAATCAAATCATGATTAGTTTAATCCTAACTACATGAATCTTCTAGATTCATCCACTTGCACCAATAAATCAATTTATTTGATTTATTAAAAAGACTTATTTTCCCTCAATAAATCTCATCTTTGACTTTTTTGGACAAAGATAATTCCCCCCAAAACCCTCAACAACATGCATTTATTGGCATTTTTCAAATTTGAATGGGCACATTGACCAAAACTTGCACAAGCTTTAGCCAATCCCATTATGGCAAGTGTCTCTATCCTATTGGATGGGATTTAGTCCCACATTGCCTAATCTTGGCCTCTCTTCTGTCAAGTTCTCCTATAAATGCAATGCATCTTCTCTCATTCAAGACAACACTTTTTCATGCAAGGTTACTCTCCACATAAGAGAACTAATCTTGCTCATCACAACAACACAATTTGAGAGCACCTACACTATAGGCAACTTGAGCTCATAGCATCTCATTGTCTATCTCACTAAGCTTAATCAAGGATTGGGAAAGGGCTCTTTCGCATATTCAAAGAGCACCAATCCAATATGGAATAGATATATTTCATGTGTTAAATGCTTTGCTTATCTTTGTTATTTTGTTGCATTTGAATCATGGAGCATTATTTCATAGGGACATAAATTTTTGTTTATGTTGTTTTGTCATTCTACTAACCATTTGCAGATTTTGACATCTACAGAATTGTATTTTGAATTTGTGCACATTCAATGTGATTTTTAAATAGTTCTTTCAAATTGTGTGCATTATTTAATTAGTTTGTTGATATATATTTTTTAATTGTTTAACATGTGCATTTGCCATTTGGTTGTACATTCACATGGATCCACTATTTAGCATAGAGGATTTTATGCCTAAACCACAAATTCATGTAGATCCCATAGATCCAAACCCACCACCACAAGAAAAACCCATGCCTCCAAACCCTCCACCTCCTAACCCCCCACCCCCTATAGTAGACCAGAATTAGTTGAGAGAGAGCATTAGGAAAAACCTTATGGTGATTCAAGGAAATATAGATCTGATGAAAAATGAGCCTAGAATTCCCCCCCGTCTCTCACGGTTTTCATCTACGATGCAAACTATTGTCGATTCTATTCGATCTATTGATGCAGACCTAGATAGGTTCCATCATTGGAGAGAAGAGAGGAGACAATTCTATGCAAATGGATTGTCTTATAAAGAAATTAATGACCTTAAAATTACCAAACAAGCCATGTGCCAGTATTTTTTTAACCCCCAAACTAGCCAACCAATTCCACCCACCAAAAAATGAATTTCAATTTTATGGTGTAGGCACCCCCAGATAGCTGCACATTTTTGAGATCGATGGTGGATGGTGTTTGATACTCCACCACATGGTAATTCTGAGGTTCCCCTATACTTTTTGAGAAAGTTATGGGCAGAGTTTGAGTTGGGTTTAAAACCCAACTGTTTTGATATGAGGTCATTTCAGGGAGTTGGGCGTGGCATGCCCCAACATATATTAGGAGCACATGTTGATCCTCAACGACGTGCCCCAATTGCTCCTATTGTTCCTCCTCCTCCTCCTAGTGTTCCCGTTGCATTTCAGTAGCAGACCATGCTATCAACATTAGGAGCATTGAGTTCACTTTCAAGACATCTCACTCATCAGACTTCACACGTGGTGGCTGAAGTGGTCAATAGAGAGCATGGAGGCTCGACCAATAGGAATACTTAGGCATCCACTTCAATTGACCCACATGCATCTGAGACAGAGTCATTTATGGATTTACTATATTCTGAGCATCATCTTACACAGGTATGTTCATCTTTTGAACTTAATTTTTTTTTTTGGAATGTGTAAAATACATGTTTAAATAATAACATCAAATTATATATATAATACAATATTAATTCAATAAGTGTTTGGTGTAGACGCATGATCAGACAATGCCTGAAACTCAAAATGATCATGTCTATATGTCGAGTGTTGTAGATATGGGCTCACCTTTTGGTCAGGTACTTAAACCAATATATATTAAATTTAGTTTGTGTGGATATATATCTAATTTATTTTGAATGTTTACACATGATGTGTGATTGATATATATTATATCTAGATGCAGGGAGGTCAGATGAGCGTGCCTAGTGTTGACCAACCACAAGTTGTGGTGAGCACTCCTGAGTCATCATCAACTCAGGTGCATTCTTTCAAAAAAATTGTTAAGTTTGAATTAAATACACATCGATCTAGTTTATTTTTTACATTTACATACACATGCGTGAATGATCTATACAAATTGTTGTACATCTATATTCAGGGATTTCATGAGACACCCATTGCAGGTGCACCTGAGACATTGTCAACATTTATGCATGGGCAATCTCAGGTGCATGATCTTGAGGTCATATCATTCGAGGTTGTAAACTTTAATAAATATCATAAACAATTTTTACGGATCTTTTAAATATATATATATTTGAGGTTTTAACATGTTGATTTCTTTATATGAATATGCAGGATATAGTAGATCAGGCATTTGGATCTTCTCAAGTGACAGTTATGCTACCTGTTGAAAAAAATGTTCCAGTAGATTCACATGATCATATGGTAATTTATGCATGTACTAAAAATCATTTTTATTGTATAAATACTAGATATTTAATTTATTTTTTATTTTTTAGGCAAAAGTTTATATTTTCAGGTTTAAATATGTTTAATTATATCAAAATTTATAAATAAATTTAAATCTAATTTCAAGTTTCTTGTACTCTTTTATGGCATGATGCAGGTACATCTAATCGACCTGGAACAAAGAGGAGACTTGATTTGATTGATCAACCTGATAGTTAAACAGTTTTAAATTTTAAATAGACTAGGCATCTCTAGTTTTATTTAAACTTTTATGTGTTGGACTTGACATATACATATTTTTGTTTATTTATATCAGATGACTTTAATGTGATGATTATATATATGCAGTCAATTATGATCATGTTATGTTCATTTTGATGATTATATGCACTCATACATATGTAGATCTAGATATTTTATCTAATTTTCAAGTAATACATACACTATATAAATTCTTATCTCTACAATCAAATTTCATAAATATATAATTTATCACATGGTTAAAGGTGACAAATTAAAATATTCCTTAAATAGTTTAGATTATATTCATAATAAATTAAGAGCATGCAATTTTAACTATTTTCCAATTCTAGAAAATATTTGAACAATTATATGAAATGTATAATCTATAAAATTGGAATGAGATTTTTAAAAATTTACTAATAAGTTCATTGAAAATCATACAACTATACAACATGATGAAACATATATGTGTGCACATGTATATCCAATTAGTTACCTTATCAACTTTTACGTGAAGACCAAAAATTGATATTTACATAGTCTCTTGATAAAATAATTTTCTAGTGACAATCGCATGGTAGATCGACTTGATGAGAACCTACAAAAATAATTAATGTAAGTAGCAGTTCTATAATTTTTTTGAGTCATTTAAGTAAATATATAGTAAAAGTTACAAAATTGGATCTTATAAATTCCATACAAATTCAAATGATGTTTGCCATAGGATGGATGAAGGGGATGCATTTCATGAACCCTAGGGTATGGCTTAATGGGTCCTAAGAGGATGGCTTAAGGGGAATTATGCGAGTGACTTAAGGGATGCAAGGTTGTGGATTAAGGGTACATGTAAGAGGATAAGACTCAAGGGTCCTTTAAAGGGATGCCTTAAGGGGATGCAAGAGGGTGGATTAAGGGGAGTTGATAGAATGTAAACGAGGGTGTAAGAGGGTGGATGAAGGGGATGCATGTCATGAACCCTAGGGTATGGCTTAATGGGGATGGCTAAGGGGGTGGCTAAGGGGATGGCTTAAGGGGTGTTGAGAGAGTGACTTAAGGGGATCCAAGAGGATGGATTAAGGATAGATATACAAGGATATGGATTAAGGGGTCCTAATAGAATGAATTAAGGGGAATTAATAGAGAGACTTAAAGGGGATGCAAGAGGATGGATTAATGGTACATAAGAGGATGGATTAAGAGGTTTTAAGAGAATGGCTTAAGGGGATATGAAATAAATTATAAATTTTTTATAAAATGACAATGAATTAAATTTAGTTTTATATTTATACTCTCAACTAAATGTATCTACAACTATATATAGTTACTTGTCTCTAGATTCGAATTCCATTGGAATAAGAGTGCATATCCTCTCTTTTTTGTAAAACATCTAGTATCAAGGGAGACCTAAAACAAAACATGATATAAAACTTTAATAAGGAAATTAATTTAAAGACAAATATATATATCAATTAAATATATACATACAACTAGATATACTTACCAATATTTATTTACTCTGTTGTACCATCTGCATCCTCTCTTTTTTGTAATGCATCTATGATTGTCTCATGATCATCCATTGAAAGTGTCCATAAAACTTTATTAGTAGGCCTCCCATGATATCTAACTAGTTTTATATTGGTTACCAAAATCAAATGTGAATAATGTATAATCTTCTTGTGTCTTTCATAATCCTCAAATGCAGGCAACCATTCTTTCTTATCAAATATTTTTGAAGCCAAGTGCCAACAACAACGACTGAACTAGCTGGATACTCAAAGTTATCATCATCCACTCTAGGCACCGACTTATATTTTCTCTCAACACATCTAGCCAACCAGTACTTTATCTCCTCTTCATTCCCCTCCGGTGCAACAATAGCATACACATGTCCTACAAAAATAGATAAAAAATTCAATAAAGAGCACGACTTATATTTAATTTATGTATATAAACATGCATACATATAAAATTCATATCAATAAATAATGTACCTTCTTGTACAAGATCATAAACATGATCATAATCATCTGATGTGAACGCTTGATTATCTTCAATTATTGTTCCATGTTGAACATGTGTCGATGTAGGTGTTAAGGCTCTTTGTTGCCATTGTTCAACCCATTCCATATTTTCACAAGCCTCCCAATCACCTACAATACAAAATTGACAAAAGCATGCCAACTCCCTTGTCCATATTGTCCATGTGTTTGCATTCAAACTCTTAAATGAATGCCATTTTGCAGATCCATTAATTGTTTCACAATCTTGTCGAGAACAAATATCATTTTCTTCAACTAACCAAAAGAAGCGGAGAATTATTGAGCTCTCACTTGTAACTCTTGTAGATAATTTGGTATTGCACCAATCTACAATTTCACATGCATCTCTAAATTTTGCAGCATCCTCAAATTTTAGTTGCTCTCTAGCAAGAGCTCTTTTCACACATGCACCAACTCCATCGTGTTCTCCCTTACCATGACCGGCTTAAAAAAATCTCCATATGTGCGGGATATTATTTTCCTTATGAACTCTACATAACCAATAAAACATCCTAGCATTTTTGAATTGACCCGTGCAATTATCTGACCATATGAGATGTTCTAGCAATTGAATTCCTCTTTCTTTTAAATTTTTGTAAAATATATCAAAACAATATTGAACAAACTCGGATGAATGTAATCGATTATCACTTACATAAAAATGGTACTCTCTCAAAAAAATTCTATTATCTTCTATACTATCATCTGCATGTCTATAAACAATATGAACAAAAATAGCTACTTGCACTGAATTATAATACTGTGATTGAATTTCTTCTTGTGGAGCAAGACTATAATTTTCAGCAAAATCAACAACTGACAATATAGTTCCAATTGGGAATGTGTTTTTACATAAACAAAATTGATTATCAAGCCAATGAGCATACTGAGAGTGTTGAACATATTTAAGTACAATCTTATCTTTAAATTCTTTAATAAATGCATGCACAGTATTTTTTTCCATAATTAGCTCACAACGTTTTCTAGTTTTTCCATCTTTTAAAGAATACTCAACATTTTTAAATTTTTTTACATCTACTAGTTGTTGTCCAAATTCATTTAAACTAATTTCATGCATACATTCTCCTAAAAATGAAAAGTTAGCACATCTATCACATTCTCCAGAAATACATGATTTTAAATAAAATAAGTTTCTGTTAGAGGGTTCACAAAAGAAACCTGATATAAAATCTTTGATTCTTTTAGGTGGCATATTAATACCACAAATGTCCTACATAATTTGGTTAACATGCAAAGTGCATCGTATATATCAAAAACTATCATAATAATAATGAAATTGTACATGATTCTTACAACAACAAGAGATTCATTGCTTATTAATTCTAACATACCAAGGTTTACACTTTTCAAATGATCTTTGACTTATTTTGATATTTAATGGTAAGATTGAAGCATCTAATTTTTTTTTATATAATTCAGTTTGAGTCATATCTAAGAGATGATTTGGATGAGGTACACAAATTTTGGAACCCACCCTTAATTTTAAGACATCTCTAATGTTAGGTGATACTCTTGTATTATCATGCCAAAATTTATCGATTAAAAATTTAATTTCATTAGTTAATTTCATGTCTGATCTTGGGAGTCTACCACTAAAACTCCAACATTGATTAATTGGATCCTTTTCAATATTTTCTCTTCTTTTAGCAACTCTAATCAAAGTTTTAGGATTTAATTTTATACATTTACTAATCTTACTTAACATTCTTTTATTTGAAGTTGCTTTATCAACTAAAGCAGTTGTTATTGCACGATGAGCCGCATTTTTATCTTTAGATCGAATTTTCTTACCTATAAAATCAATATCATTAGCAATACTAGAAATGACTTGTTCTACTGAATCATCTTTCTTTTTTGGTTTTACAAAAATACCTAATTTTTTCATCACTTTTCTCATTTTCCACATTCTCATCAATTGCACCATGAGTTGACATTGGAATCCTAATTTATTTCTATAAAAAAACATTTTATATATTTTATTTCCATAAGTTCTAATTTGTCTCCAAGAAACTTTACCACAAAGGTTATCTAACACATCTTTTTCAATTGTAAAAAAAACATTTTCACCTTCATCCATACAAGGGGTTTCATTTTCATTCACACAAGGGGTTCCATTTTTATTTTCAAATGTAAAAAAATTCCATTCTCATTTTCATCAATATGAGGGATTTGATTAACATTTGCATTCTCATAAGATATATTTTCATCATTTTTTTGTTTTTGCATTCTTTCAACCCTATAATTATTGATATCATCAATGGTGTATCCAACTTCATTTAAACAAGAAAAATCAATATTATCAAGACTTGGGTTTGAAAGAATACCTGGAGAGATTGTTTGAATAGGTGCATTTTCCATATCATTGGGAAGTGGATTTGAAGACATACCCAAAGTTGTTTGCATATGTACTATTTCCATATCATTCAAAGTTGAAGTTGAAGACATAGTTGAGTTTCTCTCCATAATTGTATTTTCTTCTATATTCACCATCTCCACATTTGCATCATCTACATTCATTTCATCATTCATGACTTTCTCTTCAACATTCATTGAACTAGATGCTTCCAAATTTTTTATTTGACGAATTCTTTCTCTTCTATCCTTTTGTCTTTTTGCCTCCATATCTTTATTTGCTTGAATTTCTTCAGGTGTCATTGACATTCTACACTTTTTTCTTTGTCTTTGTTTTGATCCCATGGTTACCAAACCCTTTTTGATGAAAAAACAAATGATTTACTTGTAACCAATTTTCAAATTTTTATCTCCTTCAAATATTCAAATAACACTTTGTACTATGAAGATCCTTTCTTCTTTGAACTTTGAAGTACACAAAAATATCATGAATACATCCAAAAACTCTCTTTTTTGAATCTTCTTGTAAATTATTCTTGTACTTGATTCCAATTTAGAAAATTCAACCTTCAACTAGCACTTGAATTTTCAACCAATATGCAATAGAATATGCCCTGCACAAGACAAATTTGTAATAAAAAATGCAGAAAATGGAGCTTTCAGGCCATACTGCAGAAAAAGAATGTTGCAAGAAAAATGTGTTGTACCAGAAAATGTCAAATTAGGAAAAAACGGATATATCAGAAACGTGTATGCATTATGCATTATGAAAGTAGAATGCGTACGCATTTCATAACGCGTATGTGTTACCTTTACCCAATGGGTAAAAAAATAACGCGTACGCGTTATGAAATGCATATGCGTTTCATTTCAATAACGCGTACGCATTTAAGTAAGGCATACACGTTATTTAAAAATTTGTTTCCCAACCTGCCTGCAGCCTTGGTTTTAGGCTCGAGAAAGGCTTGGCAATCCAAGCCTTACCCATGGACCTGCAACTAAAAAACTAAGGCAGATTGAAGAAGAATGTTCGACTTTGACAATATGGCTGATGAATTTTTTTTCTGAATCAATCTATAAAATTAAAACCCATTACAGAACACGATGTCGAGTTTTTAAATATATAATTTTTATTAAGATTGGATTATTTTTTCTATTTTTTAATTAATTTCAAAGCAAAGTAGTCCTTAAACTTGAAATATCAGACTTTTTTTGTTTTTTAATAACTTTTTTTGGTTAAGTTTTTTGTAAAAAAAATTAGATAACATCAATCTTCAGACAATTCTTTACACAATGAAAAAAAAAAGTTTCAAAAAATCTTTAGTTTGGGTCAAATTATGTTGTCCGTACACATTGATTTTTAAAAACAACAATTAAGGCCGATAAAAATTTAATAAAAAAAAAAATATTCAACAAAAAATTACAAAAAAAATTCCTCATCAATCTTCATGTTGTTAGCTCTCTTTCCCCAAAAGGAATTAGCAAAATACTTTTATTTGAGTCAAAACATGTTGTCCGTACATGTGCATGGTATGGTAAAAAAACAAGGACTTTTAAAATGTGGTTTTTGTTGGAGTTGAGAAGATACAACACCACAGAAGTCCAAAAGATCTTTGCAAGCAAATAACCTGTTACAAGGAGAAACAAAGAGAAGCAACAAAAGAAATGCTCAAGAATGTGGAGCAATGTATTCACCTGAAAATGTAAAATGAATAATGATACAAAAGATAGTTTTCAACTACATATAGATGAAAACCCTAAAAAGGAAAACCCTAGGCTTGCACAATAATAATTAATAAAGTAATTAATTATTATGTACCTAATGTTAGCTTAAGTGAAAAAGAGGTAAAAGGAAACTTTACGTAATTAAACAAATATTGTTTAATTAATAAAGTAAATGTCCAATTACTCTAACACCCCCCCTTAAGATAGACATAGGGAGAAGCTAAAACCTAGAAGAAGCTACTGAAAGCAAAAGCAATGGGTCCTGCCAACAAGGCCAGATCAGGTACCCAAGTACAATGAAATCTCTATGAAACGGAGAAAAGGAGAAAACCCAGTGGGAAAAACTCCTCTCCAAAAAGAGATAGAACAACATGCTAAAAGAAACATGAAGGAAGGAAGGCCTCATAAAGACCCCCCAAGGACAACTTCCTTCACCCCAAGCATAGAGTGCAACTAAAGATAGCGCGGAGATGCAAAAGGTTTTGTGAAGATGTTTGCAACCTGCTCGGTAGTGGGAACATACTCCAAGATGAGAGAACCATCCTGAATCAACTGTCTGATGAAATGCATATGAAGCTCAATGTGCTTCATACGCTGATGCTCCACCGGGTTGCACGAAATGTGTATAGCACTCTGATTGTCACACCAAAGAATAGTGGGACTATCAAGAGGAAAACCAAACTCAATCATCAACTGACGAAGCCATAAAATCTCCTGACTAGTGAGCACAGCAGCTCGGTACAGCCTCTATAGATGATAATGCATGAGCAGTCTGCTTCTTGCATGACCATGTGATAGGACCAGAGCCAAGACAAAAAAAAAATCCAGAAGTAGACTTTCAATCATTGACATCACTAGCCCAATCTGAGTCAGTGTAGCCAACAATGTGAGGATCCCCTAATGTGTAGTGAATGCCATATGAAGTGGTGCCCTGAATGTACCTCAAAATACGCTTGGCAGCTTGCCAATGACTCTCATGAGGATCATGTGAGAAGCGAGAGACAAGACCAACCGCAAAGGAAAGATCAGGATGAGTGTGAGTCAGGTACAACAAACTGCCAACCAACTACCTGTAAAGTGTAGCATCTATTGAAGGAGTGGGGCAAGTAGTAGTCAAAACAACCCCTGACTGAAAAGGTGTGGGGGCACGCTTGCAATCAAGCATGCCAAAGCGCTGAAGCATATCAAAAGAATACTTCTGCTAGTAAATGGAGATCCCCTCTGAAGACTGAATCACCTGAAGACCAAGGAAATAGTGTAGAAGGCCAAGATCTGTCATCTCAAACTGCTCCATCAAGGCTAGTTGAGAATTCTGAATCATAGAGGATGAGCTACCTGTGATGAGAAGATCATCTACATATAGCACAAGAATTAGGATCTCACCCTCAAGATGTTGAATATAGATCATGTGATCAGAATGAAAGCGAGTGAAACTAGTAGAGAGCAAAAAAGAGTCCATCTTCTCATACCAAGCCCGAGGGGCTTGTTTGAGACCATATAATGAACACTGAAATCTGCAAACCAAAGAAGAATCATGAACAAATCCCTGAGGCTGCTCCATATAGATCTCCTCCTGTAGGTCACCATGTAAGAAGGCACACTTCACATCCATCTGAAAAATGAGCCATCCTCTAGAAGCTGCAAGTGATAATACAAAGTGAATAGAATTCATCTTGGCGACAGGGGCAAATGTCTTGGAGTAATCAATACCTCAACCTGTGAGAAACCCTTCACAACAAGACGTGCTTTGTACTTATCAATAGAACCATCAACAACATACTTGGTGTGATACAACCATCGGCACCGAACCATCTTTCTGCCCTCAGGAAGAGGATAGAGAGCCCATGTATTATTCCTCATCAAAGAAGATTACTCCTCCTCCATGGCACTATCCCACTCAGGGTGACCTATCACCTCTGAAAATCTTTGAGGATCCTCTGAAAGAGCATGAGTCAAAAGACTAGAACCCGTAGTATGAGAACAAGTGTGACGAGTGTCTGAAGGATCACCGGCCATAAATCCTACTGCCTCAATAGTAAAGCGAGCCCATTTGGGCCTCTGAGGTGGAGCAAGTGGAGGTGGGGATGGGGGATCATCAATATCCTCATCAGAATCCTCAAAATAATCCTGAAGAGCTGTAGTGGGTGGAGTAGGTAGTGAAGTGGACACTGGAGACAGGGTATCAACTGGAGGAAAGCACTCATCAAACTGAACATCCTGTTGAAACAGGACCTCTCTGGTATCAGGATCAAACAACTTGTATGCCTTAACATCCTCATAGTAGCCAAAAAATATGAGGGGTCAACTCTTCCACTCCATAGCTCTCCTTTGAGCATCAGGAATAAAAGCCCATGCCTCACTACCAAATACTTGAAATGATGAAATATCAGGCTTGTCATGGGACCAAGCCTCCTCAGGAGTCATATGTCGAATAGCCTTGTGAGGCATCCGATTCAAAATATAGTTGGCACAATTGACTGCCTCAACCCAAAAAGATGAATCCATGGACCTGGACTGAATCATACAACTAGACATCTCCCGTAAATTTCTCTTCTTTCACTCAGTGATACCATTCTGCCGAGGGGTGTAGGGAACAAAAAACTGATGCTGTAAACCATGCTCAGTGCAAAACTCTTTGAAATCCTGATTCACATACTCCCCCCCATTATCTGTATGTATCCACCGGATAGAAAGACTAGACTACTTCTCTACAAATGTCTTGAAGACATGAAAGGAATCAAAGACATCAGACTTGTACTTAAGAAAGTACAACCATGTGCGTCTAGAGAAGTCATCAATGAATGTGAGTACATACTTGGCCCCTGAAAAAGAAGGAGTGGGAAATGACATGAGGTCACTATGAATCAACTCCAAGGGTGCCAAAGCACGAGTGGTACTGCCCTTCGGAAAGGGATCCCTGTGATGCTTTCCAAGCACACAACCATGACAAACACAGTTAGTGCAGGAAATCCGTGGAAGACCAAGAACAAGTGACTGTTTACTCATCTGCTGAAGATATCTATAGTTGACATGGCCCAAACGCTCATGCCAAAGCTAACTCACTGAATCTGCATGTGCTATAAGAGATGAACCTGTACCCTCAGAAGGTGCGAATCCATCAAATCTGTAAAGACGAGATGCAGTATCAACACTACCAGTAGCCACAACCAAATCAGAATCATGGAGGTCCCGAATAACCACATCATGTGAGAACTCAACTGTCTTACCAGAGCCAGTGTGGCAAATCTGATAAATGGACAAGAGGTTCATCAAAATGTTAGGAACAACCAAAACATCCTGTAGAGTGCCTCCATCCAAAGAGACAGAACCTGAACCCAAGATAGAAAGTTGTGAAGAGTCACCCATTGCAATCTATGAAGTACCACAAGAGGCAAGAGAAGTGACCAACTATTGAGTGTGAGTCATATGGTGAGAAGCACCAAAGTCTAAAATCCAAGTGGACCCATTGGTCGATGCTCGTGCAGTGAGAGCATGACCCTTCCCTGTGGTGGAAGAAGAAGAAGACTGAGGTGAGGAGATGTGTTGCTGCTGCATGGCCTCCTCTAAAGCCTCTAATCATTTCCAACACTTAGAAACTGGATGACCTTGCTTGCCATAGAAACTGCAAGTGTCTCCTGATTTCTCCTCAGTCTTGGAGGAAGACTCACCAAATTTTGAAGATTTCCCATGTTTTGGATTAAACGGTGGTTTAGAATCAAACTTAGGAGGCAGTTTGGAGGAATGCTCACTACCTACAAAATCTTTTTTGGGCCTCGGTTTTTGCTTCTATTTCCCCTTCGATGACTGAGCAACCAATGCTTTGCTCTTTGAACCTAAGAGCATATCCATCTGAGAAAGGTGAGACTGTTCCCGAGACAATCGCTCACAAAATAAATCAAAGGAAGGCATGGTAAAACTGGCACCCAAACCATCCATGGTGGAGTAGAAGGAGGAAGCAAATATCTAAAATGGACCACGAAGCTTTGAAAGAATCAAGGAAATGCACTATGTGTTTGTCTTGTTCTTCCCACAACCCTATAAATAGTATGGATAGTTTTGAACTGGTTCAAAAAATCCTCAATAGTGGGAAATGAATCAGGTAACAATGAAGTCAGCTCTGCCTCAATCTGTAATGCGCGGAACTCATTAACGGCCCCAAAAAGTGTCTCAAACTTCAGCCACATGGCTCGAGGAGTGAGCAAAGCATCAAGGTGAAACAAAAGACTGTCTGAAACATGCATGCATAACAAACCCATAGCCTCATCCATCTTGTTCCTGTGCTACATAATCTCAAAAGGATGCTGCAACTGAGGCTGAACCTCATCTAAACAAGACCATAACCCTCATGACCTGAGTAGCCTCATCATATGAGACTTTCAAGTGTGATAGTTATGTGATGTGAGTAGCTCAACTGAAGAGTCTGCCATGAAACCTTGCATCTGTACCTGCTTGTGTTTTTTATTATTATGTGATCTTTTAGAATAGATAGAAGATGCAAAAGGGTGTGTATTTTTGAGAGTTTTGGTGTTGTATTTTTTGATATAAATGACAAAAAGCAAGAGAAAAAACACTCCCCACAAAAGATAAACCCAAACCCTAGTACAAACTGAGAAGAAGGAAGCAATACATAAGCAAAAAAAAATTCAAGACAAATTCTCATGTACTTGGTGAAAATTCTGATAAAATAGATCACATCACTGAATAGAGCATGTTGAGAGCTTTCCAACGCCTATTCAAGTTTGAAAAACGGAGTCCGTTTGCATCTTCTATGACCCCGGAAGTGAAGAAAGAAGACCTCACTTTGACTGGTAAAAATATCCAGACAGGTAAAAAAATTAAAAATATTTCTATACCATCAGATTGGTGCCATTCTCAGCTTTCCAATGCATCTTCCTGTTCGAAAAACGGAGCTAGGATGCCCAAGTTATGCCCATTTGACCAAAAATGACATAATAGGGGGTTGGAGAGAAAAAATTAGCCCTCAAGGGCTTAAAATTCGGCAGCCCCAGGGCACATGGCGGACCGGGGGCGGGCGCGCAGGAGGTGGCAGCATGTGGGTGGTGTGGCTGGTGGTGGGTGGCTGTGGCTCGCAGGTGGCGCTCGGGTGGAGCGGACCGGGTGGCGGGCCGGCAGGGGCGGTGGTGGGCTTGGCCGTGGGTGGTAGCCGCCGGTGGCGGTGGCCGGGCAGTGGCGGGTGGCGCTCTGGTGGTGTGGTGGTTTAACACTGGCCGCACAAATAAACCAAAAAAAATGATTTTTTTTTAATTTTTTTGATTTTTTTGCCTTTTTTTGCTTCGTACGGCCTTAGGGCAAAAAAATTTTGCCTTCCAAATTGACTGTAACCAAAATCGACAATTTGACAAGTCGATTTAGGGGTTTTTGGGCACTACGAATCCAATGGCACTGTCCATTTGAGCCCAAAGTGAACCCAAAAAATGGAGTATGCTGAATCCACCCAAAAAAAACTTAGAACCCTAGATTTGCTTCCAATGCAAAATCTCAAAACAAGAACAAGCAGCTGCAAATCTGAAGCTCTGATACCATGTTGGAGTTGAGAAGATACAACACCACAGAAGTCCAAAAGATCTTTGCAAGCAAATAACCTGTTACAAGGAGAAACAAAGAGAAGCAACAAAAGAAATGCTCAAGAATGTGGAGCAATGTATTCACCTGAAAATGTAAAATGAATAATGATACAAAAGATAGTTTTCAACTACATATAGATGAAAACCCTAAAAAAGAAAATCCTAGGCTTGCACAATAATAATTAATAAAATAATTAATTATTATGTACCTAATGTTAGCTTAAGTGAAAAGAGGTAAAAGGGAACTTTACGTAATTAAAC
Organism: Sequoiadendron giganteum; assembly: GCA_007115665.2. Lineage (NCBI taxonomy): Eukaryota > Viridiplantae > Streptophyta > Pinopsida > Cupressales > Cupressaceae > Sequoiadendron > Sequoiadendron giganteum. The sequence continues at coordinate 385,530,002 of CM021102.1, forward strand.
AAATATTGTTTAATTAATAAAGTAAATGTCCAATTACTCTAACAGTTTTTATAGATTCTTATCAAAATTTAATTTCTACAATCTGGGTATTTGAATAATTTAAATATTTATAAACTAAATTCAAATTTCTAAATTTCATTTTGCATACTTTTTTAAAAATTGATTTTGTAAGTGATGCAAATTTTCAGTCCAAGTGTGACAAATTCTGAAAAACAATAAAAACACTTCCACTTTTTGAGCTTTTTGTGGACCCAACTTCTTGCATCAGCCCTTGTGGTGGTAGCATGACCAAGGGAGGTAGCATTAATGGTGTTAATGATGTTTTGTGAAGAGGCTCCCATGGAAATATTGTGTGATTGGGGATCAGGAGATGTTTCTCTAATAGTGTTGAGGTCAAATCCTTTTGGTAACCTAGCCCCTTGGTCAAGAAGCATGGCTAGATATCTGGATGAATTGTTAAGAATGAGTTCTTCCACAAAAGAGGCCACTTCTGGGTTTTGGGCAGCAGCGTGTATGTCTTCTTCAAAGACTTCCCCATTTGGGTTTCTACGGATAAATTGTTCAAAAATATTGTGTGGAATGGACATCTCACTGAAAGGATTGATAATAGAATTTCCCATGTCATTAGAAAAAGTATTCATGTCATTGGTGAAATCGAGAAAGTTGGTGTTTTGACCAAAAGAACCCATGAGTCTTTTCTTTCTCTGTAATCTAGTTTCAACCATACAAAATTTTTCTCAACTTTGGGATGATGAAGGAGAATGAGCTAAAGATGACACTATGTTTTTTGAGATTTTTGTGGAATTTAGGAATGTTATGAAAAGCAAATGAGACCAAAAGGAGACTAAAGGTTTGTGAATGCAAATGATATGACACTAAGGTGAGGAGACTAATGGTATGCAAACTAAAAGCAGCCTAAGATGCACTCAGTTTTGGTAAATCTAAGGAGATGTATACTTGACCATACAAAGTTTTGGAAAAGCTTTAGATTTGGAATATCAATGGACTGTAAAAGGACTAAAGGAGGAGAAAGTGAAATTTCCACACTAGAGTATTGAGTGGGAAATAATTCACCAACGATATTAACTAAAAGACAAAGGGTGATTGAGTCAAATGATAACCTACTTTTGAATGCAAAGGTTTGATAATGGATGGTAAGGAATCTACTCCTACAATCTACAAAATGAGTGTCTAAGGAGATGGTAGAGCTTAACAATGCAACTAATCAAATGCAAATGAAAACTGATGGTGACCTTAAGAAGGCCATCTATAATGCAATGATGAGGGAAGTTGAGAAATTCAATGTTTGGTTTGATAGAAACATTAGAGAAAGACTTGATGGAGTCTGGAAAAAGACAAGTTTGGACCTTAGTGTTGACAAAAAAAAGATATTTTTATAGACAGGCAAATGCATCGCAACAAATGTGTTACGACAGAGCAGGTGCATCACAGTAAGGAGATGGCAGTGTTTGAATTGAAAAATGAAGCTCAAAATAGCGAATGCGGTTCAGTATCAGTTAGGTGCGATTCAGAAAGGCGAATGTAACGCATTAACAGGAAAATGCGATGTGATATGGCAATTGTGGCATTTGCAGCTTCAAATGCAGGTCAACAAAGTGATTGTGACTCAGAAATAAGCAAGTGCAGTTTGATAGGGTGATTATGTCACATGAAGCAAATTTGGAATAAAATTTCAGCAATTTGACCAGTTTGTTTCAGATTTTGGCAAGTTTGATGTTCATTTGTTGAAATTGTCTTAAAACAGTTGGCAAACACATGGTGTTGTATAAAATGAAAATCAACCACATAGAAGTTATTTTACAAAAATCCTATGGCTGCAAGGAGAGTATTCTTATGGATCTCACATGGATTTTACTCCAACTACATATCCTTAGTGTATGAATTCAGAAGCTTGGCCCCACGGGCTACCCCTTACAATGCACTCACTTCTCAAGGCAACCAAGCTTCCAACCTCCATGAAATTCCCATGGAAGATTGATCATCTCTACTAAGAACTGTACAGGTGTGGGTGCCTTGGGAATGACCATTGCTACACCAAAAAATAGAAGGTTTGTGGTTTTCTAAAACAAAGGTTTTATTTCGGGCACCCATTCAGAAGGCCACACAAGAGGCATTATCATCCCACTCTGTAGAGGTTATGCTCTATAGGTTTCAACGCAACACAAGGGTACCGGGGAGTGAATTGCTGGTCCACATGAGCTTTCGTTAAGCTAAGCTTTCCTTAGCATTAAAATTTATATACCGATCAGGCATCGCTTGGCTTTAGCATGTTCCCAGTTTGAGTCGCTTTGGGGTGAGTACTTTTTCCCACCAAAGCAGGCCCAATTTCTAAGGCTAACAAAATTCAGTCAAAATATTCATAGTTCAATCAATCTTTGTTTAAAAAAAAAGAGAGAGCACATGAATATCTTAACTCACACTCGCATGATGTTCTTTTTAAGCCCAAATCAAAATGTTTGTTATGATGACTAACTAAATCACAAAACATAAAATACAATGGTTCATTTTAACTATTTTTAGTGTTTGTCAAGCATGGGGGTTCATTTTAACCATTTGTAATGTGAGCTAACTAACAGTTAATTTTAAACCCATGAAAAATGTGAATGTTCTTTTCTTTAAACCAAATGCAATTGTGTGTTTTTTCTTTTTAACTAATCAGTGAAATGCATGATTTGATTATTGTAAAAAAAAAAACAAATAGTCCTCTAGCTTGACACACACTGCAACAAACAAATTAGTATTAAAAAAAAATGTAATCTAAAACAAGGAAAAAAGATATCAAAAATATAAGAAAAAAAGAATTAAAACTATTTTTCTAGTCGCCTACATTGCATCAGGGAAAATGCATCATTCGGAGTTGCAAATACAACACGTTATGTCGGATGCGGCTGTCTGACTATCATATGCGTCTCAATAGAGTGGATGCGTCGCTTCAAGTGGCAAGTGCGGTGCAACAGAGTAGTTGTGTCGCTTAAGGTGTCAAATGCGTCGTGACAGTGCAATTGTGTCACTCACGCAAGAATATACGACACAACAGAGTGTTTGTGTCACACAATATGTCAATTACGTCGTTTCGTACACCTGTACCTACAAAGAAAACAAAAACCATACAAAAAACCTGCAAAAACGTGTATTTTAAAAAGAGAATGTTGGGTTCACCAACGTAATTGAGGATTTTATGCAAAGGATCAAAATGATTAGATTATTCAAAAACCCGCAAATACAATAGAATGCATAGGAGAAACACAGAAAGGAAAACATGAACTAAAATGAAACGAGCTCACAAAACCCTTCTTCCTCCACGACTGACTTCCATTGCACCTTCTAGCTTGTTGTGATGATGAGTGTGCCCTTAGATTGTGATGAACAAACTCTACTATGGCCTAGCCCTAAGAAAATTTTTGAAGGATCTGTACTATAAGCTATGCAATAGAAACTAAATTCTAAATGCAAATAATTGAAATGACAATACTAGAATGCAAGAGAAATTAAGATAGGGGTGGGGGTCCTAGCTCGATTGGCTAAAGCATCATATTGCAGGCAAGAGGTCATGAGGTCTAGTCTTCCCCCAAACCCATGGTACTGGAGGGCATGTCGTGCTAGCACCACCGGTCATGTGAAAAAAGTTTACCAGGCGCACTACAGTGTATAGGGGGACGGATACCCGACTGATTCTTGCAGTCTAAAAAAAGAAAAAAGAAAAAGAGAAATTAAGATTAGAAAAAACTCCAAGATATTAAGAGATTCAAGATTGTTGAAATGAGAACAAAATTGACATTTTATAGAAAATGCAATTTTGAATGGACAAATGAGATGAGAGATTGAGAAATGCCCTAGAATCAATGGTCAAGATTCAAAATAGCAACTCTCAATTAGGGTTAAGGTAAAATTCTCAAATGAGGGCACAAGATTTAATTTAAGAAATTAAATCAAGGATGGAGAATGAACATGACAGTGAGATGAAAATTAGTAAAAACCAAAAGATAAGAAGATGAGATTTAGAAAATCAGTAATTTTAGCAATTATTTGATTTGTAGAAGAATACTTCCATTTTGAATTAAAATTAATTAAAATTATGGATTTAGTGAGATAGTAAATAATTGATTTAAGATTATTTACGAAAAGAAGAAACAGTTAACCATGTGAAGCCATTTTTAAATAAATTGTTTTATTTAAAAAAAGGGAAATGTCAAATAAGGCAATTAAATAATTAGAAATAACTATTTAATTTAGAAGAGGTAGTTAATTAATTAAATAAATTAATAAATCTATTTAATTAAAAAAGAATTTGGGCATTAGTGACATATTAAATAAATAAATTTAAATATATTTATTTAATAATCAAGAAGACATTAATGAAAAAGATTAATTAAATAAATTGAGAACTTTATTTAATTATGAGTAGAGTTTGATAATTAGTGACACATTAAATAAATAAATAAGATCTATTTATTTAATAATCATGAAGAATAAAAAGTCATGAATTAATTAAATAATTATGAATTATTTAATTAATAGTTGAAGGTGGTTAGAAACATAATTAAAATGTCATAATTATGTTAGGATGAAAAGTGGTAAAATAGTGCTTGCAAGCTTAGGTCATTTTTATGTGTCTACAATACCTTGCATCACAGTATATTGATGAACAATGGTTATAAACTTGCTAAAATAATTTTTTATTGTGGTATCTATTAGTTTAGGGGACCTACATGTCTAAGGCTAGGTGACTACCTCCTATTCTCTTCACAGATACAAGTCTCAATAGACCAAGGGTTTGTAGGATTAACCAAACACAATGATAACTCACTCTTGAGGTATAACTTTCACTCTCCATATACATGTACCCATTAGAGAATGTGGTTGAGCTCAACTTTGAGATGATGAAATCTCTAAAAATACACAAATAATACAATCTTGGGTAAACAATAAAGAAAATAAAGTAAACCAAAAGGTTATTTTATTCTCTAGGATCACAGGCAGCGCAATGAGAGAGCATACACACCTAAATTCTACACAAGCACAACATACATGTTTATTTATAAATCTCAAATGAAGTGTGTAACTAAGCTAAAAAAATATACTTTGCCTTGCACCAAATTATGCCAATAGTCTTAGATTTAATTCTTTCTCTTAGCGATTGCCAATTTGCACCACTTGATTAGCTTCTCAAATCAAACAAACATTAGCTAAAAATAAAATCCTTTTGAAAAAATTAGAAGTGCAATAGTAGATTCCAAAAGTGTTAAAGTAACTATTAGATGCACAATAATACTTTCAAAAATGTCGATTTCCTATCAAATTATTGATTCTAAAAATAGGAATATCATTGAAAACTCAATTAAATAACAAATGCCTACATCAAAGAAAGTGTGTGCACAAAAACTAAAGGAAAATAAAATAAAATATTTTGGTAAAAGCACAAACATGTGTCACACTTTTGGCCAACTAAATAATTTCAAGTGAAATAGTTTCAACCTAAACAATTTCGATCAAAATAGTTTCACCTGAAACTACATGGCACATAGAGTTTTAGGTGAAACCCTTTCGCCCTAAACTACAAAATTTGAATGTTTTATTTTGTCGCTTTAAAATGTGACTCAATTTATATGTAAGTTTTTTGATTGAAAGAGTCCGAGGAAAAGGGGTTTCAATTGAAATAGTTTTTCTTGAAACTATCTATGTGGTATCATTGTTGGTAGCCACCTCATATTTTTTCAAAAATTTCTAAAATTTTCCACTTGAACGTGATATTTCTTTAGTCATAATGGTTTTTTCATAAAGTTAAAAATACTCTTTTGTATAGTTCGGAGTTAAGAGTCAAATATATATATTTTTTTTTATTTTGATTATTTTTAATATGGTTTTTATTTTAAATAATCCAAGTAGGTTGTTAAAATAAAAAATGAAGTTGATTAAATTTTTAAAAAATACTAAAACATATTAAAAAATACAAAATATATGATGCACTAGAGGAGAGAAATTTTTTTAAAAGGATTTTTTTTTTTAAATGATAAAAAATATACAATAGTTGAAGTCAAATGAAAACTATCAAATTTTGGTATGTTTGATTTTAAAACATTGTTACAAGAACATGATTTTAAAAAAAAAAATCCATACACTAGATATTGAAGTTATCTGTGTATGAAAAAAGATTCAGGGGAAAATAAAATTGTTTACTATTTTTTCTTCACATCAACTCAACGAAATTTTCAGCAATTCTAAATCTATTCTTAAATTTATAAAAAAATATTAAAATATTTTGAAGTTAAAAACATAAAGATCACTTTTATGCCATCGAAGTTGAGAATTTGTATTTGTGTTCGCCGATTCTTTTATAAAGTGTTACACAAGTTTGTACCTTCACCCATTTTACCTCTACAAATGTGTCTAACCTTACTTCATTCTACATGATGATAATGCCATAAATAATGGTAGAGTGGATTTCTCTTAGCTTAACATAACCTTGATAATAAAATGGATGCAAAGGTGACTTGATTTCTTAAAATTTATGAAGGAGATCAAAATTCGTTGAGAGATTGAATGGCTAAATGATGGGTGCTTTATAGATTTTACATATACACGATCAATTGTGTAGGATGATTCAAAATATCCATGGATGAAACTGAATGAGAGGTCATGATCAACGTGCAAGTGATATGTGTCAAGATAAGAGGCTTGAATTATGAGTTAAGTGGCTACCTAGTTGAGACAAATGAGCGTGAAAGAGTGAATTGAGGTTGTTTTTATCCAATTCATTAAATTAAGAGATAAACAAATATAAATTAAATTAAATGAGTAAATTTATTTAATTTTATACATACATAAAATGAAGATATATTTAAAAAATTAACTCACATTGATTTTATTTATTTTGAGAAGAATTTTAAGATAAAAAATGAAAATTAAATAAGTTTATTTAATTTTAGAGGAAATATTAGTTAATTAAATAGTAGTAGGGAAAAAATGTTGTGTAGATAAGAAGAAATGATAAATTAATTAATTAATGTTGCTATGGAAAATAATGAAATAATTAAAGAAGATAATTTGTTATAAATTATTAGTGATGAATAGATTGATACAAATAATGTCCAAAAATTATAATGATTCGAAAGAAATGTGTTAATCAAAAACCAATAACATTAACATTAATTGTTTGGATAATTGTAAAAGAGACATTTAATGTCTTATTCACAATAGCTCTGAACAATATGTTATAGATTAATAATGATGAATGAATTATTTAATTAAAGAGATTAATATTTATGAATAGATTGAAAATAACGAAAAATGCATTAGTCAACAACCACTAGATAACATTAATATTAATTGTTTGGACAATTGTATAAAAGACGTCAAATGTCTCATCCACAATAGCTGTGAATTACTTATCAACTCTTCAATGGCAATTGTTTTCTCCGTCCTTTGAATAAGTCGAGATGAGTATCTTGGTTTCAAAGCAAACAATGGAACGGAGTTTTCTCAGATTAAGGGTCATTTTCTTGTAAGAACAGATGATACAAGCAAATCCCCAAATCGTAAACCAGGTGGAAGATGAAGAATTTGAAAACAAAAGGGAAGGGAAGGATGTGTGTAGTCTGGCCGCTGTGTGTTCTTCTTGGAGATCTGCTGCTGATGCCAATTTGGTGTGGGAGAGGATGATCACTCTACATTTCGGCCAAAACATTTCCAAGGGAATCTTTTCTGTTGCCTTCCCTTCAAAGAAGCAGCACTATTTCTCTCTTGTCAGAGATCATCGGATCAAGGTACGATTTCTTTTTTTTTTTTTTCTTTCCACACAGTATGTATTGGGATGGGTGATCTTTCGGGAAGGTCCAATGTTTCATCTATCTAGATGCAATGAGTATTAAGTGCACCATTCACTATTATGAAAGATGGGTTATTGTGAATCACTACTCATGAAATATGGGTCAATGAGTTTGGCTTGTAAAACTACATAATTGATAGAAAAATCATAATTTGACAGGCTGTGGAAAATACCTCCTACTTATCAATTGATGAGCTAAAGGGGCTCTATAATGAATGGTTCATAAGGTACAACACTTGCTGAAAGTTTTGCAAATGAAGTTGCAAGCTAAGTGGGCTTAATCTTGAAGAAAACTCCATGATTAAGTGTGCTTGAGCTGGAATAGTACTGGAATGGATGACCTCCCCATAGCGTCCAGTGCTTCACCTCTGTTAACACCACTTAGATGCAATGAGTGTTAAGTGGACCATTCAGCACCTCTGTTAACATCACTTAGATGCAATGAGTGTTAGGTGGATCATTCACTATCAAGAAAGACGGGTTCTTGTGAACTGCTACTCATGAATGAATTTTTGATTTATAAAACTACAGTTGAATCATGATAGAAAATCATTTTTAACCTTTCTAACCGCTTTTTTAAGGATCAAATGGTTGGAATTTGTTGAACTGGCGAAATTTTACAAAGTTTGAATTTATTTTTAGAATGAAAATGTTTCCTTTGACCTTTTGAATAGTATGATTTGTAAGAAAAATTCTTTCTTATCTGTTATGTTGCGTGACCCAGAGAATTTGGGTGGATGAATTTACTGGAAAGATCAGTTGCATGATACCTGCGAGAGATTTACATATAGTTTGGGGTAATGACAGTTCTTATTGGGAATGGGTTAAGGCGGGACGATTCCAGGTTAGAATAGATTATAAAAATTTCAATTTCAATTTCTCTTTCATCTTTCATTGTTCAAAATCATTGTTGCAGCTGATAATTTTATGTGGATTTGTACCTTTCAGATTCGAACATGTCGCCAGATTGCGTTATGTGTGGTGGTTCGATATATGGCAACGTCTCAAGTGCAACATCTTGTCTCCCAATACACACTACACAGTGTCATTTATAATTAGAATGGACGACAACAGTGCTGGGTATGGGTATCTATTTAGCCGATATGGGTATGGGCATCTATCTCCCTTTATCTTTTCAGTTGAAGCACCTGATGGGGTTCGAATGGAATCTGCTCGATTTGTGGAAGATCTAGAAAAATCAGTTGAAAACCATGGGCAAGGATTCAGCATGACTCCTCTTTCATAAGATGAAAATGGCTGGATAGAATTTGTTGCAGGGGAATTCTTCTTAGAAGAGCAGCGTCCCAATGAAGGCAAAAGAGATTGAGTTCTCTATGAAAAATGTAGACTGCATCTTCACCAAGAGTGATATTTGGGTGGACTGTGTTAAGATAGAACCTAAACATTAGCTGTTGCTGAATACACTTTCCTGATTGGATATGTGTAACTATCATAAGAAGTGCAGTGTTGTTTGATCTTTTCAGGAAATAAATTGCTTTCTGCCATAGATAATCTAAACTGCACTAGATAATGTGGTTTGAAAAATCAGAAGATTGTAGAGCACAGATACACAACCAGAAGGATTACCTTTTGGTAAATGGAAAAACTATGATTCTTCCCTGCACTTCGGAATTAAAACACTGTCCAATTTAAAAGTAAAACCATCTAATTCAAAATTTCACCTAATTCTACACTTCTAGTCAACAAAACTAATTTGATAAGTTCACCATTATAGAATTCAACAGTTACATCTAGGGGAGAAGACCCAGTATCCGTCAGGGATAACTTTGCGCAACCATAGAATCTAAATCGTGCGTTGAATCAAAAAAAAAAATTATGGGTTTTTTTCGTCCACAAGTTAAGAGCTTATAACTAAGCTTTTGACTTTTGGGCAATTCGGTAGAGTGCGGGAGCATTGGATATGCGTGCGGAGGTCAAAAAGACACCTTTTAGAGGTGTCGTCCGCTCTCCGCCACCTAACGTCCTAGTACCCGCCAGCTATAACCACCAATAATTTTTTTACAAAACACCTAAATGTGTGACTATTAACATTTAAATAAAACTATTCTATCATTCAAATCCGCTCAAAAGTGAATGGGTCTAATTCACGTTGGCACCTTAAAAAATCAATTTCGTGCCCATTAAAAATCACTCCTACATATTAATCTCCTTACATTAGCACCGGACACCAAACACATTACACCCCAATTAATCTTCATTTGGGGTCCGATTTAAGCATATGACTAATATTTTTTTTGGTGGGTACCCCAGTCTATTCCATCAATGTTCAAAGCACATTGTACAGAAAATGAAAGAAGTGTTGTATTCAACAACAATAGGATATTAATTTTAATAGAGGTAGATCGATTACATACTTGGGTTTTCAGAAATGTGCACAAGAAATTAACCAAGGGTTTCATAATAATAATTCCTCACCTGTAGGAATTCAAAAGTGCGTTTTCAGATAGATGTGGAATATTCCAGGCAAGGGTTTCATGAGATTAATTTGCATACATGTGATCAACCCATGAAATTCCTCATCATTTTTGGAGACAATATCATGAGACAGTCACCTTTACTAGGTGGTATTTAATCATTTAACCCCAAAAAAACTCGTATTTGGAAAAACAAAGCAAGGGTTTTCACAAAAAATAGTGTATACTAAATGGGTTTGCTGATTTATGTTCATATTCACATGGGTTTTTTTATAAAAGGGTCGATGCAAACCATTAATCATTTTTTGCAAACATGTGCTCAAACCTATGAAATTCTCCTATCATTTTTGCAGACAAAATCATGATACAAATAAGGAGAGGAAATCGTTTAACCCCAAAAAGAACCCTGTGTAAAACACCAGCATATATATATATATACATGCATACATACATACATACATACATATATATATATATATATATATATATATATATATATGGCCAAGTTCCCTAGACTCTAAGTGAATTTAGATGTTCTTGTGTTTGAGACTAAAATACATGTATATATAGTAGATAACTAGATAGATTAGTTAGAGTCATATTGTTAGAATATAATGTTATTAGGGCTCACCCTTATAAAAAGTTTTATAACCTTATATTAGAATAATATATAAATTTTATAAGGGTGAGCCCTAATAACATTATATTCTAACAAAATGACTCTAACTAATCTATCTAGTTATCTACTATATATACATGTATTTTAGTCTCAAACACAAGAACATCTAAATTCACTTAGAGTCTAGGGAACTTGGCCATATATATATATATATATATATATATATATATATATATAGTATGTATGTATGCATGTATATATATATATATGCTGGTGTTTTACACAGGGTTCTTTTTGGGGTTAAACGATTTCCTCTCCCTATTTGTATCATGATTTTGTCTACAAAAATGATAGGAGAATTTTGTAGGTTTGAGCACATGTTTGCAAAAAATGATTAATGGTTTGCATCGACCCTTTTATAAAAAAACCCATGTGAATATGAACATAAATCGGCAAACCCATTTAGTATACACTATTTTTTGTGAAAACCCTTGCTTTGTTTTTCCAAATATGAGTTTTTTTGGGGTTAAATGATTAAATACCACCTAGTAAAGGTGACTGTCTCATGATATTGTCGATGCAAGGGTTTTCACAAAAAATAGTGTATACTAAATGGGTAATCGTTTAACCCCAAAAAGAACCCTGTGTAAAACACCAGCATATATATATATATACATGCATACATACATATATATATATATATATATATATATATATATATATATATATATATATATATATATATATATATGTATATATATCTATGTGTGTGTATGTATGTATGTGCATACATACATACATACATACACACACTTTGAAAGGAGAATGATGTTTGTTGTTGCCTGACAACATGGGCAGACAACTTTATATATACATACATGCATACATACACATATATGTATACATACATATATGTATGTATGTATGTATGTGCATGCATACATACATACATGCAATGTGGGAGAAAAAAATAGCACCATGACCCAACAAAATCAAATAGCACATGATGAAAAATGCGTGTAAGAGGAATGATATATTTCATAAACAGGTAGTAATAATTTTTCAATCATCGAATAAACCTTTCATGGGTCATGAAAGATGCAGAAGAAAATGATTAACCAATACCATTGTTTGCATTTTCAAAGGATAGTTAAAAGAAACAAACATATATATCAATCTGCTCAATGAACAAGAGACAACATACACATAATTTCTAAATGAATGTATAAAACATTGCACAGATTCATTTACACTTTGAAACACACTGCTTAATGTGTGTTTTATAGGTATAACATTGTACACATTCTTTTACAAATTTAATAAGATGCAAAAGAAAATGATTTACCAGTACCATTGTTTGCATTGTCAAAGGATAGGCAAAGGATACACACATATATATCGATTTTCTGAATGAACAAGAGACACATAATGTAAAATGACAAATATATGCATGTTGGTTTGTTGTATGTACAATGGAAAGTATAAAAATATAAACAATTGCTAGTCTGGTGTATTGGACAGCCAAAGGAAATGTATTCAAATGGTAGTCTGTTGTATTGGCCAGCCAAAGGAAACATAGTAAATGATATAAAAGAATTGATGCAAAACTTAGGAGAATTCGTTTTGCAGATCTTGTAAAGACAACAAACAAACCCTTCATTTACTTATAAAGTAAAGTAAAAAGACAGTGCATAAATATAAATGTTAAACGCACAGTTCCTGAAAGTAAGAAGACACTGCATAAATATAAATGTAAAATGCATAGTTCATGAAAATAACTATAAGTAGAATGTATAAAGTACCAACCTGAAACTGTAGAGGAATGTGCAGAGGATGTCTGTCGATGCTCTGAATTCTGCAGGAATAAGTTGTCATAGATAACAAATGACACTGGTTTCTTTCCCCCTCTTATTTAGGAATTCAAATGTGGCAACTGAATGCATTCAATTTGGTTGTTGAGTTTGAAATTCCAATTTGTTTGAACATTTGAATTTGTAGATGCCAATTACGTAGGTTTTTAGAGATGATATGAGTGAATTCTGCATTATATTTGGATTTGATGTTTATTTGGGGAGCCTTACCCATGTATTTAATTGTGCAGGTACCTACAAGAAATGAAGTAAATACATATATTTGCCAAGGAGTGTGTGGAAGACTGTGCATTTCAAATCCCGTAGAGTTAATAGGAGATTGTGATTATGTCATGTAAAACACCATTAAATGTGCATGTGTAGCTGTAAATATAAAATATAATGAGGGATAAAATTTTGCAAGTGGGGGTATTTGTAACAGTAAATGTTTTAAATTAAATTGTAAATGAGCCTTTTTATATGCAAGTTGATTTTTTTTATAAATGCAAAAGCATTTTTAGCTGTCTATTATGATTGGTGAGTTACTCATTGTGTTATGAGCAGCTATTGGTCTTATTGTAATTTTTTATTTGTTCAAATAAAGTTTTGTACTAGGTCAAAGTTAAATTTTTTTTGGGGGGTGGAGTGAGCATAGAGGTGGCGGTTATTCAATGGGGGGCGGTAACTGGGTCTTCTCCCCTATTTGTTTAACATTTATGGAAAAAAATCCTTTAGATAAATTTGTTTAGGGTAACTCATTTTCTTTTGAATATTAATATTAAAAAATTTAAAAAGTTCAGATATTATAAAATGATTAACAACCGAACAATTTTATACTCACATTACAAATTAATTAGTGATCAAACCAGAAAACACAATATATCAAGACGTCTAGGGGACTCCTAGTTTTTCAACCATCTCAAAGACATCCAGACGTCTCCTACGACCAAACGACCAAAAAACAAATCTTTTTAAAAAATCAATTTTTTTTGTGTCCAAGGCCAAACCCTAATGGCCTAAGGCCCCACCAAAACCCTACAAACTTAATAAAACTACCTCCTATCCTCATTTCTATTCACAAAAGACAAATCAACAAGAAGCTAATAGTGTGAGTGTGAGAGTGAAAACTACAAGTATAAGGTGAAATCTAGTGAAAATGAAGAGCAAGAGGGTTGAGGATGAGCAAGATGAAGAGCAAGAAGAGGAGTGATGTCAAGTTAAGGTTTGCTTCAAAATTCAAATATTTAAAACTAGTTTGCCAAAGTTTCATTTGAAATTAAAAATCATCTTTTTATAACTATTTTTTCAAGTACTATATGTATTTTAGTGCCACCGCCCCGTTCCCACCCCATCACCATCCCCTCGCCATCCCCAAACTTAGACTCTTGATCCCCATCCCCGAAACCTGTCCCAATGTCCCTGCATCCTCGGTCAAAAGACTTCATGAAACTATGATTTACTATAACTTTTGTATTTCATCATTTGATTTTATCTTTTTCAAGTGTCTAATGTTTTAAATTTCTCAAAATACTTATGTTTGTTCACCAATTGCCTTTTTCTATCAATACATTTCAAACAATCTCCCTTGATATCAAGTTCTCTCAAACAATGCTCAAGTGGAAATTATGGTCGAAAGAGTGTTGCTGACCCTTGAGGCCTTCCAAGTCTTTGGTGTCATGACCAACCTTATGTGTAACAAGACTCCAATCTTGATCTCAACAAACCAGAGGTAGGAGAACCATCTCTCAAAAGGGGGATGATATGAAATCTTTATCAAAAAAGTAATCGACAGACAATTTCCAACCTAGATTCATTTTTCCTTATGAAAAGTGGCCTTGGTCTGCTCTGTCTCACGTCTACAGGAGTCTCATACTGGGAACTACAACATGTCAATACAAAATCTTGTCAAGAGGATGATATGCTATTACAAGAAGCCAAAACAAAGATACATCTCAATAAGTTAAAACTGCACAACCGTTGATGCCGTAAAAGAGAAACTACAAATTAGTGTGATCCCTCATAATACCTACTTCAATGAACTTACAGTCGGACAGCCAGGACAATCTTCCCCTGTTGCTCACCAATCTTGCCTAAACTTTAGGCTGTCCAATCATATCTGGGTTTGTAGCAATCAAACAATTATAACATATCATGGGGAAGTAGTCATTCACAGACAAGCGACATGTCTAAGATACATTATTTTTGAATTCTATGCAAACTAGAGATAGCCCTCGGAGTTGAAGGTAAACCTTCGACCCTTTGGGGAATCTTTATCTAGTTTGAGCATTAATTGATGAGATCTTATCTTAATCTTCTTAGTGATAATGACGTTATCTGTCCACCAAGAATACAACTAGCCTTTTTAACAAAGTGCTGCAGGAACAGTATTATCATACATTTAACTCCACTTCATGGTAAGCAACAAAGAGACATACATGCTCTTTTAACTTCTTCAATGTTAGAGGAGAGGAGGTCTTGGCAGTTTTATTTCCACAATATCACTTATATAGCCCACTTCAAACAGGGGTTACAGGACATAACCTGGCGTTCATCATATGAAATTTGAAACAACACATTGTCGACTATTTGTCACATCCCATGTTCTTGTTACAGTATGTCATAACTGAGTATTCACAGTAAGGAACAAAACATATCCTCTGTAATTTCAAAATCCAAATTCCAAATAAATAGCCTAGCTTGACCTCCCATGATTCACAGCTAAAGCAAGTGAATAAAGTATTCATGCATATGAAATATGTGCGGGGGATGGTAAGGTAAAATCCTAAGATGGCTTGATCTATTTAATTCAAGATCATTTACTTCCTTAGCTTCATGGTAATGCTTCACTCTTCAAGAATCCCAACTCTACTTTCAGGGTGACCACCAAGCAAGCATTGGGGTGCTATAAACTCCAAACATAGGGTGACAAGGATCAGGCTTGCACCCAACTCTCACATGGAGGCATTCGTAAGGTGGACCAAAAGTAGAAGTGATCCGGTACAATACAAAACAAGCTTATTGTCCACCAATGTTAAGAAGATGCAAGTCAGAACATGCAAATACTTAAAGAAAAACACTGGCTTTATGCTTTTCCTTGATCAAGGGTCAGTAAAGCGACCTGAAACATTGGAACCTGAAAAACCTATGCAATCAAACCTGGAATATTATTGCAAAATGATCTACTACATGGGGAGTGCAATAAGGTTTATGCTTACAGATTGATTCATCAATCTAATCAGGTGGTTTAAACTTTAGACAATTGGCCAGTAAAGCATGCAGAAAACCCCACACAGGTTACAAGAACCGCAAAGCATTGTAAGTTTGTACCAACCATACTATAATCACACTAAACTTCACATAATAAGATTAACCATTGGAAAAATACCTAAACCATTTCTAAACGGCACAATACTCTAGAACCATATATTCAACCCCATGGAGTAATGATAGATTATGCCTAGGTAAACACAGAAGAGGTTAAGCTTGATTCCTTACCCAGGTTTGTGTATAACAGATAAGGAGATACAACCATTGAAACACAACATCACGAATAGTGACCAATACGCCATCTATACAATGATCAACATGAAACAAGCATTTCGAAAATAAATTTTTATCTTCATCAGAAATGTTATTATGATAAATAGGAAACGTCCAAGAAGATATTATAACTATTGTGCAATAGCATTAGAATCTCATTTACTAGCTAACATTAGCTAGTTGTGACTAAGAAACTACTAGTTTTGCATGGTGGGCTGGTAATGTTTGACTTATTACCCTTGTTCCATGTGGATTTGTACCCCCTAAATCCTCGCTTTTTTGGGAAAGGGGGCTTACAAGATGTGGGGACTTGGGGAAACACCCCCTACCATCCCACCACTTCTGCCACTAACCCGGGAATATTTTCAAGATGCCCCTTAGTTGGGGACGATTGGCAACTTTGGGACATTCCTGAGATGTTCAAGGGACTCCTAAGAGTCTCCTAACTGTCCTCAAGACTTGCAGGCATTCCCTATAGCAAGAAAATGAAAAAAGTCAATATTTAGAAAGAAATCAAAAACTGTTTTCAAATTGCATGCCATGAACCCAAACCCCAATGGTCTATGAGATTCATCCAAACCTAAGCCTCAATCTAAATCACTTCTAAATTTCATAAATTGTAAGGACTTGGTGTTGCAGAAAATAAAGTGATAAAATTGTGAAAATGGTGTGCATCAGCCGCCATAAAAATTTATGTAGTCTTGAAAACCTTAATTTGTACTCCCTGTCGACCCCATTAAATTTTTTTCTCCTTGACCCTTTTAAGATTGAGGGGCAACATCCCCTTGCAAGAGATGTTGCCCCTCAATCCTAAAGGGGCTCCGCTCTCAAATCTCCACCTACCACCACCTCACCACTGTCCCACTGTTGTCCCTAAATCTAGACCCCTTGTCCCCATCCCCTGGTTCCCATCCCCACTCCCTGTTCCCTCATCACCCTTCTCCTTGTCTCAAGACTGCACAACTTATTGCTTTGTCAAGCAAATTACTTAGGGCTCATATGGATAAAACCAGATTTATTTAAATTTATTCTGGGCTGGAGCAAAGAATCTATTTGAAGTGACTCACTTTGTACCAGAAAAAACAAATGCATTTATAATGGTTATGAATTGATAAATGTAGACATGTCTTCAAACTGGTTAAAAGATTGTGTGAAAGAGGGTATTCAGATCAATATTCTATATCCCTTTTTGCTCCAGAGCTTGGTATTATAGTTAAACCCAAAGATAGAGAATTTTTCAATTAGTCAGGAAAAGCTTGAGAAAAATTTGGCAGATTGAAAAAGAAAAAAAAATAGAGAAAAAAATCATGTCAATAAAAACAATTAAAAAATCAAAAACTATTTTTCAAAATTTTGGGGTGTGCCAATTTTTTCATGATTAATCATGAAGTCTCGATCTCTTCCCATTTTTTCTCTTATTGATTAATTCAGAAAACTGGCATTTTTTACTGGAGAAAAAATTGGCAGCAGGGGGAAACCCTAATAAATTGTGACTTTTTGGTGATTTCTGCAACTACTCTTGGTACTTTCACAGGTAACCTTATTGCAGCTAACATTTATTTTGATGCTCTTAAGCATTAAACCATCGAGCTAGACTTCCAAGGACAAGAAGGCATTGCATGTTTAAAGTTAAACTATTTCCATCTCAAATTGCAATGATCTGGATTCTGAATCATGGTCAATTCTTTACTCAGTTTCCAAAATATGACAAGAAATCCATTAGCAAGCATCTTCTCTCCCAATGCTATTGTTGTTAACTGAAACATCTCTTGACAACTATCTTACATTTCAATCATTTTTCTGGCATATAATTTCAAGCCTGATGTGGCAAACAGAAACTAAAATTTGTAACTTCATGGATGTGAAGTTCTTCACCCTCCCCAATATAGATCTACTGTAAATTCATGGGTACCTCAAGTGAGCATTTCCAAATGCCTACCAGCCGAGATTTAAAGTAGGTGGCAACGTACTCTGCAGTTGGGCACAATTGAGCTCAATTCAATCCAGCTTATTCATATCCGTTTGTTTTCTCTGTCAAGATATTATAATCTATTAACTAGAAATCGCACCTTGATGTACAATGGGCAAACCAAAGAAGTGTGAGAGGTCAATTAGGAAAAAAATTGGTCTATTTTTCAATTCATTTATGTAGTACATGAGGTCAATTAGTAGGCCAATTAACAAATGATGTTGTTTGTGCAACAAAGGTCCCAATAGAGAAGTGATAGCTTCAAATCAACTATGTATCCACTTACATGATTGAAACAAAACCTTTAATTTAGGAAGATAATTAGGCATCTTTACCAATAAGCTCATAATATGCTTACAATAGGGAGAGATGGAGATAAAGAGAGATATATGGAGAGAGAGAGAGAGAGAGAGAGAGGGGGCGGGGGGGGTGGGGGCGAGTGATGGAGATGGCGTTAGAGGAAAGGGATATGGAGAGGAGAGGAAGAGAGGGATAGATAAGGATGGAAGATATAAATATATATAGAGAGAGAGAGAGGCAAACATAATTATCTAGAGAGAGAGATAGAGAGACAAAGATTATAAGATATAGAGGTTTAGGAATAAGGAAAGAAATAGATAGATGCATACATAGAGGTAGAGGGAGAGTAAGGAAGAGAGAGAGAGAGAGAGAGAGATGGTGAGATATAGTGATAAAGAGATATAGATTGTGAAATAGACTGATAGTGATATAAGGAGATATAGAGAGAGGGAGAGAGGGAGAGAGACATAGAGGAAAATAGAGGGATAAACAAATAGAGAGAAGTAGAGATAGACAAATAGAGAGGGAGCGATGGAGAGAGAGAAAGGGAGTGATAAATAGGGGAGATACAACGATGGAGAGAGAAAGAGGGATATGTAGAGATATATGGGAAGAGAAAGTGGATAGATATAGTTGGAAAGATAGAGGGGGAAGAGATAGAGATGGAGAGAGAGGTAAGGAGATATAGATAGCAGAGAGAGATAAAGAGGAAGATAGAGTTGGAGATGGATATGGAAATGGAGATGGAAGGGAGAGGGAGAGGGAGAGGGATATGGAGAGATAGATCTAGGGAGACAAATATATATAAATAGATAGAGAGGGAGGGAGAGAAATATAGAGAGGGGAGACAAGTAGAGAGATATATAAAGAGGGAGTGATATATAGGGAGAGAGGGAAAGAGAGGGATAGAGGGAGAGAGGGGATATTAAGAAGAATATATATATATATATAACTTGGAAAAATAGAGGGGGTGAGAGAGATAAGTATATAGAGAAGGAGAGATGGACTTGAAGAGATGAATAGGAAGAGAGAGAGAGAGAGAAAGGGATATATAGATAGAAAGATAGAGATAGATATAGGGAGGGAGAAATAGGGAGTGTGTGTGAGAGAGATATAGATAGAGATAGGGAGGAAGAAACATGGAGTGTTTGTGCGTAATGTGACACCCACTATAAGTATAGGTGCTCCACTAGAACTAGAGGTCATTATGAAACTAGTCCATTCACGGTGAACATGTGATGCTCATAGTCCCCATTATTAAACCAAAAACACTCCTTTCTCTATCTCCCCATGAAGATGTCCACCGAGAAACGCTTTGGGCATAATTGCACATGTCAAATGTTGGTAGCTACAAATCAAATAAACAAAAATGTCATGTATTAAAACCATGTAGGTGCACACATAACCACAAGAAAATGAATGAGTGGTATCATTTATATTACCGTGCATGTTTAAGGAGCATTCTTATACATTGATTACCAAAAATTGACTCAATTCAAATATGAAACATTTGGGTAAGTGCAAAAAGATGGGGGGCCAAAAAGGGGGCTTAAGTGGCCACTTTTTTTTTGAAATCAAAAATACTAACCTTGGACATGAAATTGAGGATAGTTACACTCAAAATTTTGAGATGCAACAAAAACAAGGATTGTAGTCCTCCAATTCTACTTTCTAAACTACTAATTTATTTTGAAAATGGTTGAGATTAAGGGGTACAAATGAGGTACCCACATAAATTGGTGTTATTTTTGTCAAAAAAACATAACATAGCAACTTTTGTGGGAATGTAGCACAATGAACCTTTTTTTAGTATTTTTAAAATCACTTCAGTGAGAAATTAGCTAATAGTATGTAGTTGATGCACGATTTTTCTGATAATTTTTTAATGAATATTTGATTTTTTACTAGTTTTCAAAGTGGAAACTTCCTGAAAAACATAATTTTGGTTGTGCTATCCCTACAAATTTTGGAAACTAATTGATTTTTTTTAAAAATTTGTAGAATGGAGTCTAGTTTCTAAAAATGTAATTTATTTAAAAATTTCAATGAATGGTTAATTTATAATGAAAAAACCACTAAACATTATTTTTTGCCAAAAAGAGAAACACAAATAAAATAAATTATAGATCAAAGGTTGAACATTGTCAAAAGTGAAAAAAATTACATCGTTGGATATTTAAGAGAGCCTAACATTACCCAAGTGTTTGATTTGTTGGACATTGAAACACATGCAATCTTGACGATGACCACGAACCCGATTATGTGAAATATTGTAGAATTTACAAAAACACGTCTCTGGTCATTGGGAAGGCCCTCCAAGCCTTTGGGTTGGTATTCTAAGGAAAATACCAAGCCTAAGGCTTGGGGAATCCCAAAGCAATATATAACGCAAGCATTTTATAACCCACTCGCGTTATACCTTAGTTTTGACATGGTTTTTTGTGTTTGTGTGGGGCATGTCTAGCTAGACATAATGGGAGCACGTTATAACGTGCTCGCATTAGGTCTTTCTTTATGTTAAATGCTACTCTATTGAATGTATGTTTATATATTTGTATGTTTGTATGTGCATGCATGCTTGTATGTCATGTATGTATGCATGTATGTATGTATGTATGTATCAATGCATGTATGTATGCATTTAAGATTATATGTACATAGGTACATACAAGCTTGTATGTATCTATGTACATGCATGCTTGTATGTATGTAGGATTGTATGTACATATGTATTATTCTTGTATGTAAGTATGCATGTATTTATGTATGTCTTGTATTTACATATGTACATGCATGCTTGTATGTATGTAGGATTATATGTACATATGTATTATTCTTGTATGTAAGTATGTATGTATTTATGTATGTCTTTAGAGGGAGGGAGAAGTTTAAGAGAGAGAGAGATGTCTAGGTAGGGTGGGAGGGATAGAGGGATAGAGAGAGAGAGAAGGGGGTGGGAGAGAGGGAATTGAGAGAGAGAGAGGGGGAGGAGAGAGAGAGTTATGTAGGTAGGGTTCCAGAGGGAAATACTTGAGAGGGTGAGGGGGGGTGAGAGGGAGAGACATGAGAGATAGGTAGTGAGAGGGAGTGTGAGAGAGAGGGAGTGGGAGAGTGAGAGACCTGAGAGAGGGAGAGAGTGTGTGAGGGAGTGACTTGAGAGAGGGTATGGAGTGAGAAGGACTTATCTAGGTAGGGTGAAAGGGATAGATATAGAGAGGGGAGAGAGAGAGATTTACCTAGGTAGGGTGCCAAAGGGAGATACTTGAGAGAGAGAGTGGGTGGGAGGGAGAGACCTGAGAGATAGAGAGAGATAGGGAGTGGGAGAGAGAGGGAGTGATGGAGAGGCAGTGGTAGGGAGATAGAGATAGATAGATAGAGGGAGTGAGAGAGAGTGGTAGGGATTGATTGAGTGAGAGGTACGTAGAAAGAGGGAGAGGGTAGATATAGACAATTAGAGAGGGTAGGAGAGAGGGAGGGAGAGAGAGATGAGATGTATAGATAAAGAGAAAGGGATAGGGTTTTAGGGTATAGGGCTAAGGGATTAGGGTGGAGGACCTATA
Organism: Sequoiadendron giganteum; assembly: GCA_007115665.2. NCBI lineage: Eukaryota > Viridiplantae > Streptophyta > Pinopsida > Cupressales > Cupressaceae > Sequoiadendron > Sequoiadendron giganteum. The sequence goes on from CM021102.1 coordinate 385,552,121, forward strand.
GGGTTGATGGTTTAGGGTATTACGTTGAGGGTATAGGGTTGAGGGTAGAGGGTAGAAGGTTTAAGGGTTTAGGGTTGAGGGTTAAGGGTTTATGGTATAGGTTTGAGGGTATATGGTCGAAGGATTAGGTTGAGGGTCCAATGTATATGGTAGAGGGTATAGGAGTTGAGGGTTTAGGGTTTAAGGGTTGAGGGTTGAGGGATTAAGGGTTGAGGGTTCAAAATTAAACTTGGTTGAGATTTTAATGTATAGGGTAGAGGGTAGAGGGTAGAGGGTAGAGGGTTTAAGGGTTGAGGGTTTAATAGTGAGGTTAGAGGATTGAGGTTATAGGGTTGAGGATCCAATGTATAGGGTAGGGGGTATAGGGGTTGAGGGATTTGGGTTTAAGGGTTTAAGGGTTGAGGGTTGAGAGTATAGTGTAAAGGGTGGAGGGTTGAAGGATTAGGTCATAGAGTTTACTTGGGTTTAAGGGTTCAAGGGTTGAGGGATTAAGGATGAGGGATGAGGGTTGAGGGTTGAGGGTTGAGGGTAGAGGGTAGAGAGTTTAAGGGTTTAGGGTTTAAGGGTCGAGGGTTTAGGGTTTAGGGTTGAGTGTTTAAGGGTGTAAGGGTTGAGGATATAGGGTTGAGGGATTAGGGTAAAGATGGAGGGATGGATGGAGGGAGAGATGGAGAGAGAAGTGAGATAGAGAGAAGAAAAGAAGAGGAGGGAGGGATAGAGATATATGATGGTTGAGGATCCAATGTATAGGACAGAGGGTTGAGGACCTATAGGGTTGATGGTTTAGTGATTGGGTTGAGGGTATAGCATCGAGGGATTAGGGTTGAGGGTAGAGGGTACAAGGTTTAAGGGTTTAGAGTTGAGGGTTTAAGGGTTTAGGGTTGAGGGTTAAGGGTTGAAGGTAGAGGGTTTAGGGTATAGGTTTGAGGGTATATGGTTGAAGGATTAGGGTTGAGGGTCCAATGTAGAGGCTAGAGGGTATATGGGTTGAGGGTTTAGGGTTTAAGGGTTGAGGGTTGAGGTATTAATGGTTGAGGGTTGAGGGTTTAATGTATAGATTAGAGGGTTGAGGGTTTAAGGTTGAAGGTAGAGGGTTGAGGGTATATGGTTGAGGGATTAGGGTTGAGGGTCCAATATATAGGGTAGAGGGTATAGGGGTTGAGGCATTAGGGTTTAAGGGTTGAGGGTTGAGGGTAGAGCATTAAGGGTTGAGCATTTAAGGGTTGAGCATTTAAGGGTTGAGGGATTAAGGGTTGAGGGACTAGGGTAGAGGGTAGAGGGTATTGGGTTGAGGGTTTAGGGTTGAGTGTTTAAGGGTTTATGGATTAGGGTAGAGAGGGAGGGATGGATGGAGGGAGAGATGGAGGGAGAAGTGAGATAGAGAGAAGGAGAGAAGAGGAGGGATGGACAAAGATATATGATAGTTGAGGATCCAATGTATAGGGTAGAGGGTTGAGAATTAAGGGTATAGGGTTGGGGACCTATAGAGCTGATGGTTTAGGGTATTGGGTTGAGGATATAGGGTTGAGGGATTATGGTTGAGGGTAGAGGGTACATGGTTTAAGGGTTTAGGGTTTAGGGTTAAGGGTTGAGGGTAGAGGGTTTAGGGTACATGTTTGAGGGTAAATGGTTGAAGGATTAGGGTTGAGGGTCCAATGTATAGGGTAGAGGCTATAGGGGTTAAGGGTTTAAGAGTTGAGGGTTGAGAGATTAATAGTTGAGGGTTAAGAATCGAGAGTTGAGGGTTTAATTTATAGGGTAGAGGGGAGAGAGATAGAGTGAGTGAGTGAGAGAGAGTGACCTGAGAGAGGGAGAGGGGGTGCGAGGGAGAGACTTGAGAGAGAGAGATAAAGGGAGTGAGTGAAAGAGAGAGACCTAAGACAGGGAGAGGGGTTGGGAGGGAGAGACTTGAGAGAGAGAGAGAGACCCCATTAGCTTGCCAATTCGGTGAAATTGGCAACCTAACTTGGCCTGTTTGAAAAAATGGGTCCAAGAAATGGGGTCTCTCGGTGATGTATCATCGGGAGACCCCATTTCTTGGACCCATTTTTTCAAACAGGCCAAGTTAGGTTGCCAATTTGGTGAAATAAGCAATGTAGTGGTTTGTTTGAAAAAATGGATCTAAGAAATGGGATCTCAAAATCATCAGGAGAACCCATTTCTTGGACCCATATTTTCAAATAAGCCAAGTTCAGTTGCCAATTTCATTGAATTGGCAAACTAGTGGGCTCACTAGCTTACCAATTTAGTGAAATTGGCATCCTAACTTTTCTTGTTTGAAAAAATGGGTCTAAGAAATGGGATCTTTTGGTGATGTAAGTCATCGGTAGTCCCCATTTCTTGGACCCGTTTTTTCAAACAGGCCACTACATTGCCAATTTCATCAAATTGGAAAGCTAGGGTAGAGGGTTTAAGGGTTAAGGGTTTACTATATAGGGTTAAGGTTTGAGAGTTCAAGGGTTGAGGGATTAAGGGTTGAGGGATTACGGTCGAGGGTAGAGGGTTGAATGTTTAATGGTTTGAGGGTTTAGGTATTAGGGTAGAGAGGGAGTGATGGATGGAGGGAGAGATGGAGGGAGAAGTGAAATAAAGAGAAGGAGAGGAGAGGAGGGATGGAAAGATTTATATGAGGGTTGAGGATTGAGGGTATAGGGTTGAGGACCTATAGGGTTGATGGTTTAGGGTATTGGGTTGAGGGTATAGGGTTGATGGATTAGGGTTGAGGGTAGAGGGTACAAGGTTTAAGGGTTTAGGGTTAAGGTTATATTTTTGAGGATATATGGTTCAAGGATTAGGGTTGAGGGTCCAATGTATAGGGTAGAGTGTATAAGGGTTGAGGTTTTAGGGTTTAAGGGTTGAGGTTTGCGAGATTAATGGTTGAGGGTTGATAATTGAGGGTTGAGGGTTTAATGTATAGGGTAGAGGGGAGATAGATAGAGTGAGTTATTGAGAGAGAGAGAGACTTGAGAGAGGGAGATGAGATGGGAGGGAGATACTTGAGAGAGAGAGATAGAGGGATTGAGTGAGAGAGAGAGACCTGAGATAGGGAGAGGGGGTGGGAGGGAGAGACTTGAGAGAGAGAGCCCCACTAGCTTGCCAATTGAATGAAATTGGCAACCTAGCTTGGCCTCTTTGAAAAAATGGGTCCAAGAAATGGGGTCTCCCAGTGATACATCATCGGGAGACCCCATTTCTTGGACCCATTTTTTCAAATAGGCCAAGTTAGAGGATTAAGGGTTGAGGGCTGAGAGATTAATGGTTGAGGGTTGAGGGTTTAATGTATAGGGTAGAGGGGAGAGAGATAGAGTGAGTGAGTGTGAGAGAGAGACAGACTTGAGAGAGGGAGAGGGGGTGGGAGCGAGGGACTTGAGAGAGAGAGATAGAGGGAGTGAGTGAGAGAGAGAGACCTAAGATAGGGATAGGGGGTGGGAGGGAGAGACTTGAGAGAGAGAGACCCCACTAGCTTTCCAATTCAGTGAAATTGGAAACCTATCTTGGCCTATTTGAAAATATGGGTCAAAGAAATGGGGTCTCTCAGTGATGTATCACTGGGAGAACCCATTTATTGGACCCATGTTTTCAAGCAGGCCACTACATTTCTAGTTTATCAAATTGGCAATGTAGGCACCAGTGTGAATCACTATTTCTATGAGGCATTTGTTCATGTTGCCCCTACCTTGTCAACCCTACCACATTGGCAAGCTAGTGAGCTCACTAGCTATCTAATGCTCACATGATTTTTTAGATGGAATGCCTTAAAGAAATGTGGTCATGTGGCATGCCTTTATTGCAATATAGGTTTAAAATGGAAGCATGGACAAGGCATGTGAATTGTTTGACAATAATGTTTTCACAAAAATGTATGCAAAATGTGGTAGCATTGGAAAGCTTTTGAGCTCACTAGCTTTCCAATGTGGTAGGGTTGACAAGGTAGGGGCAGTGTGAGAAAATGCCTCATAGAAATGGGGTCTCACTAGCCTTGTTATTCTTGAGCTGGAACCAAATGGTGTGGATTTTTTGTATGTAAGTGTCTTCCATCTATTTTCATTTCATTTCTATTTTGGATGCTCTTTCTTTTTCTTCTTTTACTTTGCCTATTTGTAAGTAAACTACTAAAAATTGATTGGTGTCTCCTTGCAAAAAAAATTGATTTATGAGCCATCCAAGAGAATCTTAGCCAAAAAAGCAATGCAACATCCTTATTTTGATGATCTTGACAAATCTCAATTCTGATTTGAAGCCATTATAAAAGAGCCTGTGAAGCTTAGCAAGGGAATTTCAAGTTATTCATTTGAAGTTAACCTCACCATGAGCACCTATGATGTAGACATTATAAGAGAATCTTGAATGCATGAGTGACATTGGAAAATATGTATGAGAATGAAGTACCTAAGGCATCCTTGAAACATATTTTTGGTTATTATGAGAGAATATTATAAGCTAAGTTTGTGTGCATGAAAATGGAGCACATTGATTCAATACTTGATTTAAGTGGGGTGTTGGAATTCATATAGTTTGATTTTTTTTCATGATTTTGTATTACCTTTTGATAGTTTTGAGAAATAATTGTCCCTGCAAGTACAAGAACTTGGGTTTCAGAACAATGCATGAAGCATATTAGACAATTGTAGCACAAACAAAAGAATTAGGGCTGCAAAATAAATCTCATTTTATTGTAAACATCATATTATTGAGCATGTAAGTCTAGTGGAGGCCACTGATTATTTTACCAAGTGGGTGGAAGCAATTCCAACAAAGAGGGCAACCAGTAAAGTGGTAATTGACTTCCTGATGAGCAACATATTGACTAGGTTTGGATGTCTAGAGAGGATTGTTTCAGATAATGCAATGTGTTTCAGATTTGAAGAATACACAGACTTTTGTGAGAAGCATGGGATCCAAATTTCTTACTCATCTCCATATCACCCATAGGGAAATGGACAAGCCGAATCAAGCAATAAAAGCTTGATGAAAATCATTAAGGGAATCATGGATAAAAATAAGAAGTCATGGGATTCTAAGTTGAGATTAGGAATTTGGGAAAATAGGGTAACTATGAAGAAATCAATAGGTTGTTCCCCATTTGACTTGGTCTATGGGATAAATGAAAGGTTACCCCAAAATAATATGATGGAGATGTATAAGTTTGTCCAAATATATGACAATGAAATTGATGATGAAATGCAATTGAGAGTAGAAGCTCTCATAGAATTGGATGAAACAAGGAGGGAGGCTCAAATGAAAAATGCAAAATTACAATTGCAAGTAAAGAAATTGTATGACAAAAAGGAAACTGCAAGGAGCTTCCAAGATGGCGATTTGGCCCTAATGTGGAATGTCGGATTGTAAGATAAGGGAAAACATGGAAAATTTGATGCAATCTGGTTGGGTCCATTTCTAATCAATAGTAAGTGGGGTGAAGATTCATATTTCCTCTAAGAGATGACAGGGGATATTCTTAAATTTCCAATTCATGGAAAGTTCTTGAAGTTGTACTTCACTTGAAGTATGTTTTTCCATGAGTAGTAGTTTAGGTTTGTATGTATGTTAGTGGTAGGTTTCTTTCCTGTTGGGTTGTTTGGTCTGGACAACCCATTTTGGTCGTCTCTACAATTGGTCTGCTCAACCTAAGATTTTGAGATCTCGCTTCATTCTAGTGGAATGAACGTCCCCAACTAGAGCCATTGATGGAACTTCAATTTTTTTTTATAAGTTCCATTTGTCATGCTTATGTTTCTCGTTCTACATGATGTTTGAGGAAAGCCTAGGGTTGGGGTTTTACATTTGTTTTCATGTATTTATGCAAAACCCTAGTGTCTTGTCTTATTATTTTGTTGGGATATATTTGGTCGTTCCTTTTTGGAGGAGGGCTTTTAAAAACAACTTGAGCCTCATTGATTCATCTAGGTTTGGCCCCCTTTGGATTTGTCATTTTTATTTCTTTCGCTAGACTTCATTCTTTCCTAAGTCTAGGGTGGCCCCACGCTCCCTCTTTTAAAAACAACTTATGTCATCGTTTGTCGTCGACCTAGTAATGTCTCCTTTTGTTTTAACAAATATTTTATATTTTGCAGAGGGATAAATTTTCATGACCATTGATGAATCGATGTTTGATCTCAGTCATTCCCTGCTATCTCATGATGAACCCACCACACAATTTTGGTTGATCATGATATCATGGGCGAGCACCACATGTCACATCTGGTGAAGCCGAAGGAATGATAGGAATACTTCAATGCATTAATCTGGCTTTAATACATTATCTAGAAATTTACTAAAGCAGTTGTAAGATGCATGTGGTTCAAATGGATGAAGATGTTTTAATCTCAATAGGAAAGATGCTCGATGTTTAATGATAGGGTTGGTAGTTGTTTTGAATGAGCAAGATTGTTGATGATTGAGATCCATGATTTCCTGTCATCGCATGATCGAAATTTGTGTTAGAACCCAAAATTTCCATTTAAATTCTAAGGCTTTCCCATAATTCTTCATTAAAAATCCTAAGTCTTTACCCACTTGAAATCAAATTTTCCTATCTTTTTGTCAAGAAAAAATCATCCTTTTGGCCATCCAAAATGCTAATACACCTTATACCTTGCACCACTGCTTTAATATTTAATTTTTATGTGTTTACCACTTTACCGCGACCTCCCACTAAGGGGCTCGTGGTATGGTGGTGGTAGTGAAGAACAACCATGACAACCGTTATTGCTACACCGCGCGTGGTCAACACAGTGACCATGGTGGCACTGTAAATGGTTAGAAGGGTTAGCAAGTGGCGAGGCAACACTTACCGTGCCACCACTAGCAGTCATCTCACAAACCGTGGTGGCCACGGTGAATAGGAGGAAGCGGTTGAGAGTGGTTACCACGCAACCGCGGGGGGTTAGGCAGGAGACCGCGGTAGCGTGGTAACGGGTAACGATCAATGATAGTCGAAGGTAGCGCTTACCATAATACCGCCACCGATTCACATGGTGACCGCGATGACTACAGTAAACTGTTAGGGGAAGCAGTTAACGATTATCATGGTACCACTGATGGCGAATACAAAGACTGCGGTAGCACAGTAAATAGAGATGGAAGTTGCAACAGTCAATGTGGGGTCGGTCACCGCGTTACCCCAGGAGGAAAGGTCAAAGCCTACGATAGAGTAGTAAAAGAAATAAATAAAGCCATAGAGACATAAATTATTAAAAGTGGATAAAGTATAAAATGAAATGAATAGAGGTGGGAAAGGATATAATTGAAAAATCAAAAGAATAACTATTGTAAAATATTTAATTTGCTGATTAGGCAACTAATTAAATATTTTATTTCCTGTCAAAATATCAAATGGCTATAACTGGAAATTGAAGGGTCGTGACCCTTGAGATGCACTGTATAAATATTTCTAAAAATCAGTTGCAAGAGTGGGGTGGGAGTAGGAAGGAGATTTCTGAAACTGGGAATGGAAACTATGTACAAATTTTTCTTGAAATAGAGCAACGGAAACTAAAGTTTTTAACTGGTGAAAACCTTTTGGTTCAGTTGTTGAGATGCTATAATTTGTATTATTTTTTATCTTGGTTCTCTCCAATTCGAAGTCTTTTGATCATTTGAGTTAATGTATCAAGCATAAATTTTGATTCATCAAGGTGCATGTATTCACTTTGTGTGATTTTTATTTGCTGGTGTCTCAAGTCAGAATTAAATCCCTTCAAGTAAGTCATAGTGTTTGAGAGATTTCTTTCGGTTAATTTAAGGAGAACCAGGGTAGAAAAACATTCCAGCATAATTTATACAAGCCATAAATAAATGAAATTATATGCCAATCATAAGGTTTTATTTTATAAAGTGCCTAACAACTTGAAATTAAACCAGAGAAGGAAAACACATATTAGTTTCTATTTTGACTCCATTACCCATGTGGATAGAAGGCACTGATCTGCCTCAACCCAGAGATAAAATTCATGAACAAAAAACTTATTCAAAATCCTTTCTTTTGTGCAGTAGGAGTAGGATTACCTGTAGTGATTTCATCTATTCACTTCCCTTTACCATTGTTGATAGATTGTTCAACCAGGAAATACATTTGTCAATCTATGTCATTCATTAGGTACACCCGCCTTGGTCTAGCAGAACCTAAAGAGAAGAAGGTACAATTGCATCAATTGTCCTTGTACGTTGGCTAAAAGTGTAGTAAGAGCTTGGCAAACTCTTCTGGTTAAAACCTACATTTTTGAGACCCAACAAGTTGCAAGGTTTTTACTGATTGTGATATCATGGGTGAGTGCCACATGGATTTCCTTGGTGACGCAGAATGTGGTGGGCCATTTTTCCATGGTGCAAGTCATGTCAGATTGTTTTAAAGATGATCATTCGATGATCCAACCAAAGTGAAAGATCAACGGGTAGTATTTGAATCTGCATCTAATGCAATTGGAGTCATTGGTGCAGCATGTGAGTGAGCTTTGATGGAAGAAGAGACATTTTGTGACATGATTTGATTGAAATAAAGTGACCATTTTCCTGTTCTATTGTATCACAAAGAATTCAAGTAGTTTTGCGAAGCAATTTCAAAGCCGAGGATGAATTCATGAGCTATTGCATTGAAGAATTAGGTTTATGTGAAACAGAAAGCCGTAAGTTGAATTTTGTATCTCCTGGTCAAATTGTAATTTAAATTTGGGGGAATTTGTTGTTTGGTTGTTGGAAAGCTTGTTAAAAATTGTTTTAGGGCTATAGGTGAGCTAAATTGTGGGAAATTGCAAGGTATTTGTTTTGTAATTTCATAGTTTTGTAAAGCCCTACTTTTTTAAGGTCTAAAATATAATGAAGCCCTAGTTTTCTTAGGATGGCACAATCAAAACATCATTCCGACCAAATTGACTATTTGAATAGAAACTTGTATGATGATTTTCTAGATCAATTACCACTGTCAACAAATGATAGGAAAAGGGGGTTGGTTTTAATGCGAGGAAAAACCCTAGGGGAGGGATTAGTGTATAATTGTTTTAATATAGTTGATGCGAGGATTCCCCTTGAGGGTTTGGAGGTGTTCAAACTATGGTTTGGACAAATAAATTTGCCTCATCCTTTTCAAATGGCTGGATGTATGAGACAGGGAAGCTAATAGTTCCAAATGTGTTCCCTAATGTGGACTTGCCCAAGGCAGTGGCCGCAAGATATGATCATGTCACATGGGTGGTTATAGATAATGATGGAAAGGTTTTGTTAAGTATTAATAGAGAGGATTTTTGACTATTTTTTGATTTGAGTGAGCCCAGTGTGTTCTTGGTCCCTATTGATCTTGAAGGAATGAAACAAGATTATGGGAAGATGAAATCCCTTTTCAGAGCTAAGATGCTCCCACCTCATTTGGCTAGGGCAGGAAGTTCCAGAGTTCATATTAGCCCTAGCGACCAAGAACCTTTCATATTGGGCTTTTTTCCCAAACACTTCTTGGCCACTTTCTATTCATTGTGCCAGATATTGGGGTTTAGCCCTAATAGAGTGATTCTTATAGCATATATGTTCATGGGCATGCAGATACAACACCCAAATTTTTCTGTAGTATATGATTTTGCTTCCTTCTTGGCTGAAAAGATACATGGAGGGTTGTTGAAATTGCAGTAGAATGATGCAGGCACCCCCTTTTACTGGTATTCTATGTTAATGTACATGTTTATGTTCAAGATTGCCAGCTTTTTTTTCGAGAAGATGAGTTTGAATTAATTTGTCAATGAAGAAAGATTGCCAGTACAAGTGTGGACTGCTGACCTTTCATACAATAGGGAGAATGCCAGTTATGTATAGTTCAACAATTGATTTGCATCAAGACTAAGAGCCAAATTGGTGGTAAATTTACTCAGGGTTCTTGAGGATTTGCATGATTTCCTTAGGCCAAATGGGAGGGAGCCAAATTTTGAAGATTTTCCACATTTGGGGTGACATTATCCCATACCTAGTCAACATTGTTTTGAGGGTATATGGTTTTCAAGGGACCCCACATATATTGCCTTATAATGTGCCACCAAGAGTAAGATTTTCTGAAGTTATGTGGCAAATTGGATGTATCGATGAAGATAACCTTACAGGAAAGGGTAATGGGACCTTTTACCCAAACCATATGGTGGTATCTAATTTTGTATTTTCAAAGGGAGGCTGGGTTCATTTTGGAAAGTTTTTTGAAGTGTACCATATGAGTTTTGGTCCCAAGAGGCAACATGGTCTTGAGGGTTTCTTTGTTCTATTTAGACAAAGAATAAAGGGTGCAAAATTTGTTCATGAGTTCAATTTTCTTGAGGACTTGGTTAGAAATGAATTTGATTTAAATAAGCAAGAATTGAACAAAGAGAATTGGGTAGCTTATGATAAGCTATTGGCCATTTTACACAAGATGGATCCTAAGTATGATCCATTAATGGAATTCAACCCCTATCACAAAAAGATTGATTTTTTGATGACCAAGAAAATAAATTTTGAGTTAGACTTGGGCATACAAGAACAAGCTACAAGGCCACTTGAAGAGATGCCAACCTATCAACCTCTAGATGACATGCCTATTTACAGGAGGAAAAGGAATGACAACAGTGATAACGAAGAAGAAGATAAAAAGGGAAAGCAGATAATGGAATTGCATGAACAACCAGGTGCACATGTCAAGGCACCTGGGGCATTAAAAATAATTGATCTAGAGTCATCACTTGAGAAAATTCCCTCACCACCACCATCAACACCAAGCCCCAAGAGGCGAAGGATTGAGTAGTCCCAAGAGGACTTGGTGGATGAGATTATTGCTACCAATCAAGATATGCAAATGGGAATGCCCTCCCCTCCAAGACTAGTTGAGTTGGTTTTATCAAACCTTGATATGAAAGGTAAATGTGTAAAAGATGCAATAATGGAAGCTTGTAAATAAATTTTGGATGATGATGCCTTTGTGAAAACACCAGTCTTCTTGCAACTAGTATGGAGAATGAAACTGGAAGAATATCAGGAGAAATGTAAGAAGATAAGAGAACTAAGGCTTGATAGGTCAGATCAAGAGAATGATGGTGAGGTAAAGGCTAAGGTAATGAATGAATTCAAGAACATCACTCTAGAGGAAGGGATAAAGTTAGTCAATAAACCTGTTGTCTTAATTCTACCTAAGTGGGATATTGTTGATGCAGTAGCTTTAAATGCTATTTTGAAGTCCAAGACTCCCCTCCAAAATTCTGAACAAGAGGTCAAGGTAGCATTGCACAATTCTTTCTTTAGTGAGGAATATGAGACCTTGGAAATATGGGCTTTGGCCCCCCAAGGAAGAAAGCCAAATATTACTAATATTAACCCAAATTTGAGAGGGGGGTTAATAATAAAAAGAGCTTTAGAGACCTCAACCATAGATGCCACAAATTTAACTGTAAATGTGGCCAAATTGGCACAAAAGACTGTAGAAAGAGGAAACTGAAAAAAGGAGCCTCATGGAAAAATATAATTTTATGATTGGAGAATATAATAAGGTGCAACAAAAGAATATTTAGCTGCAAACAGAGGTGGACAGGTTGAAATAGAGGAAGATTGGGGAAACATCAGTTGCTCCAGGGATTAAATCATTTCCTTCCACATCAGGAACATTGCTTCTTGCTTCTCCCATTGTCTCTACACTAGGATCTCCCAGTATGACTCCTTCCCTTAGCCCTACATTGGAATCAATTGAGGAAGAGTTAGAATGCTCTGTTGATCCAGCAAAGAAGTAGTTAATGTAGAAAGTTGCAGAGCTACATGCATCTTTGAAGGTGAGTGAGGAGTGGATATTTTCAAGACAAAAGGAGATTCTAATTGTTGTCTTGCGACATTTAAATGAGAAGGTTGATGATAGATAGTTAGCTGTATATTTTTCTTATTCTTTATTATTAGGTGCAATAAAGAACATTGATAGGGATCCATAGGTAGCATTACCATTAATTGAGAAGTGGATCCCTAGGGCCAATGATTTAGCTGTAATGTATAATGCCTCAAGGTTTGATGCCAATAATAGGGCACTATCATTAAGACCTACTCAAGTGTTGGTTAAGTCATTGCAAGGTTTTCAAGCCTTACTAGATGACTTGAGTAGGAAGTTCAAAGAACTGGTAAAGAGTTTTGATGATTGGAGTGACACACTGCTGCCTGATATAATTGATGAGTTGAGTAATATCATGTCACTGCAACAATGGTAAGATCGGGCTAATGAGGTCATCAAAGATCAAATCAATTTAATTTGTGATGACTCAGATTTTGATTTGTTAGTGAGCTTCATGCATAATATTATCGGCACGACCTCATTCCTTGAGTCTTTTGAATGAGAGGCAAACCAAGTGGTAGTTAAATATACGCCTTATAGTTTCAAGGTAAATGAGGTGATCAGTTTTAATTGGCCAATTAATGAAGAGTACCAATAGTGGGTGAATGTATATTTAAATGAGGAGGAGTAAAAAGGGAGTAGGCTGCTAACAGTTAACTAATCGGTTGTTGTAGTTACAAGAAATTCCGTTTTTGTTTTTGATGACAGTTTAGGGAAAAAATTCTTGAAGATTTGTTGCTACATCAAACCATTCTCAACGGGCAAGATGGGAATGAACAAGAAGATTCTTCAAGGGAGGTTGCTATTGTAACAAAATTTTGAAATGTCACAAGGTGGTCCAAGTGGTTGGTGACATTTGTGCTTTCTGGACCGATGCTTGTTTGCTCCTTCGTTTTCTATAAGAAAGATTTCGAGGCTAGAAGTACGGGTTAGCAAGTCAGAAATTTTTGATCGAGTCTAGGTGAAGTTGCAGAGAAGTTGTAAAGTATGATAGTTATAGAGAAAATGCAAGTTAGGTTTTGAGTCATTTTGTTGGAGGTTTTGAATTCATGGAGATTTAATGTTTTATGACAGTATTGACATTTGAATTAAATTGTTTAATTCAAGCTCATGTCTCTCGAGTGTACAAGAATATCTAAATTTTGAATAAAATGATCAAGGGCTATTTTGTTCATCTCACTGTTGTGGTGTGTGCAATTTATCTTTAATTCAAAGAATTAATTAAAATGCTTAAATGATATTGTAGGTTGATATGTTCTATACAGGATTTGATAAGTAGTATTGAGTTAGGATACATATTGGTGATATTTTAAGGCAATGTTATCGAAGATCTTATATGTTGTGTGTTGAATCTATCATGAACCCTTAGATGTTTGTGAATTTGACTCCTCCAATGGATATAAGGCACTGATCTAAGTTGTACTTGTTTGTGAGATTCAATATTTGTTTGTATTCACTTAGAGCTTGCTACAAATTTAAAATTAATGACTATCTTTTACTGTGAAGTGTTCTTGTAATTATCTCATGCTCCAAATAGTTGATATTATTGATGAACAACCAATTCTATTTAGTATTATCCTATTTTGTTGAGCTATGAAATGAGATTATCTGTTATTGTTAATGTTGTTTATGATAATGGTGCAGAGGTTGTAAACACATTAAGGGATCACCCTCCTGGGTCTTGCAGAGCCCAAAGTGTAGGAGGTCTTTAAAATCCACGTCAGTTGGTCCAAGTCCTTCGAGCTTCCCTTGATTGGAATTGGAAATTCCATAGGTATATTAGAAGATCAACCTAGTTATAGTAAAAACAACCAACAAAATGGTAACTCTACCAGGGATGTTAATTTTAATATTTCTTGTAAGTGTGTCGAATGTCCATTTTGCATAGAGTTTTCATCGTATTTCTGTGATTTGAAGGTCGAGCCCATGGTTCTATATTAGGTTCATCCATATCTTATGTTATTCAAAGAGTTTTGAGTCACTGGTGAAGTACATTGTACGTTGTCAGTATAAAGTTCCAAAGGTCTTTCGAAATTCACCAAGTATCTCTAGATATTTAGCATTCCCAAGATAATTGGGTGGTGACTCTGAAGTCTCTGCACTAGTGTGCATCTTATTTTGAAGATTTAATATAAGTTGAAGGATATTTTGGACAAGTACGCAGAATGAAGAACACCAAGTCGTTCATGAAAAATCATCTGGAACAGACATTGGAGAGTGAACTTCCTAAAACAAAGAAGGATTTGATAAAGAAAAAACCAGAATCTAGTCATGTTGCTCCTGCATTGTAGAACCCTATACAACAAGGTATAAGTAAGTCTTTACATCCTATCCTTGAAACTTTTGAAAAGGTTTCTAAAAGTTCAGAGTCAGATAGCTGTGGATTTTTTGATGCATTATTTAATACACCAAGCCAAGAGGATGTAACATGTGAAAATAAAGGACCTATTAGTGTTCAATACTCTAAAAAGAGAAGAAGTAGGATTAGAAGTCAAAGCCATCATAGAGAAAGCACCAGTGATGTGCGTCCTCCTCCTGTTGAGGATGATGGAACTCCTTTATTGTCTAGACATGTACTTGAAGAGGTCAAACTAATAGATCTAAGTGATACATTGAGTTCTAAGATGACCTTGCCTGACCCTGATGATTTTTCATGAGACATTGACTCCTTAAGGCAGAAGATCCAAAAATAAGTTGAGCTCAGGAGGAATAAGGAAAAGGAAAGAGAAACATAACTGATGCATGTTGTGTTTAATATGGTTGATTAGATAGTTGGCAACAATGAAAGCCCTGAACCAAGAAAAAATTGAGCTAAATGTTGAGGGCCCTATTGTACATGAAATTTTTGATAAGGAGATAAAGCATGTGTCTAAGGTAGGTCCTATAGGTCAAGTTGATACCCAATCAAAACCCTCAGACTCAAAACCCTTAGACCCAAAACCATCAAACCCTGTCAAGCCTCAACTAAGTGATCCAAATCCTAAACCTATCTTAGATAAGGGAAAACAAAAGGCTAAGGGGATTAAAATAAGTGATAAGGTGACTTCCCACCCTCCTAAATGAGACCTTCCACCACATGTACCATTACAAGCTGAAACTACATTAGAAAAGGTTAGAAGGGAGAGTGAGGCTCTTGCCGAGGAATTGGAAAGGACAAAAATTGAGGTTGCAAATGCATAAATGAAAAGACAAATAGGTTTCTTAAAGATTTCAAGCATGGATGAGGCTACACAAATTACATCCTCATTAAGTCACCGAGATTCCTCGAAATCTGTTCCTAAGATAAATCTGGATACCAATATAAACAATTCTAGCCCTAGGGTAATAAACATAGGATTTGGTGATGACTCTCAAAAGATTGAAGGATTATTCCAAAGAAGACCTATACAGTTGGAAAGATATAGGAAATTATACTTTGATGGTTTTCTAGGTTAGCCAAATCCCATCCCTAATGATTTGAGAGAGAAGATGAGTAATTTTGCTGGCAACAATGTTGTGATAGTAGAGGAAAATTTAAAAGCCTTTATGGATATGCTGAATGATTATGAGGTAGAGCATGAAGATTTTGTAATGAAATTGTTTGTACAATCCTTGGTAGAAGATGCAAGGGATCGGTACAATGGTTTACCTAATGCTAGTATTGGTTCATGGGATGGATTTGAAAATTGTTTCAAGGAACAATATGGTGATAAAACCAATGTCAGTTTCATGTTGAATGAGTTCAACAATATCAATAAGTCACTAAACAAACCTGTGACAGAGTTTAATCTAAGAATTCAAAAAGCAATGTATAAGTTGTTCCAGGTTTTGAGGCTTGATGAGAATGCCTGTCTAACCACATATTTCAATGCTTTTGATGTTAAAATGGCATATATCCTCAGAGATAAGGACCCTTAGACTATGAGGGATGCCTTCAAGATGGCTATAATCATTGAGAGTAATAGGCGAGCTTCTGGGAAATATGGTAGGAGAGAGGAGCCTACACTTTTGAGAAGTCCTAAGGATAAGGTTGAGAAGGTTTCTTCTCCATAGCCTAAGGATGATGAGAAATGGGATAAGGTCTTGAGCACTTTGAAAGACATAAAGTATACTATTGCCAAGAAAGAAAAGGGTATGGGAAATGAAAAACAACAATATAATAAGAATGGAAGACCACCTAGGTTGCAAAATTCCCCTTATAATACAAATTAGAAAGATGGGAAACCAATATTTCCCAGTTAGAATCCCAAACATGATCAACATACACCGAATCCCCTACAGAAGCATTCAGTAAATTTGGTAAAAGATAGGCCATGGTGTGAGGTGTGTGAACATCCACATGATTAAAATTACTGTGGTATTGCTCATTTGCTTGTTGTTGAAGGGATAGCATAGGATACTCATGAGCAGACTCCTAAAAGTGAGCAGGATGATGTGGATGTTCGTATGGCCAAATCATACATTGATGAGGGAGAGTGTTCCTCTTATGATGAATCACATGGAGTTGATATGGATAATCAGAGGCAAAGAACTGAGATATACCATCAATAGGTTTTCTCTGATGAGGAAGGTGATTTTGACCATAATGCTTGCAATATGGAATAGGATGAAGATTCAATGTCCTTAAGGAGACCATTAGAAGAAGATATTGCAAGGTTGACTGAGGAAATGGCTGCTCAAATGAGAAGCTCACTTCAATTGAGAAAGAAAACTGTGGGTGGTGAACATGGTAAACCTGCTGGCTTATTTATTAAAGAACAAAAGGACAAAAATAAGGGTGTTAAAGTTGATAACAAGAAAGATGTTGCGAAAGTTAAAGAGGTTAAAAGTGATAAGGTTTGGGAAAAAAAGAATGAAACTCCAAAGCCTCAAGAAGATACAACTTCATCATTGGTGAAAACTAAAGTGATTAAAAAGTTTGTTGAACTTGTTTTAGAGGATATGAGGCAGAAGAAACTTGAGGGAAGCAAGCAACAAGGTAAAAGGGAAAATGATGAAGGTATGGTGTTTGACTTGCCAAAATATGCACCCATAGATATGTTTCAAGTTCTTTCTCAGGTTAAAGTTCCTGTACCTTTGCTAGAAATGATGAGAATAGATGAACATAAGGAAAAGGAAATAGCCTTGATCACAGTTGTTGTTGTTAATAGGGTTGAGAAAGGTAGTTGTAAAGAAGCAAAGGATTAAGGAGAAAGAAAAGAGAAATAAGTGGAGGGAATTGTGTCACAAATTCCCCCTGTATATTTAAGGAATTGCATTAATATGTGACTTGAAAACATAAACCCCTTTTTCTTAAGTGTCGTTATAAATGGGAAGACTTTAAGGAATTGTATGATAGACTCAAGGGCATCAAATAATGTTATGCCAGTCAAGATCATGGAGGCAATGGGCTTGATAGTGGATACTACTCAAGGTAAATGTTATGCAATGGATTCAAGGGAAGTGCCAGTTATCGGGACTATTAGAGCATTACCTTACAAATTGACTCAATATCCTGAGAAGGATTTAGCTATGATTGTGCTAGTTGCAAAAATCCCATCACATTTTGCGATGCTATTCTCAAGAAAGTGGAGTGCATCAATGGGGGGTAATATGCAATGTGACCTGTCATTTGCTACTTTCTCCATTGATGGAAATAATTCCAAAATTGACATATAATCAAAAGTGTTACATATGATTGAGCATGATCCAACTAGAAATATGGCATGTTTTATTGACAATGTCATAAATGAATTCAAAGTTGAGGAACTCCTTAGAAATTATGAAAAGCCCACTGCACTGATCGACATAGAAGTAAAAAAATGGTCAGAGTGTGATGACTTGTGGACTATGTACTTTGATGGTGCAAGTTCGAAAGAAGGATTTGGTGTAGGTTTTTTGTTATGATCACCTAGTTTAAAGAGATTCAGGTTCTCTTTCACTCTATCATTTGATTGCACCAATAATGTGGCCGAATATGAGGCCCTGTTATTGGGGTTAAGATTAGCTGAAAAGAATGGGATTAAGAAGCTCAATGTAATTGGATATTTTTAGCTTGTGGTTTCCCAAGTTAGAGCTAGGTATGTATCAAAGAATAAGAGGTTGAAACAATATAGGAATGTTGTTTGGGATGAATTGGAAAAAATTGATGCATTCGACATAGGTTGGATGGAGAGAAGCCACAACAAAGTGGCAGATTTATTAGCGTATATTGCATTAAAACCAAATGATATAAAATTTGGTGGGATCTCAAAGGTTGAAGTGCAAACCAGGCCATCAGTTCCTGATAATATCAAAAACCAGCAAGTTTTTCATAATGATGATGACATACTAAGATTCCTGAATTGTGTGGATGAATATGAAAGTCAAGAAATTGACTTTGGAGCTTTTGTGGAAATAATTGATGGTAAAGATACTGTGTTTGGAAATGAGGTTATTCAGTTAAATACAAAAACAATTCCTAAGGGTTTAGCTGTATTAGAAAGAGTATTTGACAATCAGGGTAGGACAAAGGCTTATCATACTGCTTCACATCCTGATGACTTGGAAGAGATAAATCTTGGAACAAAAGCATCACCAAAAAAGGTATATATTGGAAAGAAACTATCACCAAAGGTGAGGATGATGCTAATTGATTTATTGAGGAAGTTTAGACATGTTTTTGCATGGTCCTATGATGATCTTAAGGAATACAGGGAAGATCTATTCCAACATGAGGTTCCTTTGAGTGATGGTGCCAAGCCATTTAGGCAAAAACAAAGGCCTATCAATCCTACCTTAGCCCCCAAGATGAAAGAAGAGTTAATGAAGCTAAGGTATGCAAGGATCATTAAACCAATCAAACATTCATCCTGGGTGTCAAACTTGGTACCAATAAGAAAGAAAAATGGAGACATCACGTTATGTGTAGACTTTAGAAATTTGAATGTGTCTTCATTAAAAGACAACTATCCATTACCAAATATGGAAGCCATGTTGCAAAGGGTGACAGGCTATGAATTAATGTCTATGATGGATGGGTTCTCTGGTTACAAAAAACTCATGGTCAAGGAGTTTGAGAAATATAAGACAACGTTCACTACACCCTGGGGAACATATGTTTATGCAAGAATTCCTTTTGGTATAACAAATGTAGGGGCTACTTTTCAAAGAGCCATGGATGTGGAATTTTTAGATTTCATTAACTTGTTTTTGGTGATATATGAGGATGAATTGACAACATACTCCAAGAAAGAAGAGGATCATTGTGAGCATTTGGAGAAGGTATTTAGTAGAGAATTGGAGTATGGTATCTCTTTGAATCTGAAGAAATGTGCATTTGGGGTAAGAGAGGGAAAATTATTGGGACATATTGTTTCCAAGGATGGAGTCAAAATTGATCTAGAGAGGGTAATTGCAATAGAAAAAATCTCACAAACCTGCAATGTCAATGGTATACAATATTTCTTTGGAAAAGTAAACTTCCTAAGGAGGCTTTTGACAATTTTTGTTGAGACAATTTGCCCAATTTCCAAGATGCTTAAGAAGGGAGCTAAGGTTGAATGGGGAGAGGAGTCTGTATAGGCCTTCTAGGCCATTAAACAAGAAATAAAAGAGGCTCTTGTATTGAAAACCCTTGATTTTTCTAGACCCTTATAGATCTTTTCATTTGCTTCTTTCCACACAATTTCAATTGTGTTGTTGCAAAAGAATGCAAAAGGTTTTGAACAACCTATAGCCTTTTTTAGTAAGTCCTTACAAGTTGCAGAACTTAAATATGATATAAATGAGAAACATGCATATGCATTGGTAAAGGCAGTAAAAGCCTTCAGACCTTATTTGAGGGGAGCTACTGTAGTTTCATATGTACCTAGTGCTGCTATCAAAGATATCTTCACACAATAGGAAGTGTCAAGAAGATGGTGTAGATGGATCAATAGGATCTAGGAATTCAATATTGAGATCCAAATTACTAAGCTGGTAGGAGGAAAAGGATTGGAAAAGCTTACGGCCCAAAGAAATCTGGAAGAAAATCAGATAAATTTGCAAGAAGAGAATAGATCACACATATGTGATATGGAACATTTTGAATGGTATAGAGGTGTGATTTATTATTTGCAAAAGATGAAATGTCCTGATAACTTGAGTGACAATGAAAAAGGATATTGAAACTAGATTCTATCAAGTATGTTATTGTAGCTGGTAAGCCTTGGTGGAGAAATGGGGAAGGTGTCATGCTAAAGTGTGTAGATCAAAATCAAGCACAAGAAATTCTGATTGAGATGCATAGTGGAGTTTATGGAGGGCATTACATGGCCAAAACAACTGCACATAAGATAATGAGGGCTAGATTTGGGTGGCATACTATTTTTAAAGATGCACACCAATTGGTAAAGACATTTGATGCTTGTCAGCGTTTCTCTGGTAAGTTAAAATTCTCTAGTAACTTGCCTCTAAAACCAGTTACAGTGCAATCTCCATTTCAGTAATGGGGTATTGATTTTGTGGGAGAGATAGAATGTAAGTCTATTGGAGGCCACTCATGGATATTGGTGGCAATTGATTATTTTACCAAGTGGGTGGAAGCAATTCCAATGAAGAGGGGAACTAGTAAAGTGGTAATTGACTTCTTGATGAGCAACATATTGACTAGGTTTGGATGTCCAGAGAGGATTGTTTCGGATAATGCAATGTGTTTTAGATCTGAACAATACATAGACTTTTGTGAGAAGCATGGGATCTAAATTTATTACTCATCACCATATTACCCATAGGGAAATGGACTAGCCAAATCAAGCAAAAAAATCTTAATGAAAATCATTAAGAGAATCCTGGATAAAAATAAGAAAGCATGGGATTCTAAGTTGAGATTAGTAGTCTGGGCAGATAGGGTAACTATGAAGAAATCAATAGGTTGTGCCCCATTTGAATTTCTCTATGGGATAAATGCAAGGTTACCCCAAAATAATATGATGGAGATGTATAAGTTTGTCCAAACATTTGACAATGAAATTGATGATGAAATGCAATTGAGAGTAGAAGCTCTCGTAGAATTGGATGAAACAAGGAGGGAGGCTCAAATGAAAAATGAAAAATTATAGTTGCAAGTAAAGAACTTGTATGAAAAAAAGGCAACTACAAGGAGCTTCCAAGATGGCGATTTGGTCCTAATGTGGAATGTCTGATTGGAAGATAAGGGAAAACATGGAAAATTTGATGCAATTTGGTTGGGTCCATTTTTTATCAACAATAAGTGGGGTGAAGATTCATACTTCCTCCAAGAGATAACAGGGATATTCTTGAATTTCCAGTTCATGGACAGTTCTTGAAGTTGTAATTCACCTGAAGTATGTTTTTCCATGAACAGTAGTTTAGGTTTGTATATATGTTAGTGATAGGTTTCTTTCCTGCTGGGTTGTTTGGTCTAGAAAACCCCTTTTGGTCATCTCTACAACTGGTTTTCTCAACCTGAGATTCTGAGATCTCGCTTCATTCCAGTGGAATGAACTTCCCCAACTGGAGCCAGTAATGGAACTTCAAATTTTGTTCTATAAGTTCCATTTTTCATGCCTATGTTTCTAGTTCTACATGATGTTTGAGGAAAGCCTAGGGTTGGGGTTTTACATTTGTTTCCATGTATTATTATTTGGCTAGGATATATTTGGTTGTTACTTTTTGGAGGAGGGATTTTTTAAACATCTTGAGCCTCATTGATTCATCTAGGTTTGGCCCCCTTTGGATCCGTCATTTTTATTTATTTCACTAGACTTTATTCATTCATAAGTCTAGGGTGGCCCTGCACTCCCTCTTTTAAAAAAAACTTATATCATCGTTTACCATCGACCTAGTAATGTCCCCTTTTTTTTTAACAAATGTTTTTTATTTTTTTGCAGAGGGATAAATTTTCATGACCGTTGATGAATTTTTGTTTGATCTTAGTCATTCCTTGCTATCCCGTGATGACCCCACCACATAGTTTTGGTTGATCGCAATATCGTAGGTGAGTGCCACATCTGGTGAAGTTGAAGGAATGATAGGAATACTTTAATGCATTAATCCGACTTTAATACATTATCTTGTGGGTTACTAAAGCAGTTGTAAGATGGATGTGGTTCAATTGGACATAGATGTTTTAATCTTGGCAAGAAGGTGCTTGATGTTTAATGATAGGTTTGGCAGCTATTTTGAATGAGCAGGATCGTTGATGATTGAGATCCATGGTTGCCCGCCATCGTGTGATCGAAATTTGCAAGGTTTTTACTGATTGTGATATCACAGGCGAGCACCACATGGATTTCCTTGGCGATGTAGAATGTGGTGGACCATGTTTCCATGGTGGAGGTCATCCCATATTTTTTTAAATATGGTCGTTCGGTGATCTGACCAAAGTGAAAGATCGACGGGTAATATTTGAATTTGCATCTAATGCAATTGGAGTCATTGGTGCAACACGTGAGTGAGCTTTAATGGCAGATGAGACATTTTATAGCATGATTTGATTGAAATAAAGCAACCATTTTACTATTCTATTATATCACAAAGCATTCAAGTAGTTTCGTGGAGTAGTTTCAAAGCCGAGGACAAATTCATGAGCTGTTGCATTGAAGAATTAGGGTTTCTATGAAACACAAAGCCGTAAGTTTAATTTTGCATCTCTTGGTCAAATTGTAATATGAATTTGGGGGAATTTGTTGTTTGGTTGTTGGAAATCTTGTTAAAAATTATTTTAGGGCTATAGGGGAGCTAAATTGTGGGAAATTGCAAGGTATTTGTTTTGTAATTTCATAGTTTTGTAAAGCCCTAGTTTGTTTAAGGTCTAAAATATAAGGAAGCCCTCGTTTGCTCAGGATGACACCATCAAAACATTATTTCGACCAAATTGACTAATTGAATAGAAACCTATATAGTGGTTTTCTAGATCAATTTTCACTGTCAACAAATGATAGGAAAAGGGGTTGGTTTTAATGTGAGGAAAAACCCTAGGGGAGGAATTAGTGTATAATTGTTTTAATATAGTTGATGCGAGGATTCCCCTTAAGGGTTTGGAGGTGTTCAAACTATGGTTTGGACAAATAAATTTGCCTCATCTTTTTCAAATGGTTGGATGTATGATACAGGGAAGCTAATAGTTCCAAATGTGTTCCCTGATGTGGACTTGCCCAAGGCAGTGGCTGCAAGATATGATCATGTCACGCGGGTGGTTATAGATAATGATGGAAAGGTTTTGTTAAGTATTAATAGAGAGGATTTTCGACTATTTTTTGATTTGAGTGAGCCTAGTGTGTTCTTGGTCCCTATTGATCTTGAAGGAATGAAACAGGAGTATGGGAAGATGAAATCCCTTTTCAGAGCTAAGATGCTCCCACCTCATTTGGCTAGGGTAGGAAGTTCCAAAGTTCATATTAGCCCTAGCGACCAAGAGCCTTTCAGATTGGAGTGTTTTTCCAAACACTTCTTGGCCACTTTATATTCATTGTGTCAGATATTGGGTATTATCCCTAATAGAGTGATTCCTATAGCTTATATGTTCATGGGGGTGTAGATACAACACCCCAATTTCTCTGTAGTATATGATTTTTCTTCCTTCTTGGTAGAAAAGATACATGAAGGATTGTTGAAATTACAGTAGAATGATGCATACACCCCCTTTTATAGGCATTCTATGTTAATGTACATGTTTTTGGTCAAGAATGCTGAATTTTTCTCTGAGAAGATGAGTTTGAAGCAGTTTGTCAATGGAGAAAGGCTGCCAGTACAAGTGTGGACTACTGACCTTTCATATAATAGGGAGAATGCCAGTTATGTATAGTTTGACAATTGTTTTGCATCAAGACTAAGAGCTAGATTGGTGGTAAATTTACTCAGGGTTCCTGAGGAGTTGCATGATTTCCTTAGGCCAAAGGGGAGGAAGCCAGATTTGAGGATTTTCCACAATTGGGGCAACATTATCCCATACCCATTCAACACTATTTTGAGGGTATATGGTTTTCAGGGACCCCACATATATTGCCTTATAATGTGCCACCAAGAGTAGGATTTGCTAAAGTTATGTGGAAGATTGGATGTATCCATGAAGATAACCTTATAGGAAAGGGTAAGGGGACCTTTTACCTAGACTATATGGTGGTATCTGATTTTGTATTTTCAAAGGGAGGCTAGGTTCATTTTGGATTTTTTTTTGAAGTGTACCATTTCAGTTTTGGTCCCAAGAGGCAGCATGATCCTGAGGGTTTCTTTGCTCTGTTTAGACAAAGAATAAAGCACGCCAAATTTGTTCATGAGTTCAATTTCTCTAAGGAATTGGTCAGAAATGAATTTGATTTAAATAAGAAGGAATTGAACAAAGAGAAATGGGTAGCTTATGATAAGCTATTGGCCATTATACACAAGATGAATCATAAGTATGATCCATTGATGGAATTCAGCCCCTATCACAAAAGGATTGATTTTGTTATGGATAATTTCAAAGAAATCATGAGTATTTTGATGACCAAGAAAATAAATTTCAATTTAGACTTGGGCATATAGGAACAAGCTGCAAGGCCACTTGAAGAGAGGCCAAACTATCACCTCTAGATGACAACCCTACTTACAAGAGGAAAAGGAATTAAAACAGTGATGAGGAAGAAGAAGATAGAAAGGGAAAGCAGATAATGGAATTGCATGAACAACCAGGTCCACATCTCAAGGCACCTGGGGCATTAAAAATAATTGATCTAGAGTCATCACTTGAGAAAATTCCCTCACCACCACCATCAGTGCCAAGCCCCAAGAGGCGAAGGATTGAGTAGTCCCAAGAGGACTTGGTGGATGAGATTGTTGTTACCGATCAAGATATGCAAATGGGAATGCCTTCCCCTCCAAGACCAGTTGAGTTGGTTTTATCAGACCTAGATATGAAAGGTAAATGTGTACAAGATGCAAGGATGGAGGATTGTAAATAATTTTTGGATGATGATGCCTTTGTGAAAACACCAGTCTTCTTGCAACTAGTATGGAGTATGAAGTTGGAAGAATTTCAGGAGAAATGTAACAAGAGAAGAGAACTGAGGCCTGATAGGTCAAATCAAGAGAATGATGATGAGGTAAAGGCCGAGGTAATGAATTAATTCAAGAAAATCAATCCAAAGGAAGGGAGAAAGTTTGTCAATCAAGCTAGTGTCTTGATTCTACCTGAGTGGGATATTGTTGATGCAGTAGCTTTCAATGCTATTTTGAAGTCCAAGCATCCCCTCCAAAATTCTGAAGAAGAGGTCAAGGCAGCATTGCAAGATTTTGCCTTTAGTGAGGAACAGGAGACCTTGATAATATGGGCTTTGGACCCCAAGGAAAGCCAAATATTACTGATATTAGCCCAAATTTGAGTGGGGGGTTAATAATAAAAAGAGGTTCAGAGACCTCAACCATAGAGGCCAAAAATTTAACTTTAAATGTGGCCAAATTGGCATAAAATACTACATAGAGAGAAGAACCTGAAAAAAGGAGCCTCATGGAAAAATATAATTTTATGATTGGAGAATATAATAAGGTGCAACAAAGGAATATTGAGTTCCAAACAAAAGTGGACAGGTTGAAATGCAGGTAGATTGGGGAAACATTAGTTGCTCCAGGGATTATATGATTTCCTTCCACATTAGGATCATTACTTCCTACTTCCCCCATTGTCTCTACATCGGGATCTCCCAATCAGACTCCTTTCATCAGCCCTACATTGGAACCAATTGAGGAAGAGTTGTTGATCCAACAAAGAAGTAGTTAATGCAGAAATTTGTAGAGCTATAGGCATCTTTGAAGGTGAGTGAGGAGGGGATAGTTTCAAGACAAAAGGAGATTGTTACTGTTGTCTTGTGATGTTTAAATGATAAGGTCGATGATAGATTGTTAGCTGTATACTCTTCTTATTCTTTATTATTAGGAGCAATAAAGAACATTGATAGAGATCCAAAGGTAGCATTACCATTAATTGAGAAGTGGATCCCTAGGGCCAATGATTTAGATGTAATGTAGAAGGCCTCAAGGTTTGATGTCAATAATAGGCCATTGTCATTAAGACCTACTCAGGTGTTGGTTAAGTCTTTGCAAGGTTTTCAAGCCTTACTAGATGACTTGAGTAGGAAGATCATAGAATTGGTAAAGAGTTTTGATGATTGGAGTGACACACTGCTGCCTGATATAATTGATGAGTAGAGTAATATCAGGTCACTTCAACAATGGAAGGATCAGGCTAATGAGGTGATCAATGCTCAAATTAATTTAATTTGTGATGACTCAGATTTTGATTTTTTAGTGAGCTGCATGGTTAAGATTATCAACACTAGCTCATTCCTTGAGTCTTTTGAATGAGAGGCAAACCAAGTGGCTGTTAAATATACACCTTATAGTGTCAAGGTAAATGAGGTGATCATTTTTAATTGGCCAATTAATGAAGAGTACCAACAGTGGGTGAATATATATTTAATTGAGGAGTAAAAAGGGAGTAGGCTACTAATAGTTAACTAACCGGCTGTTGCAGTTACAAAAAAATCTAGTTTTGTTTTTTATGACAGTTTAGGCACAATTTGTTTTAAGATATGTTGCTGCATCAAACCATTCTCAATGGGAAAGATGGGAATGAACAAGAAGATTCTCTGGGGGAGGTTGTTGTTGTAACAAAATTTTGAAATGTCACAAGGCAATCCAAGTGGCTAGTGACATGCGTGCTTTCTGGCCTAATGCTTGTTTGCTCCTTCATTTTCTATAAGAAGGATTTCAAGGCCAAAAGTACGGGTTAGCAAGTTAGAAAGTTTTGATTGAGTCTAGGTGAAGTTGTAGAGAAATTGTAAAGTTTTATAGTTATAGAGAAAATGCAAGTTAGGTTTTGTGTCATTTTGTTGTAGGTTTTGAATTCATGGAGATTTAATGTTTTATGATAGTACTAGCATTTGAATTAAATTATTTAATTCGAGCTCATTTCTCTCTAGTGTACAAGCATATCTGAATTTTGAATAAAATGATCAAGGGTTATTTTGTTCATCTCACTTTTTTGGTGTGTGCAATTCTTGTTTTAACTTTAATTCAAAGAATTAATTAAAATGCTTAAATGAGATTGTAGGTTGATATGTTCTGTACAAGGATTTGATAAGTAGTATTGAGTTAGGATACATATTGGTGATGTTGTAAGGCAATGTTATCGAAGATCTTATATGTTGTGTGTTGAATCTATCATGAACCCTTAGATATTTGTGAATTTGACTCCTCCAATGGATATAGGGCATTGATCTTAGTTGTACTTGTTTGTGAGATTCAATATTTATTTGTATTCACTTAGAGCTTTCTACAAATTTAAAATTAATGACTATCTTTTACTGTGAAGTTTTGTTGTAATTATCTCATGCTCCAAATGGATGATATTATTGATGAACAACCAATTCTATTCAGTATTATCCTATTTTGTTGACCTATTAAATGAGATTATTTGTTATTGTTAATGTTGTTTATGATAATGGTGGAGAGGTTGTAAACACATTAAGGGATCACTCTCCCAAGTCTTGCAGAGCCCAAAGTGTAGGAGGTCTTTAAAATCCTCGTTAGTTGGTCTCGGTCCTTCAAGCTGCCCTTGATTAGAATTGGCAATTCCATAGGTAGATTAGAAGATCAACCTAGTTACAATAAAAAAAACCAACAACATAGAGAAGGAAAAGAACTATTTGAAAAAATGCCTCAAAGAAATGGGGTCTCATGTTGATGGAATGCCATTACAAACAAATGTGTCATGGCATTCCATCACCATGAGACTGCATTTCTTCAAGGAATTTTTTCAATCTACTCACTACCTTGACTATGACACTGCTTACTATTATGCTTTGAATGATTTTTTCCAAGCATCCATAGTTTCTTTGGAAATCACCTATTTTAGGCTTTTATCCATAGGAGCAAGGAAGTGATTAGTTTGATAAAATGCTTTGGTAGACATATATGCAAAATTTGGTAGGATAGAAAAGGAGGTGAGTTGTTTGAAAAAATGCCTCAAAAAAATGTGGTCTCATGGTGGTGGAATGGTATTTCGTCACCATGAGACTGCATTTCTTCAAGGAATTTTTTTAAACTACTCACTGCCTTGTCTATGCTATTGCTTACTATTATGCTTTGATAGGTTTTTTACAAGCATCCATAATCCATAGTTTGTTGGAAAGAACGTTTTTAGGATTTTAGTCATAATAAGGAAGTTAAAGTAGTTTAATAAAATGATTTGGTAGACATTTATTGAAAATATGGTAGCATAGAAAAGGCGGTGAGTTGTTTAAAAACTACCTCAAATAAATGTCATCTCATGGTGATGGAATGAAATTCCATCACCATGAGACCACATTTATTGGAGGATTTTTTTCACACTAGTCACTGCCTTGTCTATGTTATTCCTTACTATTATGCTTTGATAAAAAAATTCCAAGTATCTATAGTTTGTTGGAAAGAACCTAATTTAGGCTTTTAGCTATAGCAGCAAGGAAGTGAGTAAATTGATTAAATGCATTGGTAGACGTGTATGGAGAATGTGGTAGCATAGAAAAGGTGGTGAGCTGTTTCAAAAATTGCCTCAAGGGAATGCGGTCTCATGGTGATGCAATGTCATTCCATCACCATGAGACCATATTTCTTCAAGACATTTTTTCAAACTACTCACTGCCTTGTCTGTGCTATTGCTTACTATTATTCTTTGATAGATTTTTTCCAAGCATCCATAGTTTGTTGGAAAGCACCTTTTTTAGGATTTTAGCCATAGTAGCAAGGAAGTTCAAGTAGTTTGATAAAATTATTTGGTAGACATGTATGAAAAATATGGTAGCATAGAAAAGGCAGTGAGCTATTTGAAAAAATGCCTCTAAGAAATGTGGTCTCATGGTGATGGAATGTCATTCCATCACCATGAGACCACATTTATTCGAGGCATTTTTTCAAACTACTCACTGCCTTGTCTATGCTATTTATTACTATTATTCTTTGATAGATTTTTTTCCAAGAACCCATAGTTTGTTGGAAAGCACCTTTTTTTAGGCTCTTACCCATAGCAGTAAGGAAGTGAACTGTTTGATAAAATGCTTTGGTAGAAATGTATGGAAAATGTGGTAGCATAGAAAACACAATGAGCTATTTGAAAAAAATTCCTCAAACAAATTGGGTCTCATGGTGATGGACATCACCATGAGACCGAATTTCTTTGAGGAATTTTTTCAAACAACTCATTGCCTTGTCTATGCTATTGCTTAATATTATTCTTTCTTATATTTCTTCCAAGCATCCATAGTATAGACAAGGAAGCAAACTATTTGAAAATATGCCTCAATAAAAAGTGGTCTCATAGAATGCCATGAAAAGCAAATGCAATTGGCAGCTACTCCTAGTTATTACTTATGCTATGTGAAGTAATTGCATCATTGCTTATGTTGACTTTCTAAACAATTAATTGTGACTTTGAAATTTTTTCGTCTATCAAAATCTAGTTATTAGTTATGGTGTGTAGTAATGCTTTGAATTTGAAAAATGTGTAGTGCAATGTAATCAATGATATGAATATAAGCTACGGGTATGTGTAGGATCATCATGGAAAAACAGGCCCTTAAGTGGCAATAAAATTCAGAAAATCAGAGTTAGACAACTTGATGCAAAAATTTGAATAAGTTATCTATATTATTTCAAAAATATGTAACAATAGAATTTGTAGAAAATTGAATGTAGTTTCTAAACTACTAGGTTTATTTTATTTTATTTTAAATTTGTTTGGTGAAAATTTGAAATTTCAATGCAGTAGTACTTAAATTTGAGGGAAACAATAAGAAGTAGGTATTTTTCTGACCACCCTAACCACAATAAAATGATATTATTTTTTTTATAAGATTTTAGATATAAGTAGGGGACTCATGTCCTAATGTGATGCATACTTTTTTGTAATTTTTTTCCAAGTAAATAATTAATTATGAATTTTTTATTACAAATTTTAAAAAATATAATTTTTTTTTGTCTAACCACCTTAATTTGGTCAAAACTTCATGAAATTCAAGTTTTATTTTTTAATCCTATAGTATATGAAGCATAGAATGTGACACATGTTTTAGATTCAAAAAATATGATACCGTTTGAAAGATATAGATGTTTTTCAATCAGCCTATCAATCAAGACTTTAGTCATAATTCAAATAGAAAATTAATAATTATTTATTAAATTCAAAGTAAAGCATAATTTATATTGGTGGAAAGCTAAGAATCTCCTTTAAAAACCCTTTTTGTTTTATCAATTTTGGGTTAAAAAAAAGTCGTCAGCCACATGGGCAATCATATCACTTAAATATCGCCACTTTTAGGACCATCATGATCCTACACATACCCCTACACAAATCTATTAAGTATAATTCATTAGTTAACCTACATGAATGTTTGTCTAAATCCATTAGCATTGAGAGGTGTTCCCATCGAAACCTCCAATATTATCCTATTCAACATCCAAAATTAGATATCAGAATACCATTCATATAACAATGCTATTAAACATGTAGTAAATATATAATTGTTTACTAGTTACATACCTCAATGGTAGATGAAATGGAGTAATAAGCAAGTATACGGTGAGTGTATCCATTATCAACACTGTGACCCTAAAATTTTATTAAAATCATAAAACTAAATTAGTTAATCTTGCATTTCAAAATTTAAATTTAATAAATTAAACTCAATGAACATGATAAAATTTACCTAAGTATTGATGCCATAAGCCTCATTCAAAATGTCAGCTACCCTCGCCATCTTCATAGCTACAGACATATCCTGCATAGCAACCTCTTGAGTGTCAATGGGGTCATATGAACAAGTCGCCCTGTAAGACTGGGACAAATGGGGTGGAATCCTACCACTAGAAGACTCCGCTAGATGGTGCTATAGTATAGGACTGGCATGTTGGATGACACTCTGGGACAAAGAGGTGATAACCTACAAAGTGTTTACCTTGACACTCTCCTTTGTGATGGAAGGGATAACAATATGATAATGATCTGGCCTAGAGAGCACTCATCTCACTTGCCGTCAGGGATCTTGCCATGCACTGGGTCTATCTTGAGTCGATCCGCCACCTCTCCCCTAGAAGTCCCTCATATCAAAATAACTCAAGATTTTGTTCAGGATGAACTCATAGTATAGTTTCCTCAAGAAATATTGTGGGACTTCACAATTGTTGCATGGTGGGTAATCGAAAACCATGTACCACCTATCCCTAAAAAAGTTCTTGATCCCTTGGTTGTGGCACCAATGGATAGGAAACTTCTTCGAATTGGTTCAAAGATTTTCATTTGTGCGTGAGTTAGTGAATAATGAGCACACATCTAATTTAGTAATTTTTGGATCTTTAATATCTTTATATGATAATTTATCTTGATGAAATTTCCTAGCTGCCCACCTCCTATCTTGCCAATCACTTAATTGTTTGTTGATTACATGCACATGTTTTAACAATTCTTTAAGTGAATTTGTAAGTGTTATTCTCTCCATGGTTGAACCTACTGGATCGTTCAACATCGTGATTAACTCTTCAATTTTTTTTTTATTGTTTTCAATTACCCCCATTAAATTTTGTTGAGTGCCAGGAGGATGTTGAGGGATTGGTGGAGGAGATTTTTGTTGTGGTTATTGAAATTGAAGATTTTGTTCATGTTGTTGTTTCTCTAGTTGTTGAGGATTTTTAGGAGGGTTTTGAAGAGGGTTTCCAAGATCATTATCAATTCCTACAAATTCAACAAATGACTATCAAAAATAACCTAAAACTAACAAATTCACAACAAAAAACAATCAATTCCTAGCTATTCAACCTCCCCATCGATGTGGCAGCATCCTAGTGACAAAAGAGTAACAAATTAATGAAAAAAATGCAAGTTTGTCTCCTCCTAGAATGCAAGCGTGCAAGAGAATGGTTTTTGGCCATGAGTAGCAAACAAAATAGTCGACACACAAATGAATTTGATTTGTTTTTTGTTTGTTTGTTTTTTATAATAGCTCATAATGTGAGTGTGTTATTCTGTGCTCACATTATAATGCGAGTGTGGAATAGACTCGGTGTGGCTAAGCCTTAGGCTCCGTCACACCAAGCCATAATGTGAGCATGTTATAATGCACTCACGTTATAACCTATCAAAACTTTTTTTTAATTTTGGCCACAATTTGGCTCCCCATCTTTTCGCACCCGCCCATTTTCATAATAATTATATAATATTATTTATACATTGTATAATATAATATATAATAAATATAAGATAAATATTATATATTAATATATATTATATTATGTACATATTATATGGTATATAATATATAAATATAAATATAATAAACAATATATAAATAGTATTATATAATATATATAATACATTATTTTATTTATATATTATGTTGGAGTTGAGAAAATACAACTTCATAGGAGCCCCTCTTCAAAACCCTAATAATACATCCTTAACATCCTCATAGTAGTCGACAAAAATGAGGGGTTGACTCTTCCACTCCATGGCTCTCCTTTAAGCATTAGGAATAAATTCCCATGCCTCACTACCAAATGCTCGAAATGATGAAACATCAGGCTTGTCATGAGACCAAGCCTCCTCAAGAGTCATATGTCAAATCACCTTGTGAGGCATCTGATTCTGAATATAGTTGGCACAATTAACTACCTTAGCCCAAAAAGATGAATCCATGGACCTGTACTGAATCATACAATTTTCCATCTCCCGTAAAGTCTTGTTCTTTCTCTCAGTGACACCATTCTGCTGAGGGGTGTAGGGAACAATAAACTGATGTTGCAAACCATGCTCAGTGCAAAAATATCTGAAAGCTTGATTCACATACTCCCCCCCATTATCTGTATGTATCCACTGAATAGAAAGGCCAGACTGCTTCTCTACAAATTTCTTGAAGATTTGAAAGGAATCAAAGACATCAGACTTGTACTTAAGAAAGTACACCCATGTGCATCTAGAGAAGTCATCAATGAATGTGAGTACATACTTGGCCCCAGAAAAAGAAGGAGTGGGAAACAACATGAGGTCACTATGAATTAACTCCAAGGGTGCCAAAGAACGAGTGGCTCTTCCCTTCAAAAAGGGATCCCTGTGATGCTTTCCAAGCACACAACCATGAAAAACATCATTTGTGCAGGAAATCTATGGTAGACCAAGAACAAGTGCCTGTGTACTCATCTGCTGAAGATATATGTAATTGACATGGTTCAAATGCTCATGCCAAAGGTTACTCACTGAATCTACATGTGCTATAAGAGATGAACCTGTACCCTCAGAAGGCTCAAATCCATCAAATTTGTAAAGATGAGATGCAGTATCAACACTCCCAGTAGCCACAACTAGATCAGAGTCATGGAGGTCCCGAATAACCACATCATGTGGTGAGAACTCAACTATCTTACCAGAGCCATTATGGAAAATCTGATAAATGGACAAGAGGTTAGTCGAGATGTCAGGAACAACCAAAACATCTTATTGAGTGCCCCCATCCAAAGAGACAGAACCTGAAACCAAGACTGAAAGCTATGTAGAGTCACCCACTGTAATCTATGAAGTACCACAAGAGGCAAGAGAAGTGACCAACTGCTAAGTGTGAGTCATATGGTGAGAAGCACCAGAATCTAAAATCCATGTGGACCCATAGGTCGATGCTCGAGCAGTGAGAGCATGGCCTTTCCCTGTGGAAGGAGAAGACGACTGAGGTGAGGAGATGTGATGCTATTGCATGGCTTCCTCTAAAGCCTCTAATTGTTTCCAACACCTTGAAACTGGATGTCCTTCCTTGCCACAAAAGCTGCAAGTGTCTCCTGATTTCTGCTTAGTCTTGGAGGAAGACTCACCAGACTTCAAAGATTTCCCTTGTTTTGGATTAAGTGGTGGTTTGGAATCAAACTTAGGAGGTGGTTTGGAGGAATGCTCACTGCCTACAAAATCTTTCTTGGGCTTCAGTTTCTGCTTCTATTTCTCCTTAGATGACTGAGCAACCAATGCTTTGTTCTTTGATCCTAAGAGTATATCCATCTGAGAAAGGTGTGAGTGCTCATGAGACAAACACTCACATAACACATCAAAGGTAGGCATGGTAAAATGAGTACCCAGGCCATCCATGGTGGAATAGAAGGAAGAAGCTTTGAAAGGATCAAGTAAATGCACTCTGTGTCTGACTTATTCTTGCCACAACCCTGTAAAATAGTGCAGATAGTTTTGAACTTGTTCAAAAAGCCCTCAATAGTGGGAAATGATTCAGGTAACAGTGAAGTCAGCTTTGCCTCAATTTGTAATACTCAAAACTCATTAATGACCCCAAAAAGTGTTTCAAACTTCAACCACATGGCGTGAGGAGTGAGGAAAGCATCAAGGTGAAACAAAAGACTGTCTGAAACATGCATGGATAACAAACCCATAGCTTCATCCATCTTGTTCCTATGCTGCATAATCTCAGAAGGATGCTGCAACTAAGGTTGAACCTCATCTAAACAAGACCACAACCCTCATGACCTGAGAAGCCTCATCATGTGAGACTCCCAGGTATGATAATTTTGTGATGTGAGTAACTCAACTGAGGAGTCTGCCATGAAACCCTGCACCTGTACCTACTTGTGTTTTTTATTATTATGTGATCTTTCAAAATAGATAGAAGATGCAGAAGGGTTTGATTTTTTTGAGAGTTTTGGTGTTCTGGTTTTTTGATATAAATGATAGAAAGTGAGAAAAAAACACCCCCCACAAGAGATAAACCCAAACCTTAGTACAAACTAAGAAAGAGGAAGCAATGCATAAGAAAGAAAACTTCAAAACAAATTCTTGTGTACTTGATGAAAATTCTGAGAAAAAACATCACTTATCTGAATAGAGCATGCTGAGAGCTTTCCAACACCTATTCGTTTTTGAAAAATGGAGTCCGTTTGCACCTTCTATGGCCCCGGAAGTGCAGAAAAAAGACCCCACTTTGACTGGAAAAAAAAAAAAACCAAACTGGTAAAATGTTAAAAAAAATTCCTACACCATCAGATCGGTGCTAGAATCAACTTTCCAATGCCTATTTTCATTCAAAAAACTAAGCTAAAATGCCCGAGATATGCCCGTTTGAGTGAACTAGGGTAAAAAACAATTTTCGGAGGGGCCTGGTGGCTTTCTGGTGGCGCTCCGAAGACAGGTGATAGACTGGCTAAGTGCGGGCAGCGCACGTGTGGTGCGCAGGCAGTGCGGCTGACTGACGGTGTGGCGGTGGTAGGTTGGCTGCGATCGGCGGATGACACTGACGGCAGTGGCCATCGGGCGACTCATGGGTGGCATGCAGATTTTCACTAGCCGCAGGTTTAAAAAATCGAAAAAATGATTTTTTTAAAAAAAATTTTGATTTTTTTTCCCTGCGGAAGGTGTGCCCTAGGGCCATAGGGCCTTAGGGCAATTTTTTTTTTCCTCCCTGATCAACTATAACCAAAATCGATGAATGAACAGTTGATTTAGGGATTTTGGACGTTGTGAATCCAATGGCAAGGTCTGTTTGGCCCCAAAGTGAACCCAAAAATTGAAGTATGCCGAATCCACCAAAAAACACCTTGGAACCCTAGATCTGCTTCCAATGCAAAAATTCTCAGAACAAGAACAAGTAGTTGTAGATCTGAAGCTCTGATACCATGTTGGAGTTGAGAAAATACAACTTCATAGGAGTCCAATGATCTCTACAAGCAAGAGTACCTGTTACAGGGAGAAGCAAAGAGAAGCAACAAAGAAAACAAAAAAATTATCAAAGATGTGGAGCTCTATATTCACCAATGTGTGAAAAGAATAATAATACAAAAGAAAAGATTTCAACCACATATAGGTCAAAAAACCCTAAAAAGGAAAACCTTAGGCTTGCACATTAATAATTAATAAAATAATTAATTATTATGCACCTAATATTAGCTTAAGCATAAAAGAGATAAAAAGGAACTTTGATTAATTAAACAAATATTGTTTAATTAATCAAGTAAATAGCCAATTACTCTAACACATTATATATTATATATAATATATAATACAATCTAAATATAAATATAATATAATATCCATTAGAATATTATATAATTTTCATAATATCAAACTTAAATATATAAATAATTTATATATATTATATTATTATATTATTTTTATATTATATAATTTAAATATAAATATTATAAATGATATAATATTATATATAATATAATAAATAATATGTGAAATGTGGGAAACGGAAATGTTTGAGTTTTCATCTTAGGGTTTGACACTTTTCCCCAAATGTTTCATTTAATAAAGTGGGAAATGGAATAGATTGGAAATGCAAAGACATAATGGCTTGATTTGATGGATTTGGATAAGGTATGTGATTGACTTACAACCTGATAGGTGAGTCAACCAACCCTTAACCAAATATGGAAATGTCCTAGGGATGAAATGTAATGATCTTCTTGTCTTAATGATACAAATTACTATTCTAATGTGAATACAATTTTTTTGATAAATCATAATCAAATCAAATAGAAGAAATGGAAAGGATAGGACACTTTGCACCTGTGATTTGAATTTGGAGTTAAAAACTGAGGACATAGGTGCCCTAGGCACCACTGTCTTAGTAGGGAGAACTCATATTTTTTTTAAAGTCCTCTGATGTCGGATCTACACTTTCATTTCCTATTTCCAAACTTGTCAAATCACTATTAGATAATTCAATAACCAAATTTCCATAAGTTGTCAACGTGTAAGGTTCCAATTACAAAAAGGAATAATTGACCATGAATCTTCTTAAGATCTAAAACTTACACATTCAAAGAGAGAAGAAAGGTTGTTCCATTTAGGCGATTTCCTTAGTCAAACCCTATGTTAGTGTTTCAAGTTCCACAATGGCAATGTCAAT
Organism: Sequoiadendron giganteum; assembly: GCA_007115665.2. Taxonomy (NCBI): domain Eukaryota; kingdom Viridiplantae; phylum Streptophyta; class Pinopsida; order Cupressales; family Cupressaceae; genus Sequoiadendron; species Sequoiadendron giganteum. The sequence goes on from CM021102.1 coordinate 385,588,778, forward strand.
GATAAAGGATAAATGAAAGGAAGGAATGTTGAATCTGTGAAGTGCTACAACTCACCACCCTTTAATGGCTTCCTTGAGGGGCCGAAGTCATGAATATCACCTCAAGGTCCGAGTCTTTCTTTCTTGAACTACTTGGAGATCTACAAAGAGTTAGCCTTCACAAACAATGTTAAAACATAAACATGCATAAATTCACATACATTTTGACATGATGTTGGATCTTGAATTTTTGTAATAAGTAGTCTAATGGCTACTATTGACTTGCTGAATAATGCTCTTGATCACAATACTTATTCTTAATGCTCACATGTTGCTAGATAGATTTCAAATAATGCAAAAACTAGGTATTTAAATATGCTTTATTCTAATTTCCTAAAAATTAAATCTCAACAACCAACTTTCAATATTTGAATTTTAAATAATAAAATGCCAACATTGACATATTTGAATTTGGAGCCAAAATAGGAGGACATAGGTGCCTAGGCGCTAATGTTACAACCCTATTTTCCAAAAGTTAAAGTGTAGGGGACAAAGTATTAAATGAGAGAATTTGATTTATGGTTGCAAATTATTGAAAAATATTTAAAATAAGCTTTGGAATTCATAATTTAGGAAATTAAGTGTTTAATTAGGTCCAATAACTTAAAGTGGAGCAAAACATAGTGTGAAATTGTCAAGGGTGACAATTTACCATGCTACATTTAGCCCCCACTTTAGTGGGAGTATGAACTTACGTTCAGACTCACACTAAAGTAGAAAACTATATGTCAAGAGGGGTTTGAATGTACAAATTTTGAAGAGATAGGATGAATAAAGATCAATGGGGGAGTGCACAAGCCCCCATGATCTAAGATCCCATGGAAAACCAATGTAAGAACAAAGGAACACACTTGTATGAAATGCAACAAAACAAGATAAATGAACATACACAATATAAAAATGCAAAAGGAGGGGGTTGATAATCATGGGCTAGCAAGATATGTTATGCTAAGATCCACAACAAAGGTGTTTATGACTCACACAATATAATTTTTTTATATTTTCTAGGTGAATCACAAATTGAAAGGAAACACGAGCTAGTGAAGTCTCTAAGTATTCACTAGGTGAGCCCCCAAGACAAGGATGCGAAACACACTAGGTCTAGTGAAGTCCGCTATTCACTAGGTGTGTACCCATGACAAGGTAGCAAAATGAGAAACACACTAGGTCCAGTGGAGTCTAATATTCACTAGGTGTGGCCCCATGTCAACCATACCAAGAGTTATACTCCTTGATAACTCTCATAAGGTGCTACAAAATGATCAAGATGCTATGCCAACACAACGCTAAGTTCAATGCCTATGAATGAAGTGAAGAAAAAATACCAATGTATGCTCCCACCTTAAAGAAATTGCAAAACACCATGCTATGAGAAATTAATTTAAGGTAGAAAAATGATAAATGTCATGCAAAAAAAGATCACAAGAGTTTATTTGGAAAGCCTATGCTAATGATATGTTTCCAAATATATCCATATCATGATAATGGGTTGCCCCCAAATGTAATGCAACAAACAACATATAATATGAACACATAAGGGACCCATGGATCTAGAGTCAATATACGTCTTTGCTACAACGATATAATAGTGCTTGAAACTGACATCCTTCCTTAAATACTCATGGAACAATGAACACAATGGAGGAAAGATACATAGAGAGAAGGCATACAAAATTTTGGTCGACATGGAAGAGACCTAAATTTCTTAATGCCTTGCATCATCCCCAATAGGAATATAGAAGATAAAATATAAAAGATAAAGTTTACAACATATAGAAGAATGAATATACAAATAGAAGAATTTCATGATAGGTTCATTTTCTTTGTACCCTTGTGTCAATGGAGCAACAAGGGTCATCCAAAGAAAAGTCACAAACATAAAGACACACTAAGCAACACAACACATGATATCATGTCATCATATGCAAGAAAACACAAAAAATACATGAAACAAACATATAAAGGAGTACCACACATGCAAGCCAACCTAAAGTAGGTCATTTGCATCCCAATCTTGCCCATCATATAGGAAAGGTAGAAAACTAGATAAAGGGACTACAACAAGTGACGTAATAGGAGCATCTCCATGTTCAACACATAGTGGATCACTCTCATAAAAGGGATCATCATGGTTGCCCCCATCTATTTTCATTTTATTTGAAAACAACACATTAAGCTCATTATGGACTTGTTCATGAATTTTAACAATTTCTTCTTCATCATCCAAGTTAATCATAATAGGAGGCTTTATGACAATGACAACTATATTTTCTTGTTTCATTGTAAATATTTAGTTTTCAAATGGGAATTTTATGCACTTGTGAATAACTGATGTGACATCATTCATGGAGTAGAGTCATGCGTAGCCTAGCTTCACATGAAATTGGTTTGATTTCAGGATGATGGAGAATGATACATCTAATTATTTCAATTCAACTTTAAGAGGAAGAGTAATCAAACCTATCATATAAGGTGACCAAAACCATCATGAGTTTTCAACTATGCTTTCAATTGTTCATAAGAATCTTTATAAAGTTCATGCACAAACAAGAATTCCTTCATGATCACATTCTCTACACACACAAGATCAATGAGTATCCTAGTTGTAGCCTTGTTATTAATACATCCAACAATGTAGAAATGACTATCAAATGAATGTATGGATGTGTCAATATGGGTAAAATAAATATCAGGAAACAACATGGTTTGGTCCTTACAAGGTTGAATATTTATGAGAATGACCATATCTTGTAGGCCATCCTCATCATCACTCTTATTATCATTATTATCATCATTCATGTCATCAATTTTATCAATATTAATCTCATCATTATTAACATCACAAGCTTGCACAAAGTTGGATGAATGGTTTGGCATTGGATTGGTAAAAATTTGCTAGTTTTGGTTAGGCAGCCTGAAACATATAAGTACTCCATTGATCATTAAAATCACACAACTAGATGAGATTAGAATCAATGAAGTCTTGAACTCAATGTTTAAGACAAATGCATCATTTTGTATCATGTTCGCTTGTGCGATGATATTTTGAAAAATCATTTGCATTGTAACTTGAAGGTAGAGGCTTAGTTGTGTCCACATGTCTAACCAGAGGTAATCAGATTAAGTTCTTATTCAAAAGTTGCAACATGATTGAATTGAGGGTATTAGGTAATTGAGTGAATTGGCTATCTCATGATCTAAATTGGTATGGGGTTGAACTTATGGCACAAACTTGAGGTTCAATATGGTTGATGGAGCCCAAGTGTGATAAATTCATTATAGCATCCGTTCACTAGGTTGATTTCTTCAACCTAGGTAGCCTAGTGTGCAAGTGTTCAAGTTTGAAGTGATTCATCATAGTTTATGATATACCCTTCTTGAATCTTTTGGTTTTCTTGGTGAATTCATCTGTGGGAGGAGGATTCACCATAGTGTTTTTATTATCTTGAAAGATATATGTTCTTTGATAGTTTGGAAATAACGGCCCAAATTTGGATCCACATATTGTTATTGGAAAAAATATTTCTATTGGATACAAATAAAAAATAGAAAGAAAAATAAATGCGTTTCAACATAAGGGCACCAGTTTCTTTATGTTACATTTGAAATAAATATTGTAAAATTGCATCCAAATTAAAAAAATATCTAGTTTGTGTGTTCATTAGAATTTTACAGATTTAAGTAATATAGTTTGAAATCATTCAAATCAATATGTTTTATATATCATTCCAATACTATAAAAGTTGAACAAAGACAAGTCAAAAAGTTAAAAATAGATTAAATATAATCAATTATTCTATTTAAATGATTGCAAAATCTATAAGATTTAAGTTAATTAAAATTTACATCATATGAAATAACTAAATTATAGATAGTTGGTTCTTACCCACCCTAACCAACAATATTAACACAATAAATTAAATCCTTGTACAATTTGTTTAGCATAACATCAATATTTATAGAACTTAGATCTTAGCTCTTAATCATGAATATTATTTTCGAGTAGAACTTTAAGCAATGCGATTTCAATGTATTTTTTATAAATTTGATTTAATTCTTCATAATGTGAGTATAATTAAATTCGCATTTGAACTAGCAAAATACTCGTTAAATTTTTCTTTCATATTTTGTCTATTAAAATCAAAATAATGTAATAAATATAAAATATTACTATTGTAATCCTTTTTTACCATTAACAAAAATGTGAACAACATAACTTATTTATATAAATTGACTTGATCAATTATTCCTATCTTAAAAATACAACATACTTCCTAATAATTTAAGATCGTTAATCCTCTTATTTACACACTATAGAAATTAAAAGATACCATAAATCTCTAAAAGAAAATTCTAATAACTTACATCCCACGTAACTTCCAAAAAGATTGGAAAGAAGTATAGATCCCTCAAAAGTTATGACAATCTCTTTTTCACATTCCACATAACTTCCACATAGACTGGAAAGAGTGATGAGTCATGGTAATCCCCTCTCACATTCAAGATAACTTCCACTGGAGTTCCAACTCAAATATCTTCGGCGAAGAAAGTAAAAGCTGCAAAATTATGAAAACCTCAGTCTTGGTTTACCATTTCGAAAGAAAAGAAATGATGGGAACGAGTTAAAAAGAAAAAGCGAAGAGCATATTACACAGTGAAAGAGAGTACCGTAGCACTAAGGAAAATAAGTGATGGAGAATGCTTGACGAGGAATCTTCACACCGAAAATTATTTTGAGAAATTAGCTGGAGTGACTGTTAAAGTGGTCCATAATGCAAACGACTGTGCTCATGGAATCCTATGCTACGAAAATATATAGCATTCCCACTTGAACAAATGTGGAGGAGAGCAATGAAGCGTAACAGAGCACCACATATGGGTAGCAAGTGTAAGGAAGCAAAGGTGTGCGGAATCGCTTCCTACGCTAATCTTGAGAGAACGAATATGCAAATTTTGTTCTTAACTGATTACACGAATCTCAAGAAACATACAAGAACATGAATAAAACAATGAACACATAAGACAATGATTATCGTGGGGAAAACCCTTACGGGAGAAAAACCCCACCCTCTAAAACCTGCATAATGTATTATCAAATCAAAGAAGATTACAATACACTTGCAATGCAAGTTCTTAGAAGAGCATCACCTCAACTCAAGCTTGGAGAGACACCACTAGCATCCTTCTAGCACCCAGCCTTGCAAACAAAACTCCATTATGTAAACTCCTCCCCAAGCCCTCCTTATATAGTGATTTACAACCTAGAAACCATTTGTGGTTTTACAAAACCATGGGCTTAACTACCATGCCACATGTTGCCCATTTTTGACATTTACATTTCCAAGATGGAAAAACAACCAGGTTAAAATAGTAATCCCGTCCATAATTTTGTCCTCTAGTTTAGACCCCCATAAAAGACATAAAACAAATTAACTATGCTCTAAAAATGGCCCTCCTATATTCTACTAAGGACAAGGCACCTCTTAACAACTCATACACCTTTTTCCAATGCATAAACATGTGGAAAACTGCCACAAACAAATTCTGTAATTTTCTTGGAAAAGGCTTGCAAGGTTGAGACATATTTCTCAACAATCTCCCACTTGTCGAACACCTTGCAAGAGTTAGGGGATCCAAAATATCATGGACTTAATTGCTAGGGGCTGAAAGGCCCATAGACTCTGAACACCATCTGAACTTCTCTGTGCTCACAGGTTTAGTTAATGCATCAGCAACATTCACCAAAGTGTCTACTTTCTCCAACTTCACCTTGCCATCCTCAACCATATCTCTCACAAAATGATATTGTACATCAATGTGTTTGGTCCTGGCATGAAAAGTCAGGTTCTTCGCTAGGCAGATTGCACTTTGACTGTCACTATAAATTGTCACTGCACCCTGTTTGAACTCTATATCTGAACACAATCTCTTAATCCAAATGGCTTCCTTACAGGAATGAGTAGATGCCATATACTCTGCCTCTGTAGTGGACAAGGCAACCACAGCCTGTCGCTTGCTCATCCAACTAATTGCACCACCAAATAAAGTAAACACATATGCACTGGTGGATCTTCTTCTATCAACATCACCAGCCCAGTCTGAATCCACATAGCCTCGAATATCCAAGGAATGCTTGTTTCCTATTCCATGAAAACATATAGAGTACTCTAAGGTACCCCGCAAGTATCTGAAAACTCTTTTAACTGCATCCCAATGTGCTCTTCTTGGATTAGACATGTAACGGGAAAGTACTCCCACTGCTTGGGCAATGTCTAGTCTTATACAAACCATAACATACATCAAACTTCCAACAACACTCTGGTATGGTACTCGACTTATCTCTTCCATCTCTAATGGGGATGTAGGACACTGTGAACTAGAAAGCTTTGTTCCCATCGTAACAGGAACACTCAATGGTCTAGAATCCTGCATATTGAATCTTTTCAAAATAGTACCAACATACTTACTCTGGCCTAGCCAAAGCTTTCTGTTTTGTCTATCTCTTACAATCTCCATTCCCAGAATGTACGTTGCTGCACCAAGATCTTTCATTTCAAACTTCGCTGAGAGTTGAGATTTTAATTCTGCAATCAAACCTTTTCCTTTGCCAATAAATAACATGTCATCGACATACAAGGCAATAACCAAGAAACAATCGCCATCAGATTTGAAATATATACAATGATCAGATTTAGATCGCACAAATCCCAAACTCAAAACATATGTATCAAACTTCTGGTACCACATCCTAGGACTTTGTTTCAAACCATACAAGGATTTCTTCAACTTACAGACCAAATGACTTTTACCTTTTACCACATAGTGCTCTGGCTGTGTCATATAAATTTCTTCCTCCAAGTCTCCATGAAGGAAAGCTGTTTTCACATCCATTTACTCGATCTCTAGATCATAAGCTGCTGCAATAGAAAGAAAAAATCGAATGGATGTCATTTTGGCTACAGGAGAAAAAATCTCACCATAATCTACCCCCTCAACCTGGGAGTAACCCTTAGCAACCAATCGCGCTTTGTACTTCTCAATGCTTCCATCTGAACCCATCTTCTTTTTGAACACCCATTTACAACCAACAGGTTTCCGTCCTTCAGGCAATGGTACAAGGTCCCATGTATCATTCCTCTTAAGAGCTGCCATCTCTTCATCCATGGCTATTTTCCAGGACTCTGAATCATTCATACCAAGAGCCTCTTCTACAGATCTTGGTTCATCGATGTTAGCATTCAAAGCAAATATACACCTCCAATCATCAGGAGAATACCCATACCTTTCAGGTGGTTTCCTTTGTCTAGTAGACCTTCGAGCAAGATCTGGTTCATTATCAGGTTCAGGTTCAGGTACCTCTTCTTCCTCTGATGATTCAGAACTCGTAGAGCTCTCCTCGACTTCTTGTCTTTCTAAGGGCCTCGATTCAACTTTCTCTGGTGTAGCAGGTAGTTGAATCACATCTTCCTTTTCTTCTATTTGTTTTGGCTGCACTGTAACAAAAGAAGGCTTAGTTTCTCTAAAAATAACACTTCTAGAATAAAATACCTTTTGTGCAACAGGATCCCAAAGCCTGTATCCTTTCACACCATAACTGTATCTGATGAAAATATATTTAACAGCTTTGTTATCCAATTTTGTCCGCTTCTCCTTTGGCACATGAGCATATGCCTCACAACCAAAAACTCTCAGATGTCTAAGTGAAGGCTTGTGGCCCGACCACGCTTCCATTGGCGTTTTATCAACAAGAGCTGATGTAGGAGACCTGTTTATCAGGTAGCAGGCAGTGGCTACAGCTTCAGCCCAGAACTTTTGTTCTAGTCCAACACCACTCAACATACTCCTAGCCTTCTCCATCAGGGTCCTGTTCATTCTTTCTGCAACTCCATTCTGTTGTGGAGAATAGGGAGTTGTCTTCTGTCTTTTAATACCACAATCTTTACAAAATGTATCAAAATCATTAGAGCAATATTCACCGCCATTATCAGTTCTCAAACATTTTATTTTCTTTCCAGTCTGCAACTCTACCATTGCTTTAAATTCTTTGAAACGACTGAAAACTTCAGCTTTACTCCTAAGAAAATAAACCCATGTTCTTCTACTGAAATCATCAATGAAAGAGACATAATAAACTGATTTACCAATAGAAGGAACATCAACTGGACCAAATACATCTGAATGGATCAGATCCAATATACATGAAGACTTATGAGAACTGGAGTAAAACTGAATGCGGTTTTGTTTTTCATAAATACAATGCTCACAAAAATCAAATTCAAGATTGCAATCATTTAACCCATCAACAAGATTCTTATTTTTCAAGGTCCGTAGACCCTTCTCACCTATGTGGCCAAGTCTTTGGTGCCATAACATGGTCTTCTCTACAGGCAACTTTGATTCGGTAGACAGAGCACCCTTAGGTACCCAAAAACCACGACCATTTGTTGAAAGAGAAAACCTCTCCTTTTCCAACAAAGTAGTCTTTTTCACAATCTTATCAGAAGTACTATTGCACTCAACTGTGCATGCATCAAGCTGGTACAATGTACCCAATCTGCTTCCTCTTGCTATTACCATAGCACCTCTTACCATTTTCACACCTGCTTTAGAGAACTGTACATGCACACCCGCATCTATTAGTTTACTAACAGATAACAAATTTCTTGCTAGTCCCGGGATATGCAAGACACCATCAAATCTTCTAATTCTACCATCAAAAAATTTTACACTAATACTTCCACGGCCAACAATATCAAGAATAGAGTTATCACCCAAATATACCTTACCACCATCAAAATTTTCATACTTAATAAACTAGTTTCTATTAGGAGTCATGTGGAAAGATGCACCTGAGTCTATTAACCATGCATTATCACCTGCATGAGTGGCCAAGGCTGCGATAAAAGTGTCTCCATCTTCCTTCTCAGACTCAGAATCAGAATCTTGCTTCTTTTTCTTCTTCTTTTCCTCTTTGCAATCCTTTCGGAAGTGTCCAGATTTACCACAATTCCAACATATCACCTTGGACTTACCAGGGGATTTTGATCTCCCCTTATTCTTGGACTTAGAATGGCCATGCTACTTTTTGTTCTTGCCTCTTTCCTTTGGTCTTCCTCGAACACTCAAAGCCTCTTTAGCATTCAGAGAGACCTTCCTTCTCATCTCCTCAGAAAGTAGAGAACCAACAACATCCTCCATCTTCAAGACAATAGAAGTGCTCCCTATGGCCATGACAAGGTTGTCCCATGAATCTGGCAACGAACATAGTAGGATTTGAAACCTTTCTTCTTCATCCATCGCTACCCCAACTGAGGTCAACTGAGTCACCAACATATTGAAACTTTCTAGATGCTCAGGAATTCGTCCACCTTCTTCCATTCTCAAGGAATACAATTTCTTCCTCAAGAAAATCTTGTTAACAAGTGATTTCGCTTGATAGATCTCACTTAGCTTCTTCCAAAGATTCTTCGCGGTAGACTCTTCATGCACATTAATCAGAATTGAGTCTGCAAGACACAATCTTATGAGACCTTTAGCTTTTCTGTCCATCACATCATATTGTGCAGCTAAAGTCGGATCTGTAGGCCTTAGGTTATTCTCATCCACCGCATCCCATAGATCCCGATCAATCAACAGATCTTCCATCTTCAGCTTCCACATCTCAAAGTTTGTGCCAGAAAACTTTTCTACATCAATCCTCCCCAACATGCTTGCCATCTTTACGATCCTGCAATACAAAAAATGAAATACTCTGCACAAGCTCCCACTCAAACCTTGATTAGCTCAAAAAACCCTGTACCCAACAAACAGAACCAAAACTGGCCAGGCTCTGATACCACTTGTAAGGAAGCAAAGGTGTGCGGAATCGCTTCCTACGCTAATCTCGAGAGAACGAATATGCAAATTTTGTTCTTAACTGATTACAGGAATCTCAAGAAACATACAAGAACATGAATAAAACAATGAACACATAAGACAATGATTATCGTGGGGAAAACCCTTACGGGAGAAAAACCCCACCCTCTAAAACCTGCATAATGTATTATCAAATCAAAGAAGATTACAATACACTTGCAATGCAAGTTCTTTAGAGCATCACCTCAACTCAAGCTTGGAGAGACACCACTAGCATCCTTCTAGCACCCAGCCTTGCAAACAAAACTCCATTATGTAAACTCCTCCCCAAGCCCTCCTTATATAGTGATTTACAACCTGGAAACCATTTGTGGTTTTACAAAACCATGGGCTTAACTACCATGCCACATGTTGCCCATTTTTGACATTTACATTTCCAAGATGGAAAAACAACCAGGTTAAAATAGTAATCCCGTCCATAATTTTGTCCTCTAGTTTAGACCCCCATAAAAGACATAAAATAAATTAACTATGCTCTAAAAATGGCCCTCCTATATTCTACTAAGGACAAGGCACCTCTTAACAACTCATACACCTTTTTCCAATGCATAAACATGTGGAAAAATGCCACAAACAAATTCTGTAATTTTCTTGGAAAAGGCTTGCAAGGTTGAGACATATTTCTCAACAGCAAGGAGCATGTGGGAAGACACTGGAAGGGAAGACATAGCAAACAAACAAGAAATGCTACATATTTTGTGAGTCTGCACACCTTACATTCAAGGCCGACAGAACCAGGTTTGTGATTCCATTTTTCTTAGCTATTTCACTCCAAGCTGCTTAACGGATGTCAGATCTGTACAAGCATGGATCATGAAAAGTCTTAAAATATTGAATCATGAGCCTCCACTAAACAATTTATGAGAGCAGGGTTTTCCTATGCGTTTAAGAATGACTTATTTTCTAAAATTGCCAGAAAGATACTTCCAAAAGATGAGTTATCTGATAACATCTACGAGATAAAAGTATTTGATATTGTGGGGTAAATAGTTGATATTATGTTGGATTCATGGCAGCTGTAAAACATTCGTAATCTATTATTTCTGTTTTGAAATGTTCTATGAATAGATAGATAAGGAATAAATGAGGGAACTATTTTAAGATCATGTGGGTTAATGGAGGATGATTTTTTTTTTCCTTGTGTATTGAAGGTTCTAATAGTGTGAAAGATACATCCAAAGGATGGGGTAAGCTTAAACTAATCTGAAATCACACTAGTTTCTGGTTTGAAGTCGTTCATTACAAGCGACAACATGCCCTTCTTAAAGCTTTTGGTCTGCTGAGTGAATGCATTCATGGGAGGAGGATTCGACGCATTGTCTAACGTTTCCAAAGATTTATTCTACGGTGCATGGAATGAATGGCCTGGATTCTCCGTGAAAATATTCTGGTGAAGTTGGGGTATACCAAGGAGAGGGGGTTTATACTTGTGCTTCCTTCGCTTAGCCTTCACGTGAAATTTTTTTTTGATATGTTATTCAAATGAAAAAAAGTATTGATATGTTTTCCCTATTTGAATGATGCTTTAAGATTATAATCAATTTGAAATGATACAAATAAAAAAGTTACCTTTTATTCTATTTTATTAATATTCCTTTCTAAATCACAAGGATATTCTTATATATTGATTTGAAGATTTGATTTTTTTAATTATATTATATTAGTCTATATCAAACAAGAGTTTCAGGAGAAGTTCTTGCCAAGTGCAGGCAGGCCAGTTTTGAGAAACTGAGTAGCAGGACAATTTTGAGAAACAGGAGATTGTTATGACCATTGCAGTTTTGATAAACTGGGGAGTGTTAAGAGAAATAAAACATATATTAGCGAGGAACCACTAATTTTTTTTTATGTAAATAAATAAGCAATCTTATTTGTTATCTTTTATCTAGAAATACTCAAAACTTTTATCAAACAGGGAAGATGGCAAGTCCTTTACTAGAGAGCCTGAAGCTAGACTTGTTTATGAATAGATAGTTTAGTGCAAGTGCTAGTTGGCTGCAATGCAATTGCTTTAGTTAAAGCAGTGTCAATTCTATTATGTTAATGTGTTTTGTATTTGGATATTTCATTGTTTTCCATTCAAAAAATTCAGCAACACATGTTATCAGTTAAATACAAGAAAATAAAATATGAATACTGAGAGATCTTAAAGAATCATTAACAATACAAATACAAAAATATCTCATTTCAAACATTTCAATTCATCAGCAGATAACTCATAAAAACATATGACAAAGAACATCAAATTCTTATCTACCAGAAGATGAAAAGGGAGAATTTTATTAAATTGGTCATTAAAATATTAAATAGACTTTACATGATAAATGGATAAAACTCAATATTGAAAGTTTTGCATGGAACTTTTTCTCTTAATGTTATTAAAAAAAATAAAAAATGTATATCCTCATTGTATAATACCAATTTTACAAGGCAACTCCAGACCAATATTTAGCTATGACCACAATTGACTTAGGGACTGTAAATTTATCACTTCCACATTGCATTCCTTTTTGCAAGTGACTGATTTGAGTGATAGGAAAACCAAATTTAATATATCAAATATTATGTTTAAAAATTACCCACATAAAACAATGAAGTTGTATTGATGTTTGACACTTACAATTTGAATCTTCCAAAACAATCAAATAATTCCATGACGAAAATAGATATCTAGTAAAATCATAAAGGACTAGCTCACAACTCACAACATAGAGCACCCGCATAAGCCAATGATCAGAGCTAGATTGACAAGCTTGGCATAGTTGATACCCTGCAATATATCATATTATTGTATTAGTCTTGCAAGAAACAATTTACATTGGCACAAAAATTTAGAGGAGAATATAGTACAACACAATTTAAAATCAATTTAAATTACTAATGCTTTCCAGTTTGCAAATGAACATTTTCCTATGAAAACTCCTAAAATATTGTTTATAACATTTTCTTTACGATGCTCTTGCACATGATTGCCTCGCTTCTCAAGGAAAATATGGTTAAGTTGTTCCTAGAGCCACAACTCTTAGCTAAAGAGAATGACATGTAGAATCATATTATAGTCTACACCATCCAATTGTAGTTGATTGGTTACTAATGAAGACAACTATGTAACTAAAACACTATAGAAGACAATAAAAAGTGAAAATTAAAGTGGCAAACCATTAAGGAAGTAGAGTACTTCATCAAGTATACTTGACTTGTAGAGATCATGAAACATGACTCATTTTTTCAAGAACAACTACACTTCCTGAGTTCATCCTAACATGCATAAAATATTTCTTCATAATCATAATCCCCAATACCACTCATCAACACACCGAGGATTATGGAGTTGAGCAAGAGTCTTTTACAAAGTAAGGAAAACAAAGGTCCCAAACATCAATGTGCTAATGAATGGTTAAGATTGTGATGATAAATTTTTAAAAATAATTAAAGAGGTTTGATCTTAGTACAATTTTTCTATATTCGAATATAGTGGAAAAAGTAGGTCGGTGCACCAAAATGGATTGGTGAACCACTTAGGGACCTCTCTTCTTCAATTTCATTAGGAAATGAGATCCCTGCAAAGAATTGACTAACTACCGTTAGGAGAATCAATTCTATGGAGGAATCTTCTGATTTCCTTTTTGTGTCAAGATGTGGGTCCTCGTCAAACAACACTTTGAGGAGAAAAACTAAAAATTGTAAATCAACACCAAGTTACAATCTAACACTTTGAACAGCAAGATTAAACTCAATACTGATAGAACTAGATAACAAAATGCAGATCAGAGAAGGGCAGATCTAAATGTACCTTTCACCAAAAGTTAGCTTCTGAAGCTAATCTAGGACTCATTCACCTAGGGGCGAATGGGTCTTGAGTTAGGGTTTTTCTGCAACCTTCGGGAGCCTTTGCTATAGATATGCGTCTTCCAATTTTCTTAGGTTTCAGGTTTGGAAAGCCAAAAATAAATTATGTAGATGAGTTTTTGTGAGAAGATGAAAACTTTGACAACTTCTTCAATTTTTCTCTTAAAAGGATCTTTAAGATTTCTTCCACCTAAATTTGTAAACAAAAAACAAGGGGGATTTTTTTGTTTTGTTTTTGGTGAATGGGGGTTTGCCTTGGTCAAACCCCGTTTTGGTAATAAAACCTTGAAATGAAATGAAACATGAAAGAGGGAATGAAGAATGAACAAAGCAATGCTACCACTCAACAAACCCTTGCATAAACCTTGGATTGTGGATCTGCAACTTGCATGAGAGGGCTTCAATTTGTGTGGATCTTGAATGTTGAATCTTGCTTGAAATAATGGCTTTGAATGCTTGAATGGATTATGAAACCTACATTATCATATTAGCTCCAAAAACATGCATGATGCAAGAAGACTTTGACATGACAATTGGATCTTGATTTCTGCAATAAGTCTTCAATAAATCTACTCTTGAGTGCCTTGAATTGCTCTAAAAATGCTCTTAAAAGTGCACTTGAAGTCTCATAAAATTTCTAGCTGAAACATATTGAAATAACCTCATATTTATAGGTATGTATTCTCAATTTCCCAAAATTCAAATATCACAAGCCAACATCAGAATATACACTTAGAGATATTAAAATCTTGCAAAAAATATAAATTAAATTTAGGTCCTAAGGTCAAGGGAGGATTCATTCTCCCATGGGATAATGGGTCTTAGGTCCCTAAACCTAGGACACACATTTTTCAATGAGAAGTGTTATGTTAAGGTATTAATGAATGTCAGGTTTCCCCTTCATAAAATGTAATAAAATAGGCTTGGAAAATGAATTAAAGGGCCAATTAAAGCAATATTAAGCTCACTTAATTAAAGAAGCCCTAAATAAGTGTGAAAGTGTAAAGGGATACACCTTACAACACTAAAATAAGGCACAATTAAGTCCAAATAATTAGGAGGGCCTAAACAAGTGTGAAAATGTAAAAGGATACAATTTTCTACACTACATTTAGCCCCCACTTTAGTGAGAGGATGACCTTGCATAAAAATCACACTATAGTAGACATTCAAAACATATATATATATGCAACAAAAATAGGATTACTCAATCATACAACTTCAAAGACTAAAAAGAAAAGTAAAAACAAAAAAGGTGGATCAAGCCTCAACTATTTGTCCAAAATAAAAGCGTAGATCAAGCCTTAACTATCCAATGTGACGTGGAACACATTTCAAGTATTTGTCCAAAAACTTTCACAAGTATAGTGTGATGTCCACTATGAAAACAACAATGCACACTCACATGAGCTAATGGAACCTCAGGTTGTCCACTAGGTGAGCCCCCAAGGGTGGAAAATGAGAGAATATTATTAGGCTCCCATACCATATCAAAGATATCCCTATGAAAACTTCAATAAGTCACTACAAAAAAACAAAACAAAAACTTCAAGCTTCATAAGGCCAAACAAGTTATGTTATGCTAAGCACCTATGAACAAACAAGGCAAGGTTCCACTGGTAAGAAAAGTGTGTTATGCTTGGTTGCCTTGAAAAGGGTTCAAGCTTTACAAGGTTAGAAAGCTACATTATGCTAAATCCTTATGAACAAAAATGCAAGTAAAAATGTTCAAAGGGATTTTGCTTAGTTTGTGTAAGGTCTCTTCTTAGGGAACATTGTGCCTAATGTCTCCAAGAGAGGACAAGTCAAGGATAAAAGATTCACAACTTAAGGAATACAATGTGTAGCATCACCACTAAGAGGAAACTCGCATGCCAAGAAATATAATACTCTCAGAGGACGATTATGTGCAGGATCATGATGGGCCAAAAAGTGGCAATATGATGGGTATGTGGCTGATGACCTTTTTTTTACCCAAAATTGATGAAACGAAAAGGGTTTTTAAAGGAGATTCTCAGCTTTCCACCAATATAAATTATGATTTACTTTGAATTTAATAAATAATTATTATTCATTTTCTATGGAATTACGACTAAATATCTGATTTTTAGGCTGATTGAAAAACATGTATAGCTTTCAAACGGTATCATATTTTTTTAATCCAAAACACGTGTCACATTCTATGCTTCATATACTATAAGATTAAAAAATAAAAAATGAATTCCATGAATTTTTGACCAAGTTAAGGTGGTCAGACATATGAATCTTTATATTTTTTAAAAGTTGTTATAAAAAAATTATAATTAATTATTTACTTGGAAAAAAATTACAAAAAAATATGCATCAGATCGGGACATGAGTCCTCTACTTATATCTAAAATATTAGAATTTTTTTTTATCATTTTAATGTGGTTAGGGTGGTCAGAAAAACACCTACTTCTTATTTTTTCCCTAAAATTTAAGTACTACTATATTGAAATTTCAAATTTTCACCATATAGATTTTATTTTTTTGTAAATAAACCTAGTAATTTAGAAACAACATTCAATTTGATATAAATTCTATTCTTACATATTTTTGAAATAATATAGATAAATTTTTCAAATTTTTATGTCAAGTTGCCTAACTCTGTTTTTTATAAAAAACTTGCCACTCAAGGGCCTATTTTTCCCATGATGATCCTGCACATACCCAGACATCAAAGCCAATGAAACTACCAAGAAAAAGACACATCACAAGAAAAAATAAAATTGTATGATGAAACATAAGGAATATTATAAATTTGAAAAATAATAATGCCAATGTATGCCCCCACTTGAAAGAAATTGCGAACACCATTGTTGTGAGAAATTATTTTAAAGTAGCAAATAATCAATGCTAAACAATAAAGAAGACATGAGAGATTATTCATAAATCCATATTCCAAGTCATATGTTTCCAAATGAAGCTATGTCATGAAAAAGAAAGAAAGGGGTTACCCCCAAAATGAAATCCCAAAACATATAAGAGATCCAGAGATTCAGGGTCAGTATGTCTTTGCCACAATGTGTTTATAGAGCTCAAAAACATCATCATTCCCCAAATACTTGTAGAATAGGAAGAATGACACATAGAGAGTGAAAAAAAGAAAAATCTTTTGGGTTAACATGGAAGAGACCTAAATGTCTCGACACCTTGCATCATCCTCAAAAGGAAAACACAAGACAAAGAAAGGATAAATGTTTATGACATATAGAAGAATGAAGATACAAATACAGGAATGAACATGAAGATATACATAAAATAGAAAAATATGGGGAGATCACATTATGCAAATGCAATCACACAGAGAACATGAAAATAAAACAAAGCAAAAGAATAATAAGGCACATGTGAGTCAACCTATAGTAGGTCATCTACATCTCAATCTTGTTCAATATATGCGAAAGGCGAAAAACTAGCCAAAGGGACAACATCAAGTGCCAAACTAGGACAAGCACCAAGTTCAACACTCTTATTAGGAGGGTCATATTTTAAGCTCATAGAAGAGGAAAACAATGAATTTATCTCTTTATGCACTTCCTCATCAATCTTAGCAGTTTCATTATCATCATCCAAGTTAATCACAATAGGAGGTCTAATTAATGACAATATCCATAGAAGATTGTTTTTGTTTATCTTGCAGTGGAGGTGGAGAGGCATCATACATTGCTTGAGAAAAGTTTGGATTTTTGTTTTCGATGTTGTTCTTGTCATATTTTTCTTGCAACAAATGAGAAATAGCACAATGTTTATGCCTATGCTCTCTAGCATTTCTATTTGTTTTCTTTTGGTTTTAAAGTTTTTATTGTGTAGGAGCTGGTTTTTCAACCATAGGTTTTTTTTCTTCCCTTAAAGGAGGAACATAAGGAACCATGGGAGGTTGTTCAACCACTTTCTCTTTAGCTTTGTAAACTTGTTTGAATTTAAGATGCACAACGGGATTTGTTTGATTATCTCATGGTATCTTGTATGAAATAGGGGAGGATTTGTCATAGGCTAGTCTTGGTTACTTGGAAGGGCTTTTGTTTCAATCATGGTTTCATCAACGATATAAGACTCAATCATGGGTTGAGGCATATTGCTAAGGGATTATTCTATTATGTGATTTTCCTTAAAATTTGGTAGGATTTAGAAAAGAAGTCTTCACGGGGTCTAATAGGCTCTATAGGCTTGGGCCAAAATAAATCCAATGAGAAGTTCCCATAGGAAGACATAGGATTGAAGCCACTATGATGCACAATAAATATTTCATTGCTAAATGAAAAATTTAAGCTTTTATATAATTGATGGGATGGCATTGATGGAATGAAGTCATGGATAGCCTAAATTCACGCAAAATTGGTCTGAAGTTGGGAAGATGGTGAATTAGACATTTAATTATTTTGTTCCAAATTTTAAAGGGAGATTTATCAAACCTATCGTAGGAAAATGAAAACCATTATGAATTTTGATCCATGTTTTTGGTCTTTCATATGTATCTTGATAAAGCTCATGTACAAATAGGAATTCTTCAGTGATCATGTTCTCTACATAGACCGAGTCAATTAATATCCCATTAGTAGGCTTGTCATTGATTCTTCCCGCTATGTAAAGAGGACCATTGGGTGCATGTTTAAGTGTGTCTTGTTGTGAGAAAGCAATATCAAGTGGCATCTTAGTTAGGCTCTTACGAGCTTTAGCTTCAATAAATGTAACCGTAGATTCTATAAGGGCTTCTTCATTATCACTCATGTTATCATAATCCGTGTCAACATTCATCACATCATTCTTTGTTTCACTAGTTTTGACAAAGGAGATATTATGATTTGGCATAGGATTGGTAAATATTTGCAATTTTTGGTTACGAGGAGCTACAAATTTATTACCTTGATGATTAATTCCTCCAATTTGAATATGATTAGAATCAATGAGGCCTTGCATAAGATGTTTAAGATGGTTACAATATTCCATATCATGTCCATTTTGTTGGTGAAAATGATAATAAGCATTTGTCTTATAGTCTAAAGGTAAAGGCTTAGTAGGATCAGGAGCTCTAACAGAAGGTAAGGAAATCAAATTCTTGTCTAAGAGATGCAACATGATATTACAAAGGGTATTAGGTAGGGGTGTAAATTGTCTATTTTTATCTGCAAAGGCATATGGTTTTGTTTTCTTTATAGAAGCCACTTGGGTGTCAACATTTTGAGTTGATTGAGGGGGATTAAGTTGTAGAAAGTCCTTATTTTATTTCTTGATAGGTTGATAGTTGGTTTGGGGTGTGGATTCTGACTTTTCAAGATGATTAGAGAGAGTTTTCACTTCACGACTACGAATCGAATTTATATAATCATGAAGGGTTGTACACAACTATGCGAAAGAAGGAAACCTTAAAAACTCAAGATTACCTTGGATTTTATCTTGAAAATTGGAAATAAACATTATTTGAAGGTCGATACATAAGGAATCTTAATGTTAATTTTTGAATAAAGCATTTAGTATCGTGTTATAAAATCAATGACCTTTTCATCATCCTTTTATTTACATGTCATCAAATCAGCTAAGGTGACCATCTTAGAACCCATGTGAATTTGGAAGTGGTTTTAAAAGGAATCAATAAGTTCATTTTATGAATGAGTTGAATTATTCTGTAAAGAGAAAAACCACTCTAAAGTAGGATCTTTCAAGGATCTAGGGAAGAGCCTAGCCAAGAGTTTATCTTCAAAATGAAGTTACTACATAAGGTTATGTAAGTGGAAACATGGCTGACAGGATCTCCTTTCCCACCATATTTCTCAAACATAGGAACCTCCATACCTTGTGGCATTTAATTTCTCAATATCTCCAAGGATAATGGATTGGTTTTGATGTATTGTGAAGGTTGACCATTGTTGTTTTGATTAGTGTAGTGATTTGTTGTTGAATGGATGAGACATTTTGCAAAAGTGTGTTAAGGATTGGATGGTTGTTTGTGTTGTGAGATGGAGATGAATAAGGTGGAGTTGTGTATGTATGTGGAGGGCAAGTGAATTGTATATTTTTTAGGGGGGGTGGATGAGGAGATATGAGATTTGAATGCACAAAGCTAGAGTGATTCCTAGTGGAAATACCTAAGTGTTGAAATTGCTAGTAGGTTGGATGGTTGTAGTAACATGAGTACTAGTTTATGTAGGAATAAAATTAAGGGTTGTGGAAGGAGGAATTGGATTTATACCTTGACTTTGAGTATACCCCAAAGCTTGAGCACAACTAGTCTTTGTAGGGTCATGTTGATTAAAAATATGAGATAGACTTCACACAATGTCTATTATATGTTCATTTTCAAGCATTTTCCTCACATTATCTAAAGAAGGAATGACACTACTAGCAATATTTTTCAAAAGTCACAAAGTTTTACAAATTTTCTATTTCTTCAGCTATCCTTCTTATGTTCTCTTGTGGGACATTAGCTACCATTTTTTTGACATCATGCACATGATTTGTGGGTAGGGAAGTCATAGGAAATGAGGTATAAAAGCTAGGATCCATAGGGGTTGATTAGTATCAACACTATGAGTGAAAGAATTGGAAAAACCAAGATTCACGTTGAATGGTGTATTGTAGGATGACACGAGTCTTGAACTATGTCTCATAACAGTATTGGCAATAGGACACCAAGTTTTGCAGCTCATACAAGTTTCACAAACTCAGTATGCACCCAAAATGGATAGAAGGTGAAATAAATAGAAATAACCTAGGATGCAAAGAGCAATGCAAATATGTAAAGGCAATTTTTAAATTCTAAACAAGGTAATTTTCTAATTATGTTATGCAAAAACCTAAAAGAGATGTCTTGTAAATGAAATTTTGAATTCACACAAGGCATTGAATTTATCAAATGAAGCTTTATATGACCAATTTGAAATAAATTTTTTTTTGTAAACTATAACAACAAATTGAAAACAACACAAAAAAAATACAGAAATAGAGATTTTGATTCCTAGAAATGCAAGAAAAATCCCTAATTAGGGACTCATTCACCCATGGGAAAATGGGTCCTAGTTGAGGGTTTTGAAAATTGAATTTGTATAAATTTCTAAGTTGATTCCTATGGCTTTCAGATTCTAGACTAAGATAGGTGGTTATAGTTTGAATTTTCTACGAAATTAAAGTTTAAGTGCAAATGCAAACTAGTGATAATGAAAAACTAGGAGAGCTGATTTGATGTGCAATTTTGATTCAATTTTCTAATTTAAATGAATGATGATTCAATATTATGTAAATGCTTTGCAAAATGTGTTTTTTTTTTGTATTTTTAGACTTAAAGAATGCAAAAATGCAATCCTAAAACCCTAAATTAGATGTAAACTAATGCAATTTAAGCAACCCTAAACGAGATTAAATTCAATGCAATGCAATGCAAATGAATGCAAATCCTAGATCTAGGGTGAAAATGGACTCTAAATTCAAAACGATACAATGCTCAAAATTCAGGTTCACCAAAATGAAATAGAGAAAAAGTAGGTGGGTGCACCAAAATGGATTGATGAACCACTTAGAGAACTATCTTCCTTAATTTAATTAGGAAATGAGATCCTCACAAAGAATTGACTAACTACCCTTAGGAGAATCAATTCTATGGAGGAATTTTCATATTTCCTTTTTGTGTCAGGATGAGGGTCCTAGTCAAACAACACTCTTGGGAGAAAAACTAAAAATAGTAAATCAACACCAAATTTCAATCTAACACTTGGAATAGACCGATTAAACTCAATACTGATAGAACCAAAAAATAAAATGGAAATGAGAGAAGGGCCGTTCTGAATGTACCTTTCACCAAAAGTCAATTTTTGAAGTTGATCTGGGACTCATTCGCCTAGGGGAAAATGGGTCCTAAGTTAGGGTTTATTTGCAACCTTCTGTAGGCTCTGCTACATATTTGAGTCTTCTAATTTTCCCAAGTTTCAAGTTTGAAAAGCTGAAAATAAATTATGTAGATGAGTTTCGTGAGAAGGTGACAAATTTGACAACTTTTGTAACTTCTTCAATTTTTCTCTTCAAAGGATCTTCAATTTTTCTTCCACCTAAATTTTCAAACACAAATCAAGAGGGAAAAATGTTTTGTTTTTGGTGAATGGGGGTTTGGCTTGGTCAAACCCCATTTTGGTAATACAACCTTGAAATGAATTTAAACATGAAAGAGGGAATGGAGAATGAACAAAACAATGTTACCACTCAAAAAACCCTTGTATAAACCTTGGAATATAGATTTACAACTTGCATGAGATGGCTTCAATGGATGTCGATCTTGAACCTTGAATCTTTCTTGAAATAATGGTTTTGAATGCTTGAAAGGATCATGAAACCTAAATCATCATATTAGCTCCAAAAACATGCATGATGCAAGAAGACATTGACATGATAATTAGATCTTTATTGCTGTAATAAATCTTCAATAAATATTCTCTTGAATGCCTTGAATCAATCTAAAAATTCTCTTGAAATTGCTCTTGAAGTCTCATAAAATTTCTAGGTGAAACATAGTGAAATAACCTTGAATATTTATAGGTATGTATCCTCAATTTCCTGAAATGCAAATATCACAAGCTGACATCTGAATGGGCTCATGAATGAAAGAATGGAGATTGGAAAGCACTACCATTAGGGCTCTACCATTACCTCCCACCTGGAACTATTTCCCAAAACCCTACCACCCTGCAGAGGTGGACCCCACCAGCTATAGTTTCCCCTACATGCATGCAAGGAACTATTGTTCCCAACCCACCTGGAATTGTTTGACACATGGAAATTCACCTCTAGAATATACACTTAGAGATATTAAAAAAATTCCAAAAAAATAAATTAAATTTGGGTCCTAAGATGAAGGGATGACCTATTCTCCCATGGGCGAAAGGGTCCTAGGTCCTTAAACCTATGACACACATTACTCAATAAGAAGTGATATGTTAAGGAATTAATAAATTTTGGGTTTCCCCTTCAAAAAATGTAATAAAATATGTTTGGAAAATGAATTAAAGGGTCAATTAATTAAAGGATCCCTAAATAAGTGTGAAAGTGTAAAGGGATACACCTTACAACACTAAAATAAGACACAATTAAGTCCAAATTAACTAGGAGGGCCCAAACAAGTGTGAAAATGTAAAGGGATACATTATTCTACACTACAATATTCAAATCTACACTTATTTGCAAACCTGTATTGGATTCTAAAGAATCCCAATTTTTGACAATAGATGCTTACATTATCAATAATCTTGCGTCAGTTGATGTCAAATATACATGAATACCAACATTATTTTGCATTTCTAGCCTAGATGTTTTTGTTTGCTCAACCATTAAAAGAATGGTTAGCTACCTTTTAATGAGATAAAATGTTATAAGCCCTAGTACATTCTACTCAACCCATAAAGGGAATTTGAGATAAGAAAAATTCAAGAAAAAAAAATCTCATTGAGAAGATTGAAAGTTGATAAAATTTAACAAAAGATAGACATCCTATCACATTATATAAAATGGGGGTATTCATTTATTATCAATATAAGAGTAAAATTTGATGAAAAATTTTAGATTCAAATGGAATAAGCTTAATTAGGACAAGTTAGAATTCCCTAAGAAATAATAAAAATTTAAAGTTGGGCAAAATACTGCATCCAAATTTTTGGGTATTGAAAATTTGAGTAAAATACACCATCCAACCTACCCTAACAAATGAACCATAATAATGCTTGGCAATAGAACCAGCCACTTTCTCAATTTCCTTAAGCAACCAAAAGTTCAAACTGTGTCGCCACAAATTGTATACCCTTGAAGAAAGGGACATTTTTTTGTTATTTTAGCCCTTAATTACCCTTTACATCATCATTAAAAAGCCCCTATGACCCAATATTATGCATCCCAAAGCTTAATTTGATCAAATACATAATAAAATCATCATATAAATTCGATTTCTTCATTCCCGGACAATCCAGCT
Organism: Sequoiadendron giganteum; assembly: GCA_007115665.2. Classification (NCBI taxonomy): domain Eukaryota; kingdom Viridiplantae; phylum Streptophyta; class Pinopsida; order Cupressales; family Cupressaceae; genus Sequoiadendron; species Sequoiadendron giganteum. The sequence continues at coordinate 385,612,548 of CM021102.1, forward strand.
GGCAAAAGAGCCCCTGTGGGACCAAGTCACCCATCTGGGAAAATTAGTCCTATCTAGGTGGACTAAGTCACCCAAGTTGGCAACTTAGTCCCATTTGGGCCATTTTCAAGGTTTGAACAAGAAAAAATAGGGTTTAAGTTTAGTTTTCGTCCATGTCAGCCTTGAGGATCAAATTAATGGGTGTTTTAGGTGGATTTCCTATAAATACAAGCCTCTAAACCCTAATTTATTATTATTCACAAATCTCATTCATTATTCAATCTCTAATTCATCATTCTTCTCAAGAAAGCTAGGGTTTTTGCATTCTAAGTCATCAAGACATGTTTTCAAAGTATTCAAGGGTTGAATCTTCTTCCATTGCTGCAACAACTCAAGATCTAACATCATGGAAAGTTTCTAATCCCATTGTCTCATATTTCATACTTCATCATCTTGTTTCTTCACTTGATTTAGTTATCTAAAAAGGTTTTGACCAAGCAAAACCCCCATGTCCTAACAATCAGCATTTCTCTCTCTCTCTCTCTCTCTCTCTCTTTGTGTGTTTGTAGATTTAGATACCTTGCAAGCTTGGAGATTATTCAAGAATAGGTTGAAGACTTGTTGAGGGAATCTCCTTGTTGACTAGGTCAATATCTACACAAAAAGACACCTATAGGCCGAAAATCAAGGTTTCTGATCTAAATACCTAGAGGAACAAAAAGTGTAGGTCAAGAGCTTCTATTTACATCTTCAGATTTTTAGAAAATAAAAAAAAAGACACTTCCCCCAGTTGTGGTGACATAGTCCCACTGTGGAATTTTTTCAGAGATTTCTATGGATCTGGATACCCATTTGGCTGAAATAGGCCTCGATGCAGTTTTCAAAAATCATCCTGAAAAAGGACTAAGTCGCCTAGTTTGGCACAAGTGTCCCACCAAGCATAAAAAACAATATTTCCATAATTTCAGAGTTGCTTCAAGTTTGCAACACACTTCTAGGTGCACACCTTTTGTTTCGCAATCTTCTATTTAGTTTTGTTTGCATTTTTAGGTCATGTCGGCATATCACAATGTGTTTTCAAACAAGTTGCATTTTCTAAGTTTGACATTAGTGTTTAGTCTCTTTTATCAATTTCCATCATTTAGATCATTATATTTAGATACATTCCACACACATTAACACAAAATTTTGAATGAGCTCCAAGTTTGAGGGTAGAAAAAACTCTCTCCTTTTAGGTGAAAACCCTATAAGTGTTAGAGAGCTCCCTTTCACCTAAATTTTTTTGTACATTTTGGTGAACCCGCTTTTCAAACACCTTCTTGTCTAATTTGGAGTTCTTTATCATCCTATGTTTTCATTACATTAGCATTACATTGCATTTTGTATTTTTTAATTTGCATTAGTGAAAAGATCATATAGCTTGCATTTTGCATTACATTGTATTCAAAATCATCAAAATTCTGAATTTTTATCTTAGGTATGCATCATACAACATAAAAACCATCATAATCAATCAAAAAATCCTAACAATTTTGAAAACAATCCCCAACATGACTAATTTTCCACCTTGGGCGACTTAGTTCCTTCATGCCCTTGAAATTGCCTTTTACAGAGTTGAAAACCCTATTTTTAAGCTTTTGTTTGCTTCCCTCACCTATCTGTATCAGTTGGTTGAGTTTCAGTAACATGCATTTCATTACGTTTAGCTTAAATTAACCCATTTCATGCATTGCTTCATCTCAATTTTTCATTCACAACATTTCATTTTCAGATCATTGCATCATATAATCAATACATTACCTTGTGTGAAATATGAAAATTTGCATTGCATTTTAAGTTTGCATAGTTTATATTACATTTTAATCATTAAGATTAGCATAATTTACATTCATTACAATTCTGGATAGAATTAGATTCTGGCACTTTTCATTTTCAACATTAGTTCATAGTTCAATTAGACAAAATTACATTTCCAATTCATTAGCAATCGAAAACAAAAAATAACAAAAAACATCAAAAGAAAGAAAGAAACAAATAAATAGTTAACCTTAGTACATCAAGCAAACCCTTTGGTAGAGATGACTCTGACATGTTTGATGAATCCCTTGAAGACTTCATCTCACCTAGATCATCCACTAAAGATTTGACACAAAAGGATGCAAGCATCGATAATCATGATAATCACAATTGTTCTACTCCTGATATCTCTCCCATTGGTGATGAAGGTATCTTACGGAAAGGAGACACAGTCATTGAAGATCATGAAATTCTTTCTTGTCTTCCTACTCCCCCCCCTTGCAAAGACCTTATGGCACACAAAGCTAAAATCATGGTTACTACCTTACCTCCAAGTATTCATTCATCTCCCAACACCTCCCCTATTTGTGATAATTCTTTAATAAATAAGGATATAATCGCTCATGAAAAACACATTTGTGAGGAGGATATGTTGATATCAAGCAATCCAATGACTGAGAGTTATAGCATTATTTTTGTCCTTCCGAATGTTCCTCACATTTGGAAGGGTCTATTTGAACAAGATGACCAAATCATTGGCACACATGAAAATCATAGTTATCCTTGTCTTGATATCTCCCCTATTTGTGACAGATACTTTACCAAATCTAACCATGACATGTGTTGAACCTATTGTTTTTCACTTTCCTAAAAGATCTCCTACTAGGGTAGATATTATGGCACAAGAAAATGACACCTTAGAGAAAATGGCTAACATTATGGACAACAATCAAATTTCCCCCTCCCCTAATATCTCTCCTATCAAGGTAAATAATATATTATGCTGTTACAAGATCCCATCGACGAGACCCATGAGGAAAACATTATTGAACAATGAAATACCATCATTTCCAATCATGAAAATCCAACCATGGATCACTCCCTTCCTTGCAATGAAGTCAATATTGAAGAACCACACATTGAATGTCATGCACATCTTGTCTGTAGATATCCTAAGTTACACTCTCCTATTAGGGAAGGTATCATGGTGCAAGAAAACAATAACATCCTTGAACTTCTTTTAAGCAATAGTAATGTGTCTTACTTGGGTAATGGTAAAAAGATGATACTCAATTGCCCTTTCTTAGAGATACATGAAACCAAGACCGTTGAGGTTATGCATGTGCAAGTGTCCACTAGATCACCTTTGACTATTGGACCTCCTACATACCTCATGGGACATCCTAAGAATCCTTTAATTCTTCATCCAACCTCACAACCACCACAAGTTCAAAAGAAACCTGTGCTCATCTTAGAACCATCTAAAAGGCAACTCACTAATAATAACATTTCACACCAATCGAGTTACAATGACATTACTCACATATATGAAAAAGTATATACAATCAAGGCCAACTTTGTAGGAACTTTGTTTCCTTACCCACATAAATAACATTAGTTGTTTCTCCTTGTTGTGTAATAGTTGTAGGATCCTAGCATACTAACTATTGTGAAGGACAAACATACCATCATCCATTCCAGGCTCATCCTTGTCCTGCACTCACTGGGGGAAAGGGGTTACATAGCCTTGTCCTTGTATGTCACTTAACATTGTGTCTTTTGGCTAGTCATTAACCTTTCATGAATATATAAGAGCAAGCTTGGGATGTGGATGACATGTCTTAAGTTGAATCACATGTGACATACTACCTTTTCATGATGTAGCTCAATTCAGAAACATATGACTTGGCATAGGGCTTTCCAAGTTAGCTCTCATGTCTTCTTAGCACGTATCCTTGGCTACTTTAAAGCAATTGCTCACAGTGATGGTGTAGCAACCACTTTAAACTGGGTGCATATATAAACGACATTATTTTACAAAATTTCATAGCGTGATTTTTATTTTTCTTGTGATGTGTCCTCTTCTTGGTGGTTTCATTGGGTTTGATGTCATCCAAGAGTATATGATCTAGTGACATGGCATGATGTGAATGAGGCATCCCATGGGCAATGATTTGACATTTTTACTTGTCCTCTATTGGAGATATAAGGCAAAATTCTCCCTCAGAAGAAGACCTTACATGAACAAAGCAAAATACCCTTTAACAAAATCTTTACACGATATTTAAAAGCATTTACAAAAGCATTGTGGTGCCTTATCAAAGTTATCAGGAGGGTAACTTTTCTATGGTTAGTATGATGGGATCTGACACACTAGCATGGCTTTCTCATTATACAGTGGAAGTTGACACACTGGCATGAATTTCTCACTAAACCACTTCTTTGGACTTCTCACCGGTGGACAGCTAAAGTTTCATTGCCTCAGAGTGAGTATTCTTTTTTTGGACAAATAGCCTAGATTTGATCCACCTTTCTACTTCCATTCCTCTATTCATTTAGTTCTTGTCATTGCATGACTGTGTATCTTGTTTTGTCGCATATCATTCACCCTTGAATGTGTCCTTTTGCGCTTATGTCAGTTTGAATTAGGATCTTGAATCTTGGGGGCTTGATCACCTCCTTCATATTTGTCATCCTTCACCATCCATATTGGCACCATTTTACTACTTTAGTGTTAGTTTGAAGCAAGTTCATCCTCTCACTAAAGTGGGGGCTAAATGTGTCACCAAAAATTCTATACCCTTGAAGAATAGGACAATTTTGTGTTATTTTAGGCCTTAATTACCCTTTACATCATCATTAACAAGCCCCTATGACCCTATATTGTGCATCCCAAGGATTAATTTGATCAAATACCTAATAAAATCAGCATATATTGTGCATCCCAAGGCTTAAAGTCCGGTCCAAGTGGACTAAGTCACCCAAGTTGGTGACTTAGTCCAATTTGGGTCATTTTTGAGGTTTGAGCAAGAAAAATTAGGGTTTAGGTTTATTTTTCCTCCATGTCGGCCTTGAGGATCAAATTAATGGGTGTTTTAGGTTGATTTCCTATAAATACAAGCCTCTAAACCCTAATTCATTATTCAATCTCTCATTCATCATTCTTCTCAAGCAAGCTAGGGTTTTTGCATTTTAAGTCATCAAGACATCTTTTTGAAGCATTCAAGGGTTGAATCTTCATCCATTGCTACAAAAACTCAATATCTAACATCATGGAAAGTTTCTAATCCCATTGTCTCATATTTCATGCTTCATCATCTTGTTTCTTCACTTGATTTAATTATCTAAAAGGGGTTTGACCAAGGCAAACCCCCATGCCCTAACAATCAACATTTTTTTTTCTCTCTCTCTCTCTCTTTGTGTGTTTGTAGATTTATATACCTTGCAAGCTTGGAGATTATTCAAGAATAGGTTGAAGACTTATTGAGGGCATCTCCTTGTTTACTAGGTCAATATCTACACAAAAAGACACCTATAGGACGAAAACCAAGGTTTTTGGTCTGAATACCTAGAGGAACAAAAAGTGCAGGTCGAGAGCTTTCGTTTACATATTCGGATTTTTAGAAAAGACAAAGAGGACACTTACCCTAGTTGTGGTGACTTAGTCCCACTGTGGAATTTTTGCAAATATTTTTGCGGATATGGATATGCATTTGGCTGAAATAGGCCCTAGTGCAGTTTTATGGATTCATCCCGAAAAAGGACTAAGTCACCCAGTTTGGCACAAGTGTCCCACTAGGCATAAAAATCAGTATTCCAAAATTTCAGAGTTGCTTCAAGTTTGCAACACATTTCCAGGTGCACACCATTTTTTTCATAGTCTTCTATTTAGTTTTGTTTGCATTTTTAGGTCATGTTGGCATATCGCAATGTGTTTTCAAACAAGTTGCATTTTCTAAGTCTTACATTAGTATTTAGTCTCTTTTATCAATTTCCAAAATTTAGACACATTCCACACACATTAACGCATAGTTTTGAATGAACTCCAAGTTTTAGGGTAGAAAGAACTCTCTCCTTTTAGGTGAACACCCTAGAAGTGTTAGAGAGCTCCCTTTCACCTAAAATTTGTGGTTCACGAACATTGTACAGTTGTTAGTGCTTTGAAGATAGTTGCATGTCTTCTAACATGCTAGTTACTATCCTATGTGGCCTCAACATAGAAGGTATTGACTAAGGACATGCACAAAAGTATAAAAGGAAAAGGTCCCATAAAATGTTACTATCTAACTCCATGGAAATGGCCAATCTTAAAATGAGGAATAGATTGTGTTGCTAGAACTTATGTGATGTTACTGCTTAGTGAATAATTTTTGTCTCAATTTTTTGCACAAGCGAAAACTCGTGCAAATTACCCCTATTTTTTTCTCAATAGGTACTATTTGGACAACTACTGAAAATTGGCCCTAAAAATTATTAGCAACAACTACTTAGAAAATTGAATTGCCTTTTATGGAACCAAAAGGTAATGTCCATCTTTTTCTACTTGATGAAGGGGCTATTGCACCTTTCAAGGTGCTTAGTCAAAGGAAAGCTTTGGTTAATAGAAGTATTCTAGTGGTTAGTTCAATTCAAGGTAAGAACTTATTATACCCATTGGAAATGCCCACCTTTTGATCCAAGATCTTATGCCATCAAGTTTCCTTTTTCTTCCCAATTTTGAAGGAATCATATCTCATTGTTAAAATTAAATATTATAATTATCCAAAGAAAGCAATAGATTTAATATTCTAGCTGGATAAGGCTCATCTCCACTTAGATGTTACAAACTATTCAATAGTGTGGATTGTGGACTTTGAAGAAACAAAAATATTTATTCACTGAGAGTTGCAATTAGCAAGTAGATTCAGGGCATACATGATTATTTTCAATTTTATAGTTGCACTTGGAGCAAGCAATGCTGACATGACTCCTCCAATTCCGTCCTCTTGCATTTTTTAATTTCATCGTAAATCCATGACCATCAAGAATATATGGTGCTTTGCATTTCCATTTGAGGAAATAGAACGTTAGCTTTCTTCTCATGTATCTAAGTATTTTATAAGAAAATAACTGATAGTACAATTTTTATGCAAATTCCTCGATGCATGATAATGGTTAAATTCAATTAAATGAATATGAAATCGATGAATTATTTTACAATGAAAAAGATAAGGGAAAAATTTCTTAAAATATCATTTTGAAATATATTTTGACATTTTCAGTTCTTTTGTTTTTAAGGATACAACTCTTTTCAATTAGCTTGATTCTAATATATGTTTGTAATCCTCAATTAACCATTTAAGAATTGTGCATAGTAGCTACAACAAAAGAATTTGGATGAAGTTGTTAAGTTGTGGTTATAAAAGATGGGAACAATAGCTAAAAAAGTGCACATATCATGTTTACATACTAGTGTAGTGCAACTGGCAATTGAAATAGGAACGATGTGGTTTTTCTAGAAATAGTTAGCCATTTTCCCACAATAATTCAAAAAATATTTCCAATAGCTAATCTCTTGACCTTTTAGGGAAAGTTATATGCTAAGTGACCTAAAATTTGCATATTTCAATATACTATAACACAAGTGATATACAAGACTATATTTTTTTTGTAAGCTCATACCCCTTTAAAATTGGTCTTTAATTATCCTTGTATCATGAAGCAAGGTAGATGAAAAATTTCCAACAAACTAAGACATAATGCAAGAAAAATTAACAGTACACATGAAAATAGCATTTGCTTGATACTTCATAGTGAGCATTAAGAGAATAATAGTATGGTTAAGGCATTGTAATTTCAGTGGTCACCTAGATTCAAACCCTCATTGAGTCAATGGTCTTGTTGGTATTATGCCTCTAATAAAATACAAACTAGGAGGACCACTTATGGGCAGACTCATAGAGAATTAATTTTTGAAACACTTACCAGTACATGCTACAAAATAATTTCTCATGCCAATAGGATAGGTCTAAGCCTAAAGTACTTTTCCAAGTGTAAGGAATTTTTATTTTACCCACATGAAAAAAAATATGTTGGAGTTTCAAGAAAGGATGACCCACAAGTGGAGGTCTACAAGGCTAGATAATGAACCAAGAAAGGCTTATAAATAACATAGAATTATCTACAAGATAGAAAATAGGTTCATCCTTGAGAAAAGAATCAATGGCCTTAGCATGCATATACTTAAACTAATGAACCAATAGCAACAAGAAGCAAGATAAGCAGTGAAAAAATGTAGAAACCTAGTGGCCTGATTGAGATGAGGGAGAGATGGGCTTCTTCTTATCAACCTTGTGATTACTATTAGACTTATTACCATTATTTGCAAAAGTAGAGGCGAGGGTGGAGGATTTTCCTATGAGAAGGCCTTTGGCACCTTTTCCTACAACCATTGTGTTTGTTACTTACTGTCGCCTCAACCAACTTCCAACAAGAGATATAAGACTTCTTTTCCTAAGATGTGCAACCTTGGGATCTACTTTAGATATTCTCTTTCAGATACTATGGTACACATACAAATATTGTTTAAATGGGTATAAAATTTTAATAGATAAAGGCATAAAAAAACATCTTAACATGTGGGTCAAGAGCCTATCTAGAGTATTTGTACATGTAGAAGAAATTATTGAACAAAAAGAGGATTAAAAGATGAGAGACAAAGGAACAAGGTTAAGTGTACCTAAAATTGATATTAAACAGAGTGATTTGGAGGTGGTGGATGAATACAAAAACTACTCCTGCCTTTGACTTGAGACACAAAAACTAAATAATGATGAAGCGATATCAACAGTTCCAACTTTTTTAAGAAATCTAGTGTTTTGCAAGGGTGGTGGGTGCGAAGATATAGGGCTCCTGAGACTTTTGATCAGCTTTTGCAGCTAGTGATGAAGAATAGGAACAAATTGATTAGGTTGATTCTGGTCTAGAATAATATCCAACTAAAGGTATCAACTCAATGCTAAGGGTTTGCATCATGCATTAGCTTCATGAAATTTATCTCTATGACCATGTCTCCTACCCTAATGGCCAACTTTCCAAACCAACTGATAATCTATAGGTGCCTCCCTCAAAACTTGTTCGGTCTCTTGCATTGGAAGCTACAAATGAACCTGTGAACCATCTACAATGCCAATCAGAGACCACCAAAATATTCTCCATTAAAAAAATGCTTAAAAAAATTGTGACTTGTTCATAGCCATAGTTATATGTGTGAAAATAAAGCATAATTATTGTCTAAATTTGACTATTGCACTATACTATCCTGCTAATAGAGGAGGAAAACATAGTTGGAGTTGTAATATTGGGCTCTTCAAATGACATCATTCTAGCAAGTCAAGTACTTTCAAGCATAGAATAAATACAATTTTGATTCTTTTTAAACTTATAGTATATGACAAAAAATAGCAACTATGGTGGAAAATATAAATAAAATTTATTTTTATACTATGATTATTGATTTATCGAAGTTGGTGAAATAAATATTTACATTGATTTTTTACATGCTCATCTCATGTATATTAGATCATCTATCTCATTGTCACCCATCTTCTAAAAAGATAAATAAAATTTATTTTTATACTATGATTATTGATTTATCAAAGTTGGTGAAATAAATATTTACATAGATTTTTTACATTCCTATCTCATGTTGATTAGATTATCTATCTCAGTATCACCCATCCTCTAAAAATATAAATAAAATTTATTTTCATACTATAATTAATGATTTATCTAAGTTGGTGAAATAAATATTTACATATATTTTTTGCATGCCCATCTCATATATTGTGGATTAGATTATCTATCTCATTGTCACCTGTTGATGGTGTTTTTATGCACTTCACAACACAGGTAATATGTAGGTGCATTACCTCTCTTGAAAGACAATTTTCCACAATCAAATTGTAGAACACTATCCCAAGGTCTCTTGGATGTCAGGTCATGATGATGCTTGGGATAAATCAGTTGTTTGATGTGATTTTGCTGGAATCACAAGGCGGTCTTACGTGGTCAAAGCTATAGGAGAATTGGGTTGATAAATGGAGTTTTGTAGATATGGAATTACAATACTTTGCTACAGGTTTAGGCAGCAGCCCTGGACTCCATTGTTTCGTCGGATTTAGCTTTACAATGTGCAATGAACCTTAGCACAAGTTGTTTCTAAAAGAAAGGAAAAAAAGGACGAGGAAGAAGGATGGTTCCTAGACCTACAACTACCGATGAAAAGTGATCATGGAGGTTTCTACTGTGGACAGTTTCCTTAAATAGAATTTCACTAAATCTAAATTCTCACAATATCATGAAATCTATGCTATCTTCTAGGGACTACATATATTCATCATTCATTCACCATGGAAATGTGAACAAAGGTAAAGTTTAATAAGCAACAATGAAATTAAAGTCCAGGATAACTTTACATAGTCATCTATCAGCAGCAAATGACCAAAAGTATGGACAAGGACAACATATACACACCAATAATCTTCACAACCAAAGACATCATACTAAATCTACCACAACGAACCTAAGGAACTAAAACAACAAAGTAACTTGAAGCAAAGTTTTAACTAAAGGGAGAAGAATCATGAAACATGTGGAGAAACTCATAAATACACCAGAAAATGACTGTATTTTCTCTTATAATTTCTACAGCATGCCTTTACAACAACTCAACTCTCTTAAAATGGGAGGAGGAGAGCCCTATTTATAGTTTTCAAAAAGCAAAATGAGTGGCCAAGATTAAATTCCATTGTGTGGCTAAGATTCACTTTACATTAAGGTTTGACCTACCCCCAAATACATTTCATTTATAAGACCCTTTTGTCCTTTTCCCTATTTTGTCATCTAGTGACAACACTGTAGCAATTTTGTCCTGTAGCTATTTGCTCTTTGTTGTAGCTATTCTTTGAGGAACTCTTCATCGATGAATGGATTGCCCTCGAGCTTCTTTGATGCTAGATACTCTATAAAACTCAAAATCAACGGCTTGAACTTGTCCAACTCCATGATGTCGGATCGCAAAATTTATAAGCTCCATTCCTGGGAGTTGTTCACAAGTTTCTTCCAGTCGTCTTCATATTTGGTTGCATTGTCCTTGAGAAGTTTTGACTGTGCAAAGGCTCGGGCAGTAAAGCCCATGAAGTCAGTGGTGACCTCAGTTGACATCCCATCTTCCATGATCTTTAGGAAGTGGGGGTTTATGTTCTCAGGATTGATCTCAACCGCAGGCATCTCGTACCCCGTCATCAGCTTGAGGTACCGAAAGCACTCATCCCTAGTCTCTTTGGCCCATTCGATGTCTGGAACTATACCCTCCAGGATCTGCTCTAGCTTCCTCTTCCTGTGATCGAAATCTCACCTCCATGTATCCACTAGCCAGTGATCATCATCCTTGAAGGCAAGGTCCTTTTCGTAGACCTCACTTGGAAAAGCAAGTATGGCCTCAATCTTTGGGTAGGACATCTCGTATTTCCTTGGGAACTCCTCATAGATCCGCTTTCTACCCTCGAGAGTTCTCTGAACTTCCAAGAACTTATTTGTTGTTCAGACAACCAAGTTGATACCTGTATTTCCCATGTCCAGGACTTGCCGGAACCAATTTTCCGTAGTCTTGTCCAAGTTCCTTCTCTTCTCTAATTTTTTGATCTACTCATGGGACAACAGTTGAGGTAGGGCCAATGACGTCGCGGGTTGCTCATCCAGGGATGACCACTGTTGAATGTAGGCTATCAGATCAGCCACCTATGCCTTGAGTTCTTCCTTGGAGACCTTATCCTAATGGATAAGGTGCACGACCATGGCGACCGACTCCTGAAGGTGATCAAACCTTTTCTCCCTCATGGCTATTCCCAAGTCGATGATGGATACGTTATAAATTATACCTTATTCTCCATCAACCGATGTTGCTATCTATACTGCCCTTGATCCTGAGGCATCCATGGTCACCTTCGATCTAATCTTCAGTTTCTTCTCTTTCCTGGTGCTTATTTGGGCTCTGGCCAGTATGGCTTCAAGCCTTGCCTTGGGATCCTTTGTAGTGGGAATCTTCTGTTTCAATTTCTTTTCTAGCTAGTCGGGCATTTGAGGCTCTTCCCTAGGTGGTTCACCCTGATCCCTATTGTCCTCCCTCTTAGGTTCAACGGCTTGGATGACAAGAGCCTTCTTCTCAATTTTTGTATCTCCCTTCTTCTCATCAGAGCCTTGTTCAAGTGATATATGCTTAGGGGGAGACTCGGTGCATAGCTACTCATTAGAGGGATCCTTCCTTTCAGTATCCCTTTCCTCTTCATCCTGGCCCTGTTCATGTTCCTCAGGATTCCCTTTTGGTTTTTCTTCATGGAGGGATTCCTCCTCATCATGCCCTAAGGTTTGGTCAAACTTCTCAGTTGGATATTTTTGCCCTCGGTCTCTGGAGCAGGAGTTTCCTCTTCACATGTGAGTCGATCCTCGACCTCTTTATCTTCAATTTCCTTAAGCTGCTTGCTCCACTCTGCATTAAGCTCGGGGTCATTTGATTCTCTTATAAGTTCAGCGTCTAACTCTTCACGGCTCTCACTGGAGGACTCATAGGCTACCTCACCAATTTCCAGGCGTTCGAATAGTGGGTGCTCGTGGTACTCAAATTCTTGGTCCTCTGGCCTCATTGCAGCCTCTAGCTACCATCGCTCAAGTTCATCAGCTATTTGCATTGTCGCCTCCATTCTTAGTGCTTTGGAAGGTGGAGGGAGAGCCAGGGCATGGGCCATAGCCTGAGCTATTGCGACATGTACTACGAGATTAGTGAGCATCCTCGATAGTTCAAACGACATGTTCTGCATGTACTTCACAAAAGATTCTAGGAGACTAAGGGTAGGAATTGCGGCAACAAAAACAAAGGGAAGGGAAAGATACATAGAGAAAGAGGAGATTGGAGAGGTCATGGCAGAGGAAGAATCTACGGGAATGATTTGCATGATTGGAGAAGTGGAAGCAAGATGAACAAAGATGTCCACTGCATGCGAGGAAGAAGCAAAAATGGCAAGCGAAGCATGCAAGATGGGGGCAACAACAGTAGTAGCAATAATTGTAGTGTAGGGAGAGCTTGAGAGGCTAGATTCTTCTCCCTCCCCTCTTTGGAGCGGGCCTCTGGGTATTATGGTTGTCTCCGTAGCCCCAGTGGTTTTCCCTTTCTTCCTGGAAGGCTCACCCTTTGATGCCTTGTAGGCATAAACTTTTGGTTTGGGCAGCTGCCCGCTGGCTTCTTTTCTCTTCTTGGCTTTAACTAATGGTGGATTTTTCAATGTTTCCCTGATTGCAGTGGTAGCTACCCCCCCATCGGAGCCACTTGGTTCACTCTCCAGTCCCATAAATGTTAAGGTGACTCCTTGCTGCCTCAAACGAGCCACCTATTGGTCGATCCATGCTCTTGTTCTGACCTTGACGGGTTTAGTGAGTATGTTGAGGTTGTCAAGTTCTTGTTCATTCCAGTCAATTCCGGGCAGCGACAAATTGGCGATGACATGATATCCTGGATCAACCACTATATCCTCATCTTCCTCAAGCTGGTCAGGAACTGTGCACAGATTTATTCTTTGCACATAAGCGGCAGTCATGTGCATGTAGTCTAGTACCCGCACTTCGAGATCGTCTTTAAAATTGGCCCATAAATCTTCTATGTTGTGGAGGTGGGCATATTCACATCCTAGTGCCTTCCTAATATGTCGATAAGGGTCCATTCGAGGTCGCATTGTATATTTCCGGAAGTGGTATTCTGCTAACTCCCTTTCTAAGGATGTTGAAAATTGGGAGGTATGGATCTTATACATCCCTTGGCCAAGCCCAATGGGGCAAGATGTACCCACTAGATGCTTGTTGCTCAAAATATTATGGATGTGCTGCAGCTACCAAGTCATCTCTAGTAGTATGATCCAGTCATTGGGGTACCAGGGCAGCTTGTTCGGTCTTTCCGTGAATCCTTGGGCACAGATGTATGTGAATTTTGAGAATTGAATGTATAAGAAGGCATATTGCCTAAGGAGGGCTCTAGCACTATGTGAAACTCTTCTATGAAAGTCACCTCCTAGGGACCGAATGATGTGAGCGATGAATGCATCATTTACCCTGCCATCATCCTTCTTGAAATTGTAGAACTGTAGTTGAGGGTACTTATCATATGGCTTGAGTTCTATCCCTAATGCCTGATTGGGTGTCGCAGTCAATCCCATATAGTCTCATCGGCCAGCGAGGGAATACACCAAGTATGATGTCATGAAGAACTTGGAGGTCCTTTTCATGGTTTTAAACTGCTCATGGAAGGAGTCACTGATTATCTCTCCCCAGTAGAAGGTTGTAGTTCCGTGGAGAATCTGCTCTACAAAATAGAACATCCATTCTTGGAAGAAGGCCGCAGCAGGAAGGCCCATTACCCGACTTAGCAAGGTCATGAGATCATGGTAATCCTCGAAGAAGTCACTGCAAAAGAGCTCCTGAGGGAGCTTACCGACACTACCCCACTTGTCCTTCAACCGATATTGATTGATTAGCTTCTTACACCGTACCGGATCCTGCTCCCATAGTTCTTTGCATTTGTCTATGGTGGGGGTCTCCATTCCTTTGAAGGTAGGGATGTGGAAAGTTGATGTTATGCCCGATGGGGACATGTCCGCAAGGATATTCCCATCCCGGTCCACTATGGTTCGGGTCTCAGATTGATATGCCTCTGTGCAAGCCATTACCAACTCTGGGGCCACCAAGGCTGGCAGGAAGCCTGCAACCCTATCAATTATGCTACTCTTGATCAATCTTGCATTCTTTGCCTTGGGGTTGACCTCGACTTTCTGTTTAAATTCATCAACATCGACTTGACCAATGTTGGTATCTGTGACATCTCTCCAAAGAGTGATGACTCTAGATTGTAGGGGCACCCCCTGAAACTTGTACTTCATTAGGTCCTTGTCTTCCTTGCCCTGGGGTGTCTTGGAAATCCCCTTTCCTTTCTCTTTGGAGGCACCAGAAGTTTATGCACGAGATTCCATAAATCATGCACAAAAGATGTGAATTAGCAATGTTAAAGATGAAAAAACAGCCTGGGAAAAGTCCCTGCATAACAAGATTAGCTTTGCAATCATTATTCATATTCGACAGCATCATAACATTTGTTACTTCATCATTAGAAAGTAAGGCAGGTAGTTTGGGTTCCCAGGCACAAAGTTCTCTTGGCAGAATGTCGTTTGGAAGGGAAAATTGAGCATAGAACTCCTTGAGGTGTTTCCCAACACTAGATTTGAGTATTTGAAGGTTGATATGAAGGAAGACCTAATTTTAGCAAGTGGGTCGAGATCCATTTTTTATTTGGAGGTCGTTTGATCCTTCATTTGGGAGTTCGGGCATTAGCTACAAGACGACCGTTGGAAATGGCACAGAGCATAAGGAATATCGGGTGCTGGAATCCCGAGCTCAGAATGCTATCAACGAGAAGTCGCTTTAGGTCAGGTATTGGAAACAGAGAAATGGAAGTGGCATTCTAGACGGGTAATTCCAGAGGGAAATTCCCGGAGATAGTTTAAAAATTTGGGGAAGCCCGACGGCGACTAGGGGATTGGGATCCGGAGGTCGGAGAGTCACCCCAGGTTCGTTGTTAAAACAACGCCACTAGAACGAAATCCTGATAGGGGAATTCTGGAGCTCAGAATCCAAATGAGGCTTGGACCTCAAATGTTTTCTTGTATTTTGGCTTTGGTGAAATGCGGACCGGGGTCCAGGACTTGGAAAGACATCCCGGGACAGCCATATAAAATGACAAAGATGACGCAGAATTCCTGGAACGAAATCCCGGAGGTCAGGGTCTAGAGCAATTTGGATTTTATGGTTTCGCTTGGAAATTGGAACGGACTTTGCGAGGTCAGGACCCGAGGTTCGGAAAGTCGCTCGGGGAAGGTCGTCGAAAAGAGGAAATCAACTCAGAATTCTGAGGACCGAATCTCGGGGTTGCTTTGATCTTGGCTGGTTTTTTTAATTTTTCTAAGTCTTCACATGGACTTCGCTCATCTGGGATCTGGGGGCCAGGAGGACATTCACGCGAGGTCGTTTAGAATGGCGACGATGCATCGGAATCTCGCGAGTTGAAATCCGGAGGTCGGGGTCCCAGGTGGGGTCAGCTGCTATTTGAATCTTGTTTTTGAGTTCACAGATGGCCGCAGGAAAGCCTGGACCCAGGAGACATCGGTGACTGTTCCAAACAACGGCCGCAAAGAGGTAAGGTTCTGGTTTCAAATTCAAGGCCATAAATTTTTTTTTTTCGTGTTTTAACTTGTGGGTTTTAGGGGGAGGGCATATCCCTACCATATTTTAGCCTTGTTTTGCATTTTACATTTTCCTAAGGCTAGGAATTTTACAAAAAAAATGGGCAAGTTGCGCGGGCGGTGAGCATACCTCAAGATCCCAAAGACGATTGTTGTTGACTGCATGGAGGATACTGGGAAAGGAATTCAGACTGTGGGGCTGAAAATGTTGGGCCCTCAGAGTTCTCCAAAATTTTCTATCACTCGTTCGATTGACAATGACAGTCGAAAAATCTGAATTTATAGCAATATTTTCCATCAATGCAGCATTCAATTCCTTTGCATGGCGGCAGGGGAAGTTGGTAAGTTCAATTTCACAGACGGCAGTGGGAGATCCGGAGTGTAGTGGCTGAGAGGGCGCTTCACCATGGCCGCAGAAATGGCAAAGCGCCAGCGGAAATCTACAAGGGGAAACCCGGCATCCGGGGTCTGAGGTTCGGGAAGATGTCGGACGTCGGGAGCTAGAAACAACAAACCTAGAACGGGAACCCAAAAGGGGACACCTAGGGGTCCGGGCTTGAAAGGAGCCATGGACGTCAGAAAGGGCATTCTGACAAAGGAAAGCCGAATTGACCCCAGATTAAGCATTTTTTTAAGGGGCGATTTTGGTCAAGCTTAAAATATGACTTTGGGGAATGTGCTGACCTTTTTAGGGCACAAAATTGGGCACGCAAAATAAGGTGAAGCAAAAAGGGCCCGATAATCAAAAGAGGGAAGAGAGGGTCCCCGTTCCAAATGGGGCATGTGTGCAACAGGCACAACAAATGGCGACTCTACTGGGAGAACGCTCCTGGGATTCTAGAGATAAATATTCATTCTGAACCCATGATCTCTAGTTTTGCGAACCAAAGCTGACTTTCAAAGATGAACTAAGAACAGTTTGAGGAAGGCGGGATTGAATGAAAATACAATATCATCATGGAGGTGTGTGCATGGTGAGTTCATTTCCTTTCCTTAGAGAGAGCATGAGTAACCACTGGTTGGGAAAGATAAGCTACATAGTTCGTCTAACCCCAAAAGTAACCTGAACATTGCTCTGTTGCCAGTCAGGCATCCATAGCCCTGACGAAGTTGTCACTGCATCCTCACGAACACACCTGTATTGCCAACCAGACATCCATAGCCCCAGTAGAGATATTCGCACACCCAAATGGTTGTTATTTTCAATTTATTTATTGCTTGTGCTTGATATTTCCATTTAGTACTTTCTTTTTTCTTTCGTTCAACCGCGTAAGCGATGAAGCTCACCATGGGCTTGAGAATCACAATGGTCATTGGAACAGACTTTAAATTTTTCCCTTATCCCCACTTCCCAGTAGCCACCATACCATTCTTTAGAAATATTTAAAATGTGTTTTGTGTGTTTTATGACAAACACAGGGGATTCAAGTGGATAGCCATCCTAGGTTAGTTCCGAGTTCCAAAGTTGAAAATCGACACTTAGGAGCTTTCAGAGGTTAGCAATAAGGAATGAAGGCTTATCTAAAGGATGGGATAGGAACGGGCAATAGGGCAATCGTATGTCAAGCCAAGCATGGCCACGATAGTAGAACAAAAAGGCTCTTCCCAAAATCAAGACAAAATAGCTAGGGCAACGAGCAAAAATGAAGGACAAAGCAGGAAATCTATCATAACCTATATACAGGTATTTACACAGATAGCTCTAAAGAGCTCAAGCCTGGAAGTAATGCTTAAGGTGCTGCCCATTGACAGGCAATGAGACGTCTTCACCAGTGAGAGTCTTTAGGCGAAAGGCATTATCTCCAAGGATTTTAGCAATCTGAAAGGGGCCAAGCCAGAGCTTATTGAATTTTTTGTGTCCCCCTTTCTTTTCTTGGGCCTTGTCCTAGTAAATGACTAGATCAAAAATGTGGAAGGCCTTCACTTTGGTTTGGCGATCGAACCATCTCTTGACTACGCCCTGATGTTTGGCAAAATTTTTGATTGCGCAGTCTCGTACTTCTTCAAGGTGCAGTAGCTCAGCGAGGTGAGCTTCTCTGCGATCTCCTCCTTCATAAAAGTCATTAATAAACTAGAGGGTCAGGATTTTGAAATGTATGGGAAAGACGGGCTATAAGCCATAGACTAGATGGTATGGGGAATCCCCTAGGGCAACCTTGTGATGGGTGTGATTCACCCACAAGGCAAAACGAATTTGGGTGTGCCAATCCTTGGGATTCCTATCTAGCAGTTTCTTGATCACCGTGATCAAGTGCTTGTTGGTAGACTCAGCAAGGCCATTGCCTTGAGGGTAATAATTGGATGAGAATTTGAAGGAGATGCTATAGTCAAAGGCCAACTTGTAAATTTTAATGAAGCAAATGCAGGGCTGTTATCACATACTAGAGCATATGGGCAACCAAAACAATTTAAAATGAAACTTTATAAGAAATTGGTTACAACTTCAATTGTATATTGCCCACAAGTTATTGCTTTTGTCCACCTAGTGCAATAATCAGAAGTAGTTAGAATGTACCTGTGTTCTGCAAATGATGGAGGGCTTACTGGACCAATGAAGTTGAGACCCCACTGCGTGAAGGGTTTTACCTCCAAAATAGGTTGCAATGGGACAACAACATTCTTTTCCTTGGCAACAACAGTCTAGCACATGTGGTAGGTATGCACATGATCGTGAGAATCCTTGAAAATGGTGGGCCAATAGTATCTAACTCTCAATATCTAGTGTGCAGTGGATAGACCTGAACCATGGCCAGTCCCGAACTTATCATGGAATTCCTTAAGAATGCGATCGACTTCCTCTTTTCCCAGGCATCTCAAATAGATACCTTCATGATTTTTCTTGTACAATATGGAGCCTTGTAACATATAGTTGTTGCTTTTCAATCTAAGGGCTCACCTTTGGACTCCCTGTAGATGAGGTAGACATCTATGATTCAGCATGTAGTACACTATGTCGTCGTACCACTCCCTTGGCGATACATCCTCCAGTTGGTATTGTTGTATCGTGAGTTTAGGTCCAACATCAATAACTACCTCTGCCATGGTTTGGGTGAGTGCATGTCCTCTTACCAAATTCATCGGCTAGATTTCCATGTCATGCTCTTCTAGCACCGTAATCCATTTTTCCCTTCGCTCCCCTAACTCATTTTGCATGAGTAACGTCTTTACTATGGGGTCGGGAACTATAGCAAACACTTTGTTGCATAGGATATAGTGTCAAAACTTCTTGACTCCCTTAACAAGGGCATAAGCATTCTTTTCAATGTTATGATAGAATAGTTTGACGTCCTTCAGGGGGTGCTCATGAAGGCGATCAGATGCTCACTTCCCTCATCATCTTTTTGAGTCAAAATATTGGCGTAGGAATGATCTGAAGCAAAGGAGTATATGTAGAAAGGCTTTAGGTAATTGGGGCTGACCAGCACAGGGGTGTCAGCAATTGCTTTCTTGATCTCCCCAAAAGCCTATTTCACTTCGGGTGTCCACTCGACCTTAGCGTCTTATTTTAGCATGGCATTGAGTGGTTTGAATATCTTTGCGTAGCCTGTAATGAACTTGTAGACAAAGTTGATCTTTCCAAAAAAAGACTTTAATTCCTTCTTGCTGCCTGGCAACTGGATTTTCATGATGGATTGGATATGTTCGGGGTCAATAGAGATTCCCCGCTTTGACAAGACATGTCCAAGAAGCTTCCCCTCAGTGACCCCAAAGATGCACTTCCTTGGGTTAAGGGAAACTCCAAATGCGCGACATTTTTCAAAGACCTTGCATAAGTCAGCGATGTGATTACCCCACTATTTTCATAATACTATTAAATCATCCATGTAAATGATGATGCACTTTTCGATCAGGTCTTTGAATGCGATATCCATGGCACATTGGAAGGTAGCACTAGCATTGATTAGCCCGAAGGGCATTCTTCTATACATGAAAGTTCCCCACTTGGTGGTGAATGTCGTCTTGTGTCGATCTTTGTACTACACCATAACCTAGTTATACCCCAAATATCTATCCAGAAAGGACATCATCTGGGAGCCGTTTACTATTTGCAACACCTCATCCAATGAGGGTACAAGATAGTTGTCCTGCCTGGTTCATATTGCGGAAGTCCACGCACAATCTGATTTCTCCATTTTTCTTCCTGACAGGAACCAAATTTGCTACCCATGTGGAGTGTCTAACCAGAAAAATGATCCTGGCTGACAGTAACTTTTGTACTTGCTTGTATATGACTAGTTCCAGTAATGCGTTGACAGGGCGTTGCCTCTGCCAGAATGGTTTCACATCTGGCCTGAGAGGGATGGTGTGCATGATGATCGATGTGTCATATGTCTTGAGATCATATAACTCCAAGCTATGACATCATGATATTTTCACAAAGCTTCGATAATCCCTTTTCTTTCTTCATGGGTGCACACTTTACCTATGAACATGTTCTTGGCATTTCCATCCATCCCTAGATTGTAAGTGTCACATTGGTTGCTGATGGTATCCTTTTTAGCTTGCTGATCTTGATCTCTGATTTGATCAAGGTCAAAGATTCTCTCTGATTGAACCATTCCCCTAGGGATGTTGTTGGTTTTCAAGTTGATGATCCCTTCTATATCCAGGTCTGCCTCTTGTGGCTCGACCTCATCGATTATCTGCATAGCAAACACATCTGAACTGGTGATGAAATCCAGAATATGCTTGTCGTCATTGAATACCTGGAAATTAGCTACATTGTCTAGTACTGACGGAACGGAGGTGAGCTCCACCGTGAATCTTCTAAGGCCTGACAAGGACAATGGCTGTAACGTGCTTGCTACCTATGCCAGGGCATTTGTAGTATGATTTCGAGCACGCAGAATCAATTGAAGTTTGAATGCATCTAGCCCTTCCAGTAAATCTCATATGTAGTGCTGGTAATTAGTGAGTGTTCGATCATAGCAGGAATACTGTTTCCTGATCTGTTTTACAACTAACTCTGAATCTTCAAACACTTGGAGCATTTTGGCACCTTTCCTTAATGCCATTAAGAGGCCCAAGACCAAGGCTTCGTAATCTGCTACATTGTTAGTACAATAAAAATGAAGCCTATGGGCGACAAAGTATGACTTACCTTTGGGACTGATCAGCTTGAAACCTGCCCCAGCTTCTTGCTTGGATTTGGACCCATCAAAGCGTAATGTCTAGAAGCCAGGAGAATCCTTGGACGTAGCATCGGTGGCTTTGATTTCTACTTTTGATGGGGCTTCCATTTCAGTGACCTTTTTAGGGGGTGTCAGGACGGGACATGTTCATTCATGCAATGTTGATCCGGTTTTCTCTGTCGAAGTGGCCTGCCTTTTAACATGTTCAATTGCTACTTGACACATGCAGCAGTCAAATTCTAAATGAGCAGCATTGTGTACGCTGCACCAGTTAGGGAGTAAGAGCTTCCGGAAGTTCATTTGAGCTCCTAGGCTAAGCTGGTCCTGAACACATTTTTCCATGAAGTCTTGGAAATCATTGAGCAGTCCCCAAGTGTCATTCTCCCCTAATTCTTCATCATCGGACTCAATGAGCACTTCAGTGCTCTGAGAAACATTGGTGAAATTAGCAGGTGGGCTACATAGTATAAGGAAGACCTCGCTCATTCCCTAGTCTTTAGGGTATTCCTATTCATTCTGATATGACACTGGGGAATAATTCCCCAGACCTATTTCAACATATAGCACTTCGTTCATGTTGTTATACGTTGTGATCATAAACCTCATTCATGGCTCCCGATCGAACCTGATCTGATTGGGCATTCCCTTCCATGGTAGCCACATGTGCAAGTAGTTCGTTGCGGCGTGTCCGTTCAATGCCCTCATAAAATCCCTACCTAGGATTATACCATAGGTATCCGGGATATCGGCCACCTGTATGTCAATAATTTGTTGGATCCGGGGGTTAGCAGCAACCTGCATGGGTATTTTATTGATTTCCCCCACTATGCTGATTTCGGTTTTGTCAAGTTGTGTCACTTTTCATTGGGAGGGAGTTGGATTTGTTACGAGTGCTTTACATATGCTCAGGGGCATAACATTGGCTGATGCGCCTGAATCAAACAAGCAGTTGTGGAGGTTCTTCCCGAACACGTGGATGGTGGTCAGAAAGGGAGGAGTTTCAAATTTTCCTTGGAATAATCCTCCGAAAACGTCCACCTGAGTGACCTGACCTTTATCTTTCTCATTACCCTTGCTTCGGGTTGGTGGTTGACTAGTGGCCTATTGGGTTGTTTGTTTATTTGCTGACCTACTGGTGGGTTAGCCTTACTACTGAAAATCTGCCTGAAAACTAGTTCATTTGGTTGATCGCTAAATGAAACCTTCTTTACTAGTGCCTCATGAGTTGACCCTTGCAGTGGAGTCCCATTTATCATTTTGAAAAGGCATTCCTCACAACAGGCACCTTCAAAAGTTCATACACCGACACGCTCAACTTTACCTTTTTAAATTCTTCAGCAATATACTCCCCCATTTGCTCAATTTCTTGATTGTAGGGTACATTTTGGGAGGAGGTGGCAGCTTGGCTTTGACTGTTGTTTTGTTGTTTATTTCAGCTAAGGAATCATGTGGGTGTATGGGGAAAACTCGGGTTATTACTTGCATTGAGATCAAGAGGGGTGCCGAAATTGTTTGGCAGAGTGGAGGTCGTAAAAGGACCTCTAGCATGGCAACCAACTTGTCTATTTCTCAAGTTATAAGGGGTGGTCCGTTGGTGAAACATTTGGACTTCATCCTCCCTAGGCTCTTCTTCATCATCCTTAGGACCATTATCTACTGAATCGAAAATTTGAGTTAGAGGACTTTTAGAACTTACCTCTTTCACCATATTATTGTCGTTTGAGTCAATGTCCTCCAGTTCAGGTGTGTTGATTTTCTTCCTAGGGAAAGGAGCCTGGTTTAGCACCAATACCAAGGTGTCATACGGGTCAGATGGGACAATGTCTCTGCACCCCGAGTTGTCTACTACATTCTAAACTTCAACCTGAAAAATCTCGACGGCAATTTGGAACTCGGGACAGTCCAATTCAGAATGGCGACTCATCTTGTGTATGCGACACCAACTGGATAGAGCGAGTTCTGCCAAGTAAACTCCGCTCATGGGGTTCTCATTGGTGTTGGGCTGATCAAGAGGTGTAGGAATTCTTTTGTTGTTAGGGCATGTATTCCAAGTCCTATTTTTCCTTTGGAAGGGCCTTCTTTCAAAGTTCTAGCCTGACTTCTGATTTCTGTCATAATTCTGTCCCGATGACGTGTTGGCATCATGATTGTCCCAACTTTCCCGTTGATCTCGACTTTCTCTATTGAGGTTAGCCTGGATGTTCTAATTCCATAAGTGTGTTATTTCGGTTGTCATTTTCTTGATCATTTATGTAAGCTCGTCGATCTTGTCCTTTTCGACATTGTTTAGTTATGGCATGACATTTTGAAGGAACATAGGTTGTGTAGCTGGTTGGTTCTGATGAGCAGGAGGAAATTCCGCTGCCTAAAGGTATGTAGGCACCTAGGATTGTTGAGGATATGACTGCTACTACTGGGGTAATAGGTAGGGAGGCAGTGGATATGCCTGATTCATTGACTTCCCAGGATACGGAACCAAAGGTAACTGTGACAGTGGATTCAACAAGGGTGTCTGATGCTGCAATGCCTGCGTGAGTCCCTAAATCTATGCCGAATGCATGGTTTGTCCTAGAGAAGGCAGTGGACTAGATATGTTCTACCCCAAATCCATGCTGGCGATGATGGCTTTAGCATATGCATCGACCAACCTAGCTAGCAGTGGTCTCATTCTTTTCACCAAGGCTGAAGTGAGATTGTCCAAAGCTGCATAGTACACGGGTAGGACAACAACATCATTGAAGACGTACGAGGCTTGTAGCTGAGTGTATGCTCTGTGGAAGTGATCATTGAAGGAACTGATTGGTTCATTGATTTCCCTTTGCACTGACATGAAGTGTCGATATGAATCTGTGGGACTGATCGAGGTCTTGAACTTCTGCAGAAATGCACCCTTCAGAATATCCCAAGTGTCAATGGTTCCGGCTGGCAAATTGATGTACCAGTAGAAGGCCTCCTCCCTGAAGGAGTAGGGAAAGAGCCTACAAGCCACATCTTCATATATGATCTGCATGGTCTTCAAGGCAATCTCAAAAATCTTGACATGTTCTTCAACTATTCTCTATGGGTCCCGGGAGTTCAACTTCGTGCAAAAATTCTTGGGATTCTTCAAAATATCATGGTAAAGGTTAAAGGCAAGAGGAGATGGGTTATTATCCTGTCACACCATTGGGAAAGGTGGTTGTGCCAGATTGATCTATAACTGTGATGTGGTGGCAGCAACCGGTAGGGCAGCAGCAAGGTTGGTGACTGTATTCGGCTGAATGGTAGCGTTCAACCCTGATGGAGAGGTGATCTGGAAGGCTATATGGATTGGATGAATGGAAGGTGGTGCTACTAGTGAAGATGAAGGAAACGGAGGTGAAAGGGCAGAAAACTACTCTAGTGAATTGGTGATGGATGGTTCCCCACTTTTAGCTCTCTTAGCTCAGATAGGGGGTTGTAATTCCTGAAACTCTCCCTTGTTTGGTGTGGACCTTAAGACCTAGTGGAATCTAAAAGGGGAGAATGACCGAATTAAATTCATCTTTACCCTATGGCCCTCCTTCTAGAACCAGTTCTATTGATGGTGTTTTTATGCACTTCACAACACAGATAATACATAGGTGCATTACCTCTCTTGAAAGACAATTTTCCACAATCAAATTGCAGAACACTATCCCAAGGTCTCTTGGATGTCAGGTCATGATGATGCTTGGGATAAATTAGTTGTTTGATGTGATTTTTCTGGAATCACAAGGCGGTCTTACATGGTCAAAGCTACAAGAGAATTGGGTCGATAAATGGAGTTTTGTGGATATGGAATTACAATACTTTGCTGCAGGTTTAGGCAACAGCCCTGGACTCCATTGTTTTTTCGGATTTGGCTTTACAATGTGCAATGAAACTTAGCACAAGTTGTTTCTAAAAGAAGGGAAAAAAAGGGCGACGAAGAAGGATGGTTTCTGGACCTACAACTACCGATGAATAGTGATCATGGAGGTTTCTGTTGTGGATAGTTTCCTTAAATAGAATTTCACTAAATCTGAATTCTCACAATATCATGAAATGTATGCTATCTTCTAGGGACTACCGATATTCATCATTCATTCACCATGGAAATGTGAATAAAGATAAATTTCAATCAGCATAAATGAATTTAAAGTCCAGGCTAACTTTACACAATCATCTACCACCAGCAAATGACCAAAAGTATGGACAAGGACAACATACACACAACAGTAATCTTCAAAACCAAAGACATCATACTAAATCTACCACAACCAACCTAAGGAACTAAAACAACAAAGTAACTTGAAGAAAAATTTTAACTTAAGGGAGAAGAATCATGAAACATGTGGAGAAACTAAAAAATACACCAGAAAATGACTATATTTTCTATTATAATTTTTGCAGCATGCTTTTACAACAACTCAAATCTCTTAAAATGAGAGGAGGAGAGCCCTATTTATAGTTTTCAAAAAGAAAAATGAGTGGCCAAGATTAAATTCCATTGTGTGGCCAAGATTCACTTTACATTAGGGTTTGACCTACCCCCAAATACATTTCATCTATAAGACCCTTTTGTCCTTTTCCCTATCTTGTCATCTAGTGACAACACTATAGCAATTTGGTCATGTAGCTCTTTGCTCTTTGTTGTAGCTATTCTTTGAGGAACTCTTCGTCGATGATTGGATTGCCCTCAAGCTTCTTTGACGCTGCATACTCTCTAAAACTCAAAATCAACGGCTTGAACTTGTCCAAATCCATGATGTCAGACCACAAAATTTGAAAGCTCCATTCCTGGGAGTTGTTCACAAGTTTCTTCCAGTCGTCTTCATATTTGGTTGCATTGTCCCTGAGAAGTTCTGACTGTGTGAAGGCTCAAGCAATGAAGCCCATGAAGTCAGTGGTGACCTCGGCTGAGATCCCATCTTCCATGATCTTTAGGAAGTGGGGCTTTATGTTCTTAGGATTGATCTCGAACATAGGCATCTCATACCCCATCATCAGCTTGAGGTACTGAAAGCACTCGTCCCTTGTCTCTCTAACCCATTCAATGTCTAAAAATATATGCTCTAGGATCTGCTCTAGCTTCCTCTTCCTGTGATCGAAATCTCGCCTCCATGTATCCACTAGCCAGTGATCATCATCATTGAAGGAAAGGTCCTTTTCCCAGACCTCACTCGACAAAGCAAGTATGGCCTTAATATTTGGGTAGGACATCTTGTATTTCCTTGGGAGGTCCTCATAGATCCACTTTGTGTCCTCAAGAGTTCTCTGAACTTCCAAGAACTTATTCGTTGTTCGGACAACCAAGTTGATACCTGTATTTCCCATGTCTAGGACCTGCTGGAATTAGGTTTCTGTAGTCTTGTCCAAGTTCCTTCTCTTCACCAATTTTTTGATTTGCTCATGGGACAAGAGTTGAGGTGGGGCCAATGACGTCATGGGTTGCTCATCCGAGGATGACCACTACTAAATGTAGGCTGTCAAATCAGCCACCTATGCCTTGAGTTCTTCCTTGGAGACCTTATCCTGCTAGATAAGGTGCACCACCGTGGTGACCGACTCCTGAAGGTGATCAAACTTTTTCTCCCTCGTGGCTATTCCCAAGTCGATGGTGGAGACATTATAAATTATAGCTTGTTCTCCAATCACCAATGTTGCTATTTGTACTACCCTTGATCTTGAGGCATCCATGGTCACCTTTGATCTGATCTTTGGTTTCTTCTCTTTCCTGGTGCTTATTTGGGCTCTGGCCAGTATGGCTTCAAGCCTTGCCTTGGGATCCTTTGCAGTGGGAGTCTTCTGTTTCAACTACTTTTCTAGCTAGTCGGGCATTTGAGGCTCTTCCCTGGGTGGTTCACCCTGATCCCTGTTGTCCTCCCTCTTAGGTTCAATGACTCGGATGACAAGAGCCCTCTTCTCAGTTTCTATATCTCCCTTCTCCTCATTAGATTCTCTTTCAAGTGATATATGCTTAGGGGGAGAGTCAATGCATAGCTGCTCATTAGAGGGATCTTTCCTTTTAGTATCCCTTTCATCTTCATCCTGGCCTTGTTCGTGGAAGAAAGATGAACGGAGATGTCCACCGCAGGCGGGGAAAAAGCAAAAATGGCAAGCGAAGCATGCGAGATGGGGGCAGTAGTAGTAGCATCAGTAATTGTAGTGGAGGGAGAGCTTAGGATGCTAGATTCTTCTCCCTCCCCTCTTTGGAGTGGGCCTCTGGGTATTACAGTTGTCTCTGTAGCCCCACTAGTTTTCTTTTTCTTCTTGGAATGCTCACCCTTCGATGCCTTGCAGGCATAAACTTTTGGTTTGGGCAGCTGCCCACTGGCTTCTTTTCTCTTCTTGGATTTAATTGATGGTGGGGTTTTGAATGTTTCCCCAATTACAGCGATATCTATCCCCCCATTGGAGCCACTTGGTTCACTCTCCAGTCCCTTAAATGTTAAGGTGACTCCTTCCTGCCTCAAATGAGCCACCTGTTGGTCGATCCATGCTCTTGTTCTAACCTCGATGGGTTTAGTGAGTATGTCGAGGTCGTCAAGTTCTTGGTCATTCCATTCAATTGTGGGTAGCGGAAAATTGGGGATGACATCATATCCTCCATCAACCACTGTATCCTCATCTTCCTCATGCTGGTCAGGAATCGGGCACAGATTTATTCTTCACACATAAGCTACAGTCATGTGCATGCAGTGCCACACCCGCACTTAGAGATCATCTTTAGAATTGGCCCATAAATATTCTATGTTGTGGAGTTGGGCATATTCACATCCCAGTGCCTTCCTGATATGTCCATAAGGGTCAATTCGAGGTCGTGTTGTATATTGCCGGAGGTGGTATTCCGCTAACTCCCTTTCTGAGTATGTTCAACATTGGGAGGTATGGATCTTATACATCCCTTGGCTGAGCCCAATGGGATAAGGTGTACCCACTAGATGCTTGTTGCTCAAAATATTATGGATGTGTCGTAGCTGCCAAGTCAGCTCTAATAGTATGATCCGGTCATTGGGGTACCGGGGCAGCTTGTTCAGTCTTTCCGTGTATCCTTGGGCACAAATGTATGTGAATTTTTGGAATTGAATGTACAAGAAGGCATATTGCCTAAGGAGGGCTCTGGTGCTATGTGAAACTCTTCTATGAAAGTCACCTCCTAGGGACTGAATGTTGTGGGCGATGAATGCATCATTTACCCTACAATAATCCTTCTTGAAATTACAGAACTGTAGTTAAGGGTACTTATCATACTACTTGAGTTCTATCCCTGATGCTTAACTCGGTGCTGTAGTCAATTCCATATAGTGTCATTGGCCAGTGAAGGAATACACCAAGTATGATGTCATGAAGAACATGGAGGTCCTTTTCATGGTTGTAAACTGCTTATGGAAGGAGTCATTGATTATCTCTCCCCAGTAGAAGGTTGTGTTTTCATGGAGAATTTGCTCTACGAAATAAAACATCCATTCCTAGAAGAAGGCCATAGAAGGAAGACCCATTACCTAACTCAGCAAGGTCACGAGGTCTTGGTAATCCTTGAAGAAGTCACTGTGAAAGAGCTCTTGAGGGATCTTACCAGCACTGCCTTGCTTGTCCTTCAACCAATATTTATTGAATAGGTTCTTACACCACAGCGGAGCCTACTCCCATAGGTCTTTGCATTCATCTACGGTGGGGGTCTCCATTCCTTTGAAGGTAGGGATGTGGAAAGTTTGATGTTATGCCCGATGGGGACATGTCCACAAGGATATTCCCATCGCCGTCCACTATGGTTCAGGTCTTAGATTCATATACCTTTGTGCAAGCCATTACCAACTTCGGGGCCACCAAGGTTGGGGGGAAGCCTTCAGCCCTAGCAATTTCGCTGCTCTTGATCAATCTTGCATTCTTTGCCTTGGGGTTGACCTTGACTCTATGTAAATTCATCAACATCGACTTGACCAATTTTGGTATCTATGACATCTCTCCAGAGAGTGGTGACTCTATATTGTAGGCCCCCCCTGCAACTTGTACTTCATTAGGTCCATGTCTTCCTTGCCCTGAGGTGTCTTGGCAATCCCCTTTCCTTTCACTTTGGAGACACCAGAAGTTTCTACATGGGACTCCATAAATCCTGCATAAAAGACATGAATTAGCAACATTAAACATGAGAAAATAGCCTAGGAAAAGTCCCTGCATAACAAGATTAGCTCTGCAATCATTATTCATATTCGACAACTTCATAACATTTGTTACTTCATCATTAGAAAGTAAGGTGGGTAGTTTGGGTTCCCAGGCCTAGAGTTCTCTTGGCAGAATGTCGTTTGGAAGGGAAAATTGAGCATGGAACTCCCCGAGGTGTTTCCCAACACTAGATTTGAGTATTTGAAGGTTGATATGAAGGAAGACCTAATTTTAGCAAGTAGGTCAAGATCTATTTTTGATTTGGAAGTCATTTGATCCTTCATTTGAGAGTTCTAGCACTAGCAGTAGGACGGTCATTGGAAAGGGCACAGAGGACAAGGAATTCTAGGTGCTGGAATCCAGAGCTTGGAATGCTGTCAACGGGAAGTTGCTTTAGGTCAGGCATTGGAAACGGCAAAATGGAAGTAGCAATCCGAACAGGGAATTCTGGAGGGCAATTCCCGAAGACAGTTTGAAGCCCGATGGCAACTAGCAGATTGGGATCCGGAGGTTAGAGAGTCACCCTGGGAATCCGAATGAGGCTTGGACCTCAAATGTTTGCTTGTATTTTAGTTTTGGCAAAATTTGGACCGGTGTTCGAGACTCGAAAAGATGTCCCAGGATAGCTATATAAAACAACAAAGGCAATGCAAAATTTTGGGAATGGAATCCTGGAGGTCGGGGTCCAGAGTGATTTGGATTTTATGGTTTCACTTGGAAATTGGAATGGACATTGTGAGGTCAGGACCCGAGGTCCGGAAAGTTTCTCAGGGAAGGCTATCGAAACGGAAAAATCAACACGGAATTCTAAGGATCGAATCCCGGGGCTGCTTTGATCTTGGCTGGTTTTTTTTATTTTTCTAAGTCTTCACATGGATTTCGCACGTCCAGGG
This sequence comes from Sequoiadendron giganteum, assembly GCA_007115665.2. Classification (NCBI taxonomy): domain Eukaryota; kingdom Viridiplantae; phylum Streptophyta; class Pinopsida; order Cupressales; family Cupressaceae; genus Sequoiadendron; species Sequoiadendron giganteum. The sequence continues at coordinate 385,642,812 of CM021102.1, forward strand.
TCTGGGGACCGGGAAGACGTTCTGGCGAGGCCGTTCAGAACGGTGAGGATGCAACAGAATCCCGCGAGGAGAAATCAAGAGGTCGGGGTCTGAGGTGGGCTCAACCGCTATTTGAATCTTTTTTTTGAGTTCACGGACAGCCACGAGAAAGCCTGAGCCGGGGAGACATCGACGACTATTTTGAAGAACGGCCACGGAGAGGTAAGGTTCCAATTTTAAATTTGAGGCCATAAATAATTGTTTTTTTCACGTTTTAACTTGTGGGTTGTAGGGGGAGGGCATATTCCTAGCATATTTTAGCCTTGTTTTGAAATTTACATTTTCCTAAGGCTAGGAATTTCACAAAAAAAAATGGGCAAGTTGCGCGGGTGGTGGGTGTACCTCAAGATCCCAAAGACAATTGTTGCTGACCATGCGGAGGATGCTAGGAAAGGAATTCGGACTGTGGGGCTAAAAATGCTGGGCGCTTGGAGTTCTCCAAATTTTTCTATCACTCATTCAGTTGACAATGATAGTCAGAAAATCTGAATTTATAGCCATATTTTCCATTAATGCAACATTCAATTCCTTTGTATGGCAATAGGGGAAGTTGGTAAGTTCAATTTCGCAGACGGTGGCGGGAGGTCCGGAGTCTGGTGGTCAGGAAGACGCTTCGTCATGGCCATGGAAACGACAAATCTCTAGTGGAAATCTCGCAGGGGAAACTCGGCATCTAGGGTCCGAGGTCCAAGAAGATGTTGGACATCGAGCATTGGAAACAGCAAACCTAGAATGGGAACCTGAAAGGGGAGACCCGGGGGTCCGGGCCCAGAAGGAGCCACGGACGTCAGAAAGGGCATTCCGACAAAGGAAACCTGAATTGACCTTGGATTAAGCATTTTTTGAAGGGGTGTTTTTGGTCAAGCTTAAAATATGACTTTGGGGAACGTGTTGACCCTTTTAGGTCACAAAATTGGGCACGCAAAATGAGGTAAAAAAAAGGGCCTGACAATCAAAAAAGGGAAGAGATGGTCCCCGTTCTGAACAGGGCGTGTGTGCAACAAGTACAACATCACCCATCCTCCAAATTCTTTATTTCTATCCATTATAATGTATCCTACCACCATATATCCTATCCCCTTTTATACCTTACAATTTATCTTTAAATAGTGGAGGAAATTACAAAGCATTTTACACGGGGGTTTCATAGTGTGTATGGTGCATTTTAAAGTTTTTGACTCTCAAGATGTTATTGATGGATGTGAAAGGAAAGGATGTGAAAGTTGATGCTAAGAATATGGTGAGTAATATTATTGAAGAATGGAAGGTGAATATTAAGCCCTTTAATGTAGATATTTGAGGGAAAGTGCACCAATCTATGACACGATTTTGGCTCTTAGGATGCCACTTTGTTTTTTGAAATCAGAAAAATCTGATTTCCACGAGAAAATGAAGATAGTTACGCTCAAAATTTCAAGATGCGGCAAGAACAAAAGTTGAAGTGCTCTCAGTCTAGTTTCTAAGCTACTATTTTTTTTTTTTAAATTAATGAAGATTAATAGTTTCAAAAAGGGGGGGGCCAAAATAGGTCCTATTTTTATTAAACAAAATAGCATAGCATCTGAGGGCTCCCCCCTTTTTGATTAACCTTTTTGTAGAATTTCAAAAATCAAAATGGTGAGAAATTAGCTAACACCATGTAGGTTATCCTCCTTCTTTCGGATATTTTTTTTAATGAATATATAATATTTTATGAGTTTTCAAAGTGGACACGTCCTACAAAGTTGAAATTTGAGCGTGCTCCCCCCCCCCAAATTTTTTGCAAAATAATCAAAAATTGTTTTTTTTCATCATGTGTAGAATGGAGTCGAGTTTCAAAAAATGTAACTTATTTCACGTTCCAAAGAATGTGTAAAAATCTATCCTAAACCTAGCACATGTTGGTTTTTGATCAAAAACGAAGGCATTTACAATAGAAGCCATGGATCAAAACCTTAACTAAATCAAAATGAAAAAACATTTATATATTTAGATAGCTAAGAGAGAGGTTAATGCTATCATGGTTTTTTTATAAACTTGCATTGAAAGATGTGCAAATGAGATGGGGAGCACAAACTAAAATATGAGAAAATTTGGCAAATTCTGTTAATTAACACATCCAAAGCAAGCCATTTATCGAGCACCAAATGGCCTGATTTGCACAAAACTAGAATTTCCCCTCTTTGGTGAACAACTTTGATAATGCTTAGAGTGCACAGTTTATGATCGTAGATGGATAGTGGAGGTTTTACCTTTCATACCTTCTCTAACTTGTTACCATTACTAGATAACTCTTTATCCCTCTGAAGTCTCTATCTCTTAGGTCTCACTCCCTCCCACGCGAGCTAGACTACTCTCTCAGTCCAATCCTCTCTCTCAAGTCTCTTTCCCTCCCACATAGGTACCTAAATAAATCTATCTCACTCCAACCCCCTTTCTCACTCTCCCTCTTTGGTATTTTTATCTCTCACTCCATCTCCCTCTCTTACGTTGTTATCTTTCTCTCTTTGTCTCTCTCTCTCAAGTCTCTTCCTCCTACCCCTTCTCCCTCTCTTAGGTCTGTCACTCACTCACTCCCTCTATCTCTCTCCCGTTCCCTCTCTCTCACTCACTTTATCTCTCTCCCTCTCTCTCTCCCTCTCTCTTGGGTATCTCCATCCCCCCTCTCTCTCTCTCACACACACACACACACTCCCTCTCTCTCTCCCACTCCCTCTCTTTCACTCTCTCCCACTCTATCTCTCTCCCTCTCTCTCAAGTCTCTCCCTCCCACCCCATATCCCTCTCTCTCTCTCTCTCAAGTATATTTGTCCTACCCCATCTCCCTCTCTCTCTTTGTCTTGAGTCTCCCCCTCCTACCCCTTCTCCCTCTCATAGTCACTCCCTCTATCTCTCTTCCACTCCCTCCCTATCTCATTCCCTCTATCTGTCTCCATCTACCTCTCCAACTCTCTCAAGTATCTCCCTCCCACCACATCTCCCTCTCTCATGCCCTCTATCTCTCTCCCTCTCTCTCTCCCTCTCTCTCTCAAGTCTCCCCCTTCTATCCCCTCTCCCTCTTTGTCTCTCAAGTCTCTCCCTTATATCCCCTCTCCCTCTTTCAGGACTCTCTTTGTCTCTCTCACTCACTCCTGCTATCTCTCTCCCATATCCTCTCTCTCTCACTCCCTCTACCTCTCCCTCTATCTTAGATATATCCCTCCCTCTTAGATATCTCCCTCCCACCCCCTCCCACTCTCTCTCTCCCTCTATCTCATGTATCTCCCCCCACCCCCTCCATCTCTCTTGAATCCCTCTATCCCAGGTACTCCCTCTCCCCTGAGTACTCCATCTCTCCCGAGTACTCCCTCTCCCTCCCACCTCATCTCCATCTCTCAAGTCTCTCTCTCTCTCACTCCTTGTATCTCTCCCATCCCTCTATCTCTCACTCCCTCTCTCTCCTACTCTCTTAGGTATCCCCTTCCCACCCCCTCTCTCCCACTTTTTCTCCCTCTCCTTCTCTCCTAGGTGTCTCCCTCCCTCTCCCCTTTCCCTTTGTCTTAGGTTTCTCCCTCCCTCCCACCCTCTCTCCCTCTCCCTCTGTCTTAGGTTTCTCCCTCCCACCCCTCTCCTCCCTCCCTCTCTCTCTCTCTCTCTCTCTCTCTCTCTCTCTCACTTTGTATCTCTCCCTCTCTCACTCCCTCTATCTCTCTCCCACTTTTTCTCTCTCCCTCTCTCTTAGGTCTCTCCTTCCAACCCTATCTCCCTCTTTCTCTCTCTCAAGTATCTCCATCCTACCCAATCTTTCTCTCTTTGTCATGTCTCCCCCTCCTACACCCTCTCCCTCACAGTGACTCCCTCTATCTCTCTTCCACTCCCTCCCTCTCTCACTCCCTCTCTCTCTCCCTCTCCCTCTCCCTCAAGCATGTCCCTCCCACCACCTCTCCCTCTCTCTCTCTCTCAAGTAGAGGGTTTGGGGATTAAGGGTTAAGGGTTGAGGGATTAAGAGGGTATGGGGGTTGAGGGATTAGGGTTTAAGGGTTAATGGTTGAGGGTTGAGGGATTAAGAGGGTATAGGGGTTGAGGGATTCAGGTTTAAGGGTTGAGGGTTGAGGGATTAGGTTTTAAGGGTTGAGGGATTAGGGTTTAAGGGTTGAGGGTTGAGGGATTAAGAGGGTATGGGGGTTGATGGATTAGTATTTAAGGGTTAAGGGTTGAGGGGTTGAGGGATTAGAGTTTAAGGGTTAAGGGTTGAGGGTTGAAAGGGTATAGGGGTTGAGCGATTAGGGTCTAAGGGTTGAGGGTTAAGGGTTAAGGGTTGAGGGATTAATATTGTATATGGGTTGAGGGTTAAGGGGTTGAGGGATTAAGAGGGTATAGGAGTTGAGCGATTAGGGTTTAAGGGTTGAGGGTTGAGGGATTAAGAGGGTATGGGGGTTGAGGGATTAGGGTTTAAGGGTTAAGGGTTGAGGGTTGAGGGATTAAGAGGGTATAGGGGTTGAGGGATTAGGGTTTAAGGGTTGAGGGTTAAGGGTTAAGGGTTGAGGGATTAAGGTTTAAGGGTTAATGGTTGAGGGTTAACAGGGTATAAGGGTTGAAGGTTTATAGTTTAAGGGTTGAGGGTTGAGGGATTAAGAGGGTATGGGGGTTGAGGGATTAGGGTTTAATTGTTAAGGGTTGAGGGTTGGGGGATTAAGAGGGTATAAGGGTTAATGGGTTAGGGTTTAAGGGTTGAGGGTTAAGGAATTAGGGTTTAAGGGTTGACAGTTAAGGGTTGGGGGATTAAGATTGTAGAGGGGTTAAGGGATTAGGATTTAAGGGTTGAGGGATAAAGAGGTTATGGGGGTTGATGGATTAGGGTTTAAGGGTAAATGGTATAGGGTTCACGATTTAAGGGTCCCACTCCCTCTCTCTCCCACTCCCTCTCTTAGGTCTTCCCCCCCACCATATAATTGAATAAATTATTTCCTTCTCAAGTCTATCTCTTTTGGGTCTCACTCCCTCCCATTCTACCTACGCTAATTAGTGTCACTCCAATTCCCTCTTGCACAATCCCTCTTTGTCAGGCCTCACTTACCTCCCACCCTACTTTCTTAGGTCTCTCCTTCCCACCCCCTCTCTCCTACTTTGACTCCCTCTCTGTCATGCCTCAATTACCTCCCACCCTAATTTCTTAGGTCTATCCTTCCCACCCCCTCTCTTCTACTTTGAATCCCTCTCCTTCTCTCAAGTGTCTCCCTCCCACCCTCTTTGCCTTTCTCTCTCTTAGGTTTCTCCCTCCCATTCCCTCTCTCTCTCTCAAGTCTCTCCCTTCTACCCCCTCTCTCTCTCTCTCTCCCACTCCCTCCCTCTCTCTCACTCCCTCTATCTCTCTCCCACTCCCTCTCTTAGGTCTTCCCTCCCACCATATAACTGAATACATTTTTTCCCTCTCAAGTCTTTCTATCTTGGGTCTCACTCCCTCCCATGCTACCTACACTAATTAGTGTCACTCCAATGCCCTCTTTCACAATCCCTCTCTATCAGGCTTCACTTACCTCCCACCCTACTTTCTTAGGTCTCTCCTTCACACCCCCTCTCCTTCTCTTAGGTGTATCCCTCCCACCCTCTCTCCCTCTCTCTCTTAGGTTTCTCCCTCCCATGCCCTCTCCCTCCCCCCTCCCCCCTCTCTCTCTCTCAAGTCTCTCCCTCCTACCCCCTCTCTCTCTCCCACTCCCTCTATCTCTCTCCCACTCTCTCTCTTTGAGGTCTTCGCCCCCCCACCATATAACTGAATAAATTATTTCCCTCTCAAGTCTATCTCTCTTGGGTCTCACTCCCTCCCATGCTACCTACACTAATCAGTGTCACTCCAATTCCCTCTCTCACAATCCCTCTCTGTCAGGCCTCACTTACCTCCCACCCCCTCTCTCCCACTTTGACTCCCTCTCCTTCTCTCGAGTGTCTCCCTCCCACCCTCTCTCCCTCTATCTCTCTCTTAGGTTTCTCCCTCCCATTCCCTCTCCCTCCCCCCTCTCTCTCTCTATAGTCTCTCCCTCCTACCCCCTCTCTCTCTCTCCCACTCCCTTTCTTAGGTCTTCCCCCCACCATATAACTGAATAAATTATTTCCCTCTCAATTATGTCTCTCTTGGGTCTCACTCCCTCCCATGCTACCTACACTAATCAGTGTCACTCCAATGCCCTCTCTCACAATCCCTCTTTATCATGCCTCACTTACCTCCTAGCCTAATTTCTTAGGTATCTCCTTCCCACCCCATCTCTCCCACTTTGACTCCATCTCCTTCTCTTAGGTGTCTCCCTCCCACCCTCTCTCCCTCTCTCTCTCTTAGGTTTCTCCCTCCCACGCCCTCTCCCTCCCTCCCTCTCTCTCTCTCCAACTCCCTCCCTCTCTCTCTCACTCCCTCTATCTCTCTCCCACTGTGTCTCTCTCCCTCTCTCTCAAGTCTCTCCCTTTCAAAACAACATATTTGGCGCTCGCCAAATTTGGCGTGCGCCAAATTTTTCCTTTTCCAAATTTCACGAGTGTCAAATGTGTTTTACCTTGAAATGGTAAAATAAGGCTTGACGCCATGATTCAAGCCCACATTCTCATGAATTTTTCTGGTTTTGCACTTTATCCAAGTCAGAAATGCCTTTTTTTATGTAGTTGACTTCATATTGTACCAATCTATGCTTGATCCTTCACCTGTTTACCACCAATCTGTAGGGTAGACAATGTAGAAGAAGACATTTTGAAGTTTCTACATCATTTTACATTATCTAAGGTAATATATTCATTTTGGTAAATTGAAATGTTTATATTTAGTATATTTGTTTTTTTTTTTACAATATAAACTAAATTTCCTTAATGATTTTATTAATCATAACAATTGGACATAGAATTCAACATTGAATTAGATGGGATTTGCATAAAAAAGTTCAATTTTTATGAGTTTGAACAACAAAAAAATTAAAAACATGACATTTACTTAACACAAATTTACTTATCAATTCTATTTGCATTGCTTATATTAGTCCATTTCTAGCATGGCTAGTGGAATTCACTGTATTTCATTCTTTTTCAACTAATTTTGAAAACTTTTATTTTCATCTAATTTGGAAAACCTAATAGCTTTCATCAATGTTAATTCAAGTGTCCATTAATTTTTTTGTTCCATAAAAAATCATCTTCATTGAACATGTGCTTAGATAAATTCAAGTGAGTTGACATAGTTTTTAATGCAAGTTTCCATTCATTCATACCATTTACCTTTATAATAAATTAAAAAATGGGAAATTCCGTGCAATTGAGAATTCTTATTGTCTTTCTAAGTTACCTCATTGCCAAATAAGTAGTGAATAATTATAAGATATAGCATCAAAAACCCTTCTTTGAATTCATATTCTTCATGACTTCATTGACAATCAAAAATTTGGTTTTGAGAAAAATAAACACAAGAGTCTCTAGTTTTCATTTGGGTGGCAACAACTTATACCCTAGGTCAGTGATGCAGAGCAGGGAGACAAAACCTTCAACAATCATTTAATTAGATCAGTTTCAAACAATCTTAAATCTCAAAAACCTCAATTCAATATTGAACTGACCAATTCACATCTAAAACAAAACAAAGATCATCCATAAATACAAGCTATGCTTTACAAGATGACTACCATTCTAAACCTCTGGAAGATTTTAATAAAACCCACCATATGTAAGTCTATTGCTCAAAATATTGTATTCATACAATAGTCACTCCTAACAAAATGAAATAAACTTAATATTACTAGAAAATCTAATCCGTTAATTTTTCATCATAACCTTTATAAAGTTCAAGTTCAATAATGCTAGTCAAAAGGTCCACAACTTCAAAATCAACATTCCAGACCTCTGGTGCAGGGGCACCTTGTAAGCTCAATTTTTTCAAAAATGTAATCTTTATTGACCATGGTGAAATGCTGGGATTTTAGTTAATGTTGAGTATATTGTGTTCAGTAAGGTCAATTAGACCATTTTATAATGTATTTGGAGCTAAGGGAGTTCAGTTGTGTCATAACTTGCAATTTCGCTAAATGTGGTAAAAAAAGTTGCTAAAGATGCAAAAGTTGCAGAGTTCAAGGGAGTTGGAATGAAATAAAATATGTTTAATAACCTTCAATGCCTCGAAGGAGAGGTTGTTGGTTGATTTGTACCCCATTTTTTATCAAGAAGAACGTTATTTTCTAGAAATTTACTGGTTTCTCTCACTTTTCTTGTTGTTGTACGACCTCTACGGACTCTAAGATGATATGAAACTTGTTGGATGTTGTAGATCAATGAATTATCTTTCATTTTCATCTATTTATAGGTTCTAACTCTTTGTATAGAGAAAGTTATACTGTTTTTACTGCTGCTACCTACTTTCACAGTGTTCTTGGATTGAGGGGTTTCATTATGTAATTCGACCCATTACACTTTTTCTGCCTATTGTAACTTGTAGAATGGGTCCTCTAAATTTTAAAATACATGCCTAACCTATTTATAATCTTGTGGGGTCAAGGTTGGGTATTTGGGATGATGTTCTAGGACTATAGCAAGGTCATTTCATGGTGAAAATTCGGGCTTCAAGTGGTGTTTTGACAAAATGTGGGAATGATTGTCCATGTAATGTATTATTCACCATTTGTAGGGTCTGGTAAGTGTGTTTGGTGCTTTGTATGGGTCTGGCAGGTCCGAGAGATAGGAGTTTCATTAAAACCCCAAGTATTTTGCTTGAAATTGAGGGTTTGGTGTATTAGGGGTCTAGAGGTCTTGGACCTCGAAACAAATCAGGAAATTGGAGGCTTTGAAACATAAAATACTTTTGTTTGAGGAATTTGAGTGAAGACGTATTGTTTAAAAGGTGCTCTCTTTGTAAATTAGGCCAATTGAATAGCCTTTTCCAAGGTGGGTCTATTGGAAGTCAATGTTGGTCCAAAGGAGTTGATGCTAGGGTTTACCTATGTTTTATAACTTGCAAATGGGTATCTTAATCATCCTTGATTTTGTCAAGTTTTTTGGAAAATACTGGTGAAAAGGCCCTTGAATTGGGTTACCTATGCTACAAGTGAAAGCTTGGTAGAAGTTGGGATTTTCAATTGAACATCTAGTTTTGCTTTGGAATCTGATTGATTCTCATTGATTTTTTGTATTGAATGGTTTCCACCCCTCTCTGCATCAAAAATGGTGTTTCTTGGTAAGTTAAGTGATCAAGTTGTGTGTAAGTCTATTAAGAGCCTTCCTCTAAATCTTTGAACAAGTTCATTGTGGATCCCTACATGTACTGCATCAGCCTCTAGGTACTTTGCCAACTCTTCAAACACACTCAAAATCCCTACTCTAATATCTAACCCTATAGATATCTAACTCCATCATGTATGAAAAATATTGTGTAACATAAACATGTTTGATAATTCCAAACAACTCACCGCCTTCTTTCATAAAATGCTTTGGTGTGTTTCATATTTAATGCAATGTAATCAATGATATCAATATTTTTGTAAAATGCATTAATTAATTTTGTTCTATGTGTGTTTGTGAACATGTAGCATCCAAGGTCATGTTGAGGAAATGATCAAAGCCTCTAACATCAAAAGAACGTGCAGCTAAAAATGTAAGGAGAAGAGAATAAAAAAATGTAGCTCGTGAAGCAAAGGAATTGTAGCCCATAAAGCTACAAATTCCCATGCAATCTAAGAGAGATGTCAAATTGGAAAAAAAAAGGGCACGAATGAGGAAAGTTCGTGGAAGGATAGGAATGGATACAAAATTTGGGGGCACATCATCAACCATAAGTGAAGCTCAATGCACATCTCCAGTTGAAGACACATTGACAACAACATGTGGTTTTCCAGGTACATCAGAAATCACATCTCCAATTGAAGACACACCATCAAAAACATTGTGTTTTAAAAGTACATCAGCAAACACATCTCAAGTTGGAGGTACAATATTGTTTACATGTCAATACCAAGGAATGTCATCAATTGCACCTCTAATTGAAGGTACATGATCTATCTCGGATGTTGTTGACCTTCCCAATATTGACACAAATTTACATTTGAGAACTCCTCCTACATTTTTGATTCATATTGATTCCAATACTTTGAAATGGATTCCTAATAAGATTCCAAAATGTACATGTCAAAAATATGCACAAAGGATATGGAGTTTGTTTTTTGCAAAGCTAAGTGAGGGTGGAAGATGCCAACTATTTGTTGAAATGATGAGGCATCAAATTTAGGCCCACCATGAAGGCTCTTGGGCTAATATTTTTGAATGACTCAAGTGAAAATTCTATTGTAAATAAATTGATGAGTGCATATGAGAGCGTGGGTTCCACCTCACAAACGAAGGATAATTGTGCCACACGATGTGTGATGACAACAACACTATTAAGTAGTAAAACAAGGAACAAGGTGAACCTTACAAAGGAAAGTAAGTCTTTGAAAATAAGTAGATCATCTCTAATGAGAGCCAAAGGAAGGCGTGAAAGAGTGGAGGATCCAAATAGCAAGAGTTATGGGAATTTTCGGGTAGAGTGCCATGGAAAGACACAAGAATTGCTCAAGGGTTGAGATCTTTAATTGTGAATTATTGGAAGGATAACACAAGGACATCTCCTAATCAAAGAGATGTTTTAATAAGGAGAATTGGTATTAAAAACCATGAGCCACATCCGATGCATTACTTGGATACCACTCAAACCCAACTTCTTGCTTATTTTGTACAAAAGTTTCCTGAAATTAAAATATGTCAAAGGTATTTTGAAATGCTAAAGCATTTTTATGTCAAAATAAATCACACATGCACTACTTGTTTTTGTAGGGTTCATATTGTGCTTTCTAACCATTATGATTTTTATCGACGTATATGTGTAGATATGCATACTGACAATGTTTTGCAGGAATGTAACATAATTCCTCCACCTAAATCGTCAAGGAAATTTTTGTCTTCCATTTTATGTGAAAGAGAGGATGGTCAAATTTTTTACAAAAAATCATGTTTAGATGGCACATGTGATCATTGTGGTGGCATGCAACATTTTCCAATTTTCCAACACATGGCTAGTACACACACATTTGGAGACAAAATTGTGGAATTTGGAAAATATAAGACAGTGGCATACAGTCTAAAACATGGGAAAGAAGCAAAAAAGTGTGAATTGGTCAATGATAAGATTCCAGTGTATCAATTTATGGGCATTTTTTGTGATCAGGTGGTCTATGATTATGCAACACATACACACAGAGCACAATGGTTGGACTCATAGTTCAAGTTATGCAAGGACACATTTCCACTTCGTCATATCATTTTAGTTCTCGACTTCGCTGAGAACTACACACTGCAACCATAGAACGGGGTGCAATCACAGTACTATAACTCCATGCAGGTTGCTATATTTATGCATAGAGCATTCTTTCATGCAAATGATAGTACAAAGGAAAATATGAAAGTATTGAGGGAGTATCAATTTTACATCAGTGATGATCACACACATTCTACAAAGTTTGTTCAAGGTTGCTTTCATATGTTCTATGCTGATCTAGCTAGCAGAGGCATATCATTTAGTCAATGTATCATATGGTCAGATAATTGTACATCACAATTTAAGAATGCCAGAATGTTTTACTGGTTGATCAGGATGCATAGGATTAGTGTTGTTCAACATATGTGGAACTTCTCAGAGGTTGGACATGGAAAGGGGCAGCATGATGGAGCAGGTGCATGTATCAAAAGAGCCCTAGCATGAGAAGAGTTAGAGTACACAAATAGTGTAAAGTTGACAGATGCAAGATCAATTGTCTAGTGGTGCAATGGTGCAATTGGTCTAGGTAGTGAAGGTAATTCTTTAGTTCATAGATTTTTTCATTTAGTAGATGATACTAACATTGCAAAATATGAGGATTTTTATACACTAACAGGATTGAGCGAGGTACGCTCTTTTAGAAGCTCCAATCTAGGTACATGGACTATCCATACAAGTAAGATGGCATGATTTTTTTATGCATGTACACTTCAATCATGGAATGATTGCGAGTCAATAGAGTGGGTTGGAGAATGGTCTATAAGAAGTCTAACCCCACTTGACACTTATCAACTCTCGACGGCTCTACAAATCACAAAGATGCAATCATCCATTGAATTTGATCATGTATCAGACCTACTAGAACTAGGTAATATATCTTACTTACAAGTTTTATTATGAACTGCTCAGTAAATAAATCTAACAAGATGAACATATCAGTGCAGGGCATGTTTTATGCGGTGATTGCAATGAAGACAATGAAGAGGGTACAGATTATTACCTATGTCATTGTATCGAGGTCAAAAATAAATTGGGTAAAAGCACAAAGTTGTGTCACATTTTATAAACGAAACAACCAATGCTGATCCAACTTTTAAACTTGAATCACTAAAAAGTAGCATATATTTTTTGAATTTTTAAATGATGTAAGCTAGTAAAATATTTATTTCTTAGTATATTTTATAATAAATTAAACAATTATTTTAAACTAGTTTTTTATAAATTAACACTATAATTTAGTTGCTGATAAAATGCTGAAAAATGAAGTTGCACGGGACGTCAAACTTTTTATAGTAAATTTTATTTTTTTTCTTTCAAACTGTTTGTGTGTATTTATAACTTGAAACTTTAGTGCATGGATATATTTTTTTCCAATTTTGATAAATATATATTTTTATATAAATATGAAAATGTGCATGAATAAAAAACAACTGTTTTCATTAGACGTCAACACTCATATTAAATATTTATCTAAAATGGAAAAAAAATTATACCATCTTGAAATAGATTCTTTTATCTAGTGCATCATATTTTTTTCAATTTTTTTAATATGTTTTAGTACTTTTCCTTGGCATGGTAATCAACCTAATATTTTTTGTTAATGACCTACTTTTAGTATAAATAAAAATACAAATAAAAGTAATAATTAAACTATTAAAATAAATATATTTTTTAAAACTATACTTATGGATCTACAAAAGGGTATTTTTACATTTAAAAAGAAATGTTATTTATATGAGGAGGAGTTATTAAAACTTCAAGTTTTTCAAATAATTTTTTTTCTCTGGTAAATTGGATTCAAAGTGGTGCTTCATATATTTTTAGCCAACAATTTTAGTTGAATAAATTGTGGAAGTATCTAACTTAGCTAGAATGAATCTTACTAGGTTATATGTTTGACCAAAATTTATTTTTAGTTAGAAATACTTAAATTCAATTGTGCTAATATGTTGGCTGAAAGTGTGACACAACTTTGTGCTTTTACCCAATTGGAGTCCCCAATTATAGATGGAGAAAACATAGAATATCCTAGAGGTTCGGTGGTTGTTACTGGAACATGGATTTGAAGGTATCCAGTTAAGAATTTTGCAGTTTGGTTGTTTGAGGACTTCGACACGCATCAAAAAATTCTTCACTATTTGAACCTTGTCGTCACCACCAACGCTCATTTGATCAAATATAAGGGTAGACCTTCTAACAAGAATTTGTGGAAAGTGCGTGAGTCAGACCACAAGGCAATACTCGACACAATAAATAGTAGAGAAGACCTAGATGGTTACCTTGATTGATTTGTAAGTATGCACATTGAATTTGTAAAGTCATGTTATTGATCACTCTTTTGGACCAATACCTTGCAATATTAAGCCTCTCAGTGATATATTTGAAATGTATACATAGGGTCATCGAGAGATGATAAAGTAGTGAAGGGGAACATCACCATTGTAGGACCTTCAATCAACCTCCTTATTTAGCATGCATGAAGGTGATAGTAGGTCTCGTTAGTTGTATGATTGACATTATTTAGTTATTACTGTTTTAATGATTTTTATTGGAGTCTATCTCTAAGATTGAGAGGCTTTTGTAGGTTTTTTGTGGACCAAATTCCTATGATACTACACAACCAAAAAGAGGCTACTACCCATGTGTTTCATAGGGAGCAGGGGATGTACATGTTTTGAACCATTTTGGAATGCAAATAGTTGGGCCAGCTGAGGTGGAATGGAAAAACGAAACTGGGTAACAACTCCTTTTGTTTCTTCTCAAGTACAATATATTTCACGATCTGTGCTCGAAATGGGAGGATTATTTCCCTGCATGTATTGCTACAAGTATTGACAAATGGGAAGATTTTCAAGATGTTCCTCCATCACTATTGTAATATTTGTCATTGACTTAGTGTATTTTTTGATATACTAAAATTATGAGAATTTAATACATGAAAATGTGTATATTCTTTAATATATGCCTCAATTAAATGTGTATATTACATTTAAAATTAGTTGTAATGATTCATGGTTTACACTTAAAGTTATCTTCAAGGAAGAACATGTGGATTTATTAGTAAGAATGAAATAATGTTTAATATAATTGTAGAAAGGCATATTTTATTGCCCCTATCGATGCATATTTTTCAAGCCAAGGGATCATCCTTTCACACCTCCTACTCATAAAATAACATTCCCTACACTCAAATACATCATCCCACTGAGTTAAATTTGATGATAGTAAGTGGGATGATGGTTATTCCATTAGAATAACCCCAAACCCTTAAGGTTGTTCAGGAACCCGATAGGAGCAATTTGATGAATTAAGGCACTAAAAGATTAAACCAAACCTTGCCAAGGGACCAAACACAAGTCAACTATCATGTGCATGGATGATTTTCATGATATAAAAACCACCTTCATGAATGTGATATGTCTTTGTCATTAGTCACTTGATTGCCCACTTTCAACTATGTTCATGACTGTCTCTCTTAATTCTGAGTTTCTCTGTTCTTTCAAACATTATCCTAATCCAAGGTAATTTCCATCTCCATTTTCCATGACAATCATGTCACTGTATTGTGCTACATTTTTTAACAATGCTCCCTAACACTGAGTATCTCAAATTGATAAAGAAAAAATTTGATTAGAGCAACAAACTACACCATTGAAAAGAGTGTGGGCTTCAGAACGATGCAACATTGTGATGGATGGGTGGATGGATACTAGAAACCATCCACTATTTAATATCATGGTAACATGCAGTAAAGGGCCTTATTTTTTGAAGGCATTAGATTGTTCGGGACAAGAAAAAAATGCAGAGTATCTTTTTAACCAGCTATGTGATGGCATTGAGGAGGTAGGGGCATCACATGTAGTCCAAATTGTTACAGATGATGCCCCTATTTGTAAAGCAACATGCATGTTGGTGCAAAATAAATACAAGCATATATTTTGGAAACCATGTTATGTGCATTCGTTGAATAATGCCCTCAAAGATATTGGCAAGTTTGAGTGGGTTTCAACTCTCATAGAAAAGGGCAGAAAAATTCAAATGTTTATATGCAACTATCACCAAACATAAGCTATTTACTAAAAAAATTCCAAGGTGGAGCTTCTCAAACTAGTTGATACAAGGTTTGCTTCTTATTTTATTCTTCTTCACCATCTTTGTGAAGTGAAAGGTGCTTTGTGTTCCACAGTTGTTGATGATGCATGGGCAGCTTGGAGGAAATCTACATCAAATGATACTTGATGACCATTTTTGGTTTGATGTTAGATTTGTTGTGGACTTTATTCAAATCATATGTGAGGTGATCAAATTTGCAGATTCAGACAAGCCATGTTTGGGGGAAATTTATGAAGAAATAGATTCCATGTGTGAAAGAATTAAGAAGATAACATATGAAAAAGATCCTTCACTATATCCTTTGATAGAAGAAAAGTTACATGAAATATGGAACAAAATTAACACACCTCTTCATTGTGTTGCCTATGCCTTAAATCCTAAATGGCATAATATACAAGAGACTAATAAGAGGGATCCATATGAGGATAGAGAGGTAATGAACGGGTTTTGGGCTGCAATAAAAAAGATATATGGCCAAGGTGAGGAAGCATTAGTTATGAGGAGTCAATGGAATAATTTTTCATGTGGGTATGGTGACTTTTCTTCTGTGGAAGATTTATATGATATGCAAGCACAAAAAGACCCTATAGAGTGGTGGTGGAACCATGGAGGTGAAACACCTGAATTGCAATCATTTG
This sequence comes from Sequoiadendron giganteum, assembly GCA_007115665.2. NCBI lineage: Eukaryota > Viridiplantae > Streptophyta > Pinopsida > Cupressales > Cupressaceae > Sequoiadendron > Sequoiadendron giganteum. The sequence goes on from CM021102.1 coordinate 385,658,865, forward strand.
CTATAAGATTAATCTCACAAGTGGCTAGCTCTTCATCTTGTGAGATAAATTGGAGTACTTATGGTTTTATTCATTCACTAAAGAGGAACTTATTGGGGTCAAAGAAGGTAGAGAACCTGGTGTACATTCATAGCTCACTTCACCTTCTCTCTCATGTAGATCCTGCATACAATGAGGGTCCTTCAGCAAAATGGGACCAAATTTCACATGATGGAGATGTTGCAGCCATAGTGGATGAAGTGGATGAACCAGATGGCCTTATTGATTTACCCCCAATTCTACTACCAGCAGAGGATCCTGAGATAGAGAGTGATGAGTATTCAGAGAGCCTCATAACTGAGGACCTTGACATGGATGATATTGATGTGGTGTAGATGATATGAGATATCAAATAGATTTTTGATTATTATTTTTTGTTTGCATATCAGCCAATCAAACTATCAATATTTATGATTTCAATATGTAATCAAATATGTAATTTCAAATGTGAACTTAGAGTTTAAAACTATGATTATGGAATTTGAAGTATGAAGTATGAACTCTTTGGCTCTTTGACACAATGTGACAATGACATTTGGATTTGAATTTTCACATTTTGACATTTTGTGTATTTAAATTTTAAAGTTAATGTTCATTCTTAAACTTTACTACTGCTATTGTTTTGAAAGTTCAATGTCATTATATTTTCAGATTTTCTATATATTATAAATTTTTATATCAAAAAAAAAATGGCGTCTCCAAGTACCCCCATCTCCTATTTTCAAAAAAATGGCGTACCAGTACCCATACCAGTCTCTCGTATCAGTACCAGTACAAATCTTGCGACAACTATGGTAATTTACAAGCTTTATGATTTTCCCTCTAATCCAAAAACCACAACTCGAGCCTCTCCAGGCTTTACATAGAATTTCTCATCCTCCTATCATTGATCAATGCCCCTAACCACCAAGAAACCAACTTTTCAAAACACATAACCGTTGCAATTACAAATTTGTTGCATTATGCAACTTACAAATTTGCAACTGTATCACTTTTCCTACTAACTAAACTAATGACTCCATCATTTCATTGATATACAATCTTTCATTTTGCCCTTTAGGCTTTCAAACTCACTTGTTGACACATTTTTAATGCAAGGGTGCATTCTAACCATTAAACATGGAGATTTGTGACTAGGTTCCAAGGTGCTCTTGCACCACCTACCTTGTCAATCCTACCAAATTGGCAAGCTAGTGAGCTCACTGGATTTCCAAATCCATCGGGTTGACAAGGTAGGGGCAACGTATACCTCATAGAAATCGATGCAACCTAGGTCATCTCTAACAAACCTTAGGGTATGACATTCAACCAAACAACTACTATGCACCAATCTACAACGCCACAAGGGGACCTAATGAGGTTGTTCCAAACAAGAACCATGATGCAAAGTGGATCAACCAAATAGGAGAGATGACACAACTTCTCTCAAATATGCCCACTTGGACATCAATTCACCAAACTCACAATAGGATAACCTTGCCACTCAACATGGGATTTTGGCCAATCAAACTAAGACAGAGGTTTAGACCAGATTTGTTACCCCAAAACATGTTTCTCCTAACCACTTGAAATCCAACCAAACTATAACTAAAATAGAGTTAAGTCTGTTGCCCACCTAATTCCATCAAAAAGAGAGCACAATCGCTCTGAAATAGGTTCATTCGACTCAATCCCTTAAGGGTCCAAAGTGCAAAAGGGCAACAATCTTTGATAGGGAATATCATGTGAGCAAATGAACCATTCCAATGCATCTGGGTGGGTACATTTATGCTAGGCATGGTCCTCTTTTGCACCCAAACGTGCAAAATTGCTCTGAGCTACGTTCAACCAGATCGATCCCTTAAGGGTCCAAAGTGCAAAATGGCTTCGAATTTTAGCATGTTATTACTCAAACACCGCAACGCTTAGAAAATTATTGTCTGCTCCTACAAGAATGATTTGGGCCCATCTACAATAAATTCTTTTATTTTTTGCTATCTCGGAGGCGTTTTCTCATGGTGGTGAATTTTCACTTGGGGAGAAAGTTGTCAAATGCAAGTAGTTGAAAGTTGCAAAGTGGTGCAACTTTCATTTTGCATCTCATGTGACCAAATGAACCATTTCAATGCATCCAAGTGGGTAATTTTACGCTATGCATGGTCCTCTTTCACACCCAAACATGCGAAATCGCTCAAAGCTACGTTCAACCGGATCGATCCCTTAAGGGTCCAAAGTGTAAAATGGCTGAAAAATTCATCATGCTATTAATCAGAAACCATGATGCTTAGAAACTTCTTGTCTGATCCTACAAGATTGTGTTGAGCCCATCTACAATAACCTCTCTCGGTTTTTTCTATCTCGGAGGCATTTTCCTGTGGTGGTGAATTTTCACTCAGGGAAAAAGTTGTCAAATGCAAGTAGTTGAAAGTTGCAAAGTGGTGCAACTTTAATTTTGCATCTCGTGTGAGCAAAAAAACCATTCCAACATGTTTGAGTGGGTATTTTTACACTAGGCATGGTCCTCTTTCACACCCAAACATGCAAAATCGCACCATGCTACATTCAATCAGATCGATCCCTTAAGGGTCCAAAGAGCAAAATGGCTGCAAACTTTACCATGCTATTACTCAGACACCATGATGCTTAGAAACATCTCATCTGATCCTACAAGATCGTGTTGGGACCATCTACAATAAAACCTCTCATTTTTTTCTATCTCAGAATCCTTTTCTCATGGTGGCAAATTTTTACTTGGGGAAAAAGTTGTCAAATGCAAGTAGTTGAAAGTTGAAAAGTGGTGCAACTATCATTCTTCATCTCGTGTGACTAAACAAACCGTTCCAACGCATCTGGGTGGGTACATTTAATCTAGGCATGGTCCTCTTTCGCACGCAAACACGTGAAATCGCTCTGAGCTACATTCAATTGGATCAATCCCTTAAGGGTCCAAAGTGAAAAATGGATCATGTCAGGCCCATCTACAATAACCTCTCTCGGTTTTTGCTGTCTTAGAGGCATTTTCCTGTGGTGGCGAATTTTCACTCGGGGAAAAAGTTGTCAAATGAAAATAGTTTAAAGTTGCAAAGTGGTGCAACTTTCATTCTACATCTCATGTGAGAAAATGAACCATTCCAACACATCCAACTGGGTACATTTATGCTAGGCATGGTCCTCTTTCACACCCAAACACGCGAAATCGCTCTAAGCTACTTTCAACTGGATCGATCCCTTAAGGGTCCAAAGTGGAAAATGGCAGCGAACTTCAGCATGATATTACATGGACACCGTGATGCTTAGAAAATTCTCATCTGATCCTAGAATATTGTGTTGGGCCCATCTACAATAACCTCTCTCATTTTTTTCTATCTCGGAGGCGGTTTTTCGTGGTGGTGAATTTTCACTTGGGGAAAAAGTTGTCAAATGTAAATAGTTGAAAGTTGCAAAGTGGTGCAACTTTCATTTTGCATCTCGTGTGACCAAATGAACCATTCCAATGCATCCAGGTGGGTACTTTTACATTATGCATGGTCCTCTTTCACACCCAAACACGCGAAATCACTCTGAGCTACGTTCAACTGGATCGATCCCTTAAGGGTCCAAAGTGTAAAATGGATGCAAACTTTAGCATGCTATTACTTGAACGTTGTGATGCTTAGAAAATTATCATTTGATCCTACAAGATCATGTTGGGCCCATCTACAATAACCTCTCTCATTTTTTCCTATCTCAGAGGCATTTTCTCGTGGTGGCGAATTTTCACTTGGGGAAAAAATTGTCAAATGCAAGTAGTTGAAAGTTGCAAAGTGGTGCAACTTTAATTTTTCATCTCGTGTGAAAAAATGAACCACTCCAACATGTCCAAGTGGGTATTTTTACACTAGGAATGGTCCTCTTTCACACCCAAACACATGAAATCGCTCTGAGCTACGTTCAACCAGATCGATCCCTTAAGGGTCCAAAGTAAAAAATGACTGTGAACTTCAGCATGCTATTACTCGGACACCATGAAGCTTAGAAAATTATCATTTGATCCTACAAGATCATGTTGGGCCCATCTATAATAACCTCTCTCTTTTTTTTCTATCCAGGAGGAGTTTTCTCGTGGTGGCAAATTTTCACTTGGAGAAAAAGTTGTGAAATGCAAGAAGTTGAAAGTTGCAAAGTGGTGCAACTTTCATTTTGCATTTTGTGTGACCAAACGAACCATTTCAACACATCTAGGTGGGTACTTTTATTCTATGGATGGTCCTTTTTCACATCCAAATACGCGAAATCGCTTTGAGCTACGTTCAACCAGATCGATCCCTTAAGGGTCCAAAGTCCAAAATGGCTGCGAACTTCAACAGGCTATTACTCGGACACCGTGATGCTTAGAAACTTTTCATCTGATCCTACAAGATCCTGTTGGGCCCATCTACAATAACCTCTCTCTTTTTTTTCTATCTCAAAGGAGTTTTCTCGTGATGGAAAATTTTTAGTTGGGGAAAAAGTTGTCAAATGCAAGTAGTTGAAAGTTGCAAAGTGGTGCAACTTTCATTTTGTATCTCGTGTGACCAAATGAACCATTCCAACGCATCCGAGTGGGTAAATTTATGCTAGGAATGGTCCTCTTTTGTATCCAAACACGTGAAATCACTCTGAGCTACGTTCAACTGGATCGATCCCTTAAGGGTCCAAAGTGCAAAAATGGCTACAAAATTCAACATGCTAGTATTCAAACACTGGGATGCTTAGAAAATTATTTTCTAAGCCTAAGGGATAATGTTGGGCCCCTCTATAATAACCTCGCTCGGTTTTCGCTATCTCGGAGGCATTTTCCTCTGGTGGTGAATTTTCACTCGGGAAAAAAGTTGACAAACATGATCTCTTTCACAGTTAAAATAATAATGTTCTTTTGACAGTTAAAATAATATCCCAATAGAAAACCCAAGGAACCACATCATCCCAAGTTTTTATTTTCAACTTTCATTCCTAATTCATATCTTGACATTCAAAACCAACTTGAAAAGGCTAACAATCTAACAATTATTTCATGTTGCATAGTAGGAAGTCTTCAAATTAATAGATTTATTTGGCATATAGGGTATTGATGAATTCTTTGTCAATCATTTTCCAACACTATTTCAATGTTGTCTACACTTAATGGCCATATATAGGATTCATTGTCCTAAGAAATCTTCTATAGAAGCTTATCAACTTGCTCTATTTTTCTAGGCATGGATCTATTCGTATCTTGTATACTAAAATGCATGATGAATGAATTTTTTTCACCATTAACATTTTTGCATTTTACCAACATATGGTATCAGAGTCTCTATGCTTGTGATTTGTTTTGATGCGTGTAATAGATCGTGCCATCTAAGGTGCAGTGTTTCGATGTGAAAGATTTGTAGTCTACCACCATTGTTTCCCAAGCTAGAAACCTTGTACTTACATGGTGAAGTCTGTGAAGAGTGTGGTGTTGTGAAGAATGTTTTGAGAAGAGATTAATGTGCCAAACTCAACTACCTTAGTCGCATGCCACCCAAAAGTGGCATTCTCTAGCATGTGAGCAAAGGCATGATCCTTTTTGAATGGATGAAGGATCCATAACACATAATTAATGCATTGGTTATAGGCATCCACTACCTTTTGGGGCAAGTGAATGAGGGTTCTTCTATGACCACATCAAAGGAGTGGCTTCCTAGCATTTTAGGCATGGCGTTTTGAATAAAGATCAAAGTGGCCTCTTACATTACTTAGGCCAAACAACATTAGTGATATGTGTAGATTTCTTGAGAATAGAAGCCATCCTCACCTATTTAGAGATGTTGTTGCACAATAGTAGATAAATATTTTGTCAGAGCGTGGAAAACTGGTGCTCAATAGAAAGGTGTGAGAAGAAATCAGGTCACATAGTAAATTCTTAGTATTCCATGGGGTTTTGGGGATGGGGATGGGGGGATGGCAAGGGACATGTTTCCAAGACATGGGGACAAGGGGCCAAATTTTGGGAACGGTAGGGGGATGGCGGGGGGATGGCGGTATAAGGGATAAACATGAAGAAGATGAGGAAGAAATGGCTGCTAGGTATTTGAATGGTTTAAGATTCAACATTCAGGATGAAATCAGCTTGATGGAACCAACATCAGTTGAATAATACTTTCAAATGGCAATGAGGGCTGAAGAAAAGTTAAAAAGGAGACAAGAGAAGGCAACAAGAGGAAGAGGATTCAATCCTAATTCAAAGTCAAACAATGAGGGCCAAGGAGATGACAAGAAGGATGAAGAACAATCTGATTCAAGAGGTGGATGGAGAGGTTCAAGAGGCAGATTTAGTGGAGGAAGAGGTTCCTATCAGTTCTTAGGGAGATGCTACACTTGTAACTAGCCTGGACATCCAGCCTTTAAATGCCCTGAAAAGCAAGCTTAAGCTCTTATGGTGGAGAAAGGAGGAATCAACTAGTGCATGAAGATGAAGAGGGTGTGAATTCACTTGTAGTAAACCTTACATCATAAGAAGGAGAGGAACTCATGATAAGAAGAACTGTGTTGCAATCATCCAAGGAGGAAGATTTGAGTCAAAGAAGGAGCCTATTTAGAACTACATGCAAAAGCAAAGGTAAAGTGTGTCAAGTTTTCATTGATTCTGGTTCTCAAGATAATCTAGTGTCTAGGGAAATGGTGGACAAGTTGAGTTTGGAAAAATTAGCTCATGAAGCACCTTATAGAGTCTCTTGGGTCAATTATAATCAAACATTGGTGGTAAAAGAGCAAGCATATGTTGAATTTCAGATTGGGGAAAATAAGGATAGGGTTCTATGTGACATTTTTCCAATGAATTGTTGTCATGTGCTCTTCAGGAGGCCTTGGCAATTTGATAGGAGGTTTATATATGATGTATGGGAGAGCACATATACCATCAAGAAGGATGATAAAAAAATTAAGTTGCTTCCCTTGAAAACAAGTGGAAGGGATAAGGGTAAGTCTAAGGTAGTGATGCTTGGGAAGAAAGAGCCTCTAGGGCTTGAGGGTAGCAAGACCAATTTGTTTGCAGGTCTAGAGTATGTTCATGAGGATGGAATAGTAAGAGGATAACAACTGAGTAATGCTTGGACAGTGGGTAAGAAGGAAATGTGTGGTTTGCATGAGGATAGGGTGAAGCATGGATTTGTATGGCATAAGGAGTTGAGTAGCCAAGTGGTTTAGACTGGTAAAGGGCAGAGTGATGGGAAAGAGTCTTTGGAAAGGAAAGATGAGGTTGATAATGTGTTTGTAGGGACAGTTAGATGTCATGTGGTATTGCAGTAGGTCAATGGAAAATTAGTAGGAATTAAGAAAGAGTTTGGTGGAGTGGCAACCAAGAAGACAGTGAGTCATGAGACAAGGAGGATAGAGGACATGAAACTTGAAGGTCCGATCAGAGTAAAGGAACAAAGGTGCAGAGATCTGATGGCAATAACAAGAGGGCAGAGTGTACATGCTAAGGTGGATGGGTACAAGCATGAAGGTGGAACAAGGAAGAAGGTAGGGCATTGTGTTGCTAACTTTTATTTGATTGCAGGTATGAGGAGTGGAGGAGTACCAAATTTTGATCCAGGGATCAGGAGAAACCCCACATCAAATTTGGAAAGAGTTTGGTGGAGTGGCAACCAAGAAGACAGTGAGTCATGAGACAAGGAGGATAGAGGACATGAAACTTGAAGGTCCAATCAGAGTAAAGGAACAAAGGTGCAGAGATCTGATGGCAATAACAAGAGGGTAGAGTGTACATGCTAAGGTGGATGGGTACAAGCATGAAGGTGGAACAAGGAAGAAGGTAGGGCATTGTTTTGCTAACTTTTATTTGATTGCAGGTATGAGGAGTGGAGGAGTACCAAGTATGGAGTAGCAAAGTGGAGGCATGGAGCAAGCTTTCACTCTTGGGACAAGAGTCTCTCTATGGGGGGTGTATGGTGTAGGGACACCATCACCTTGGCATGAAAGAAACATGAGACTTATAGTTTCATCAAATGAATTTGAAGATCTTTAAATTATATATGAGGAAGTTGCAAAATATGCCAAGATGAGATGTAATGTAAACAAGTTGTCCATTTTATGCCATGTTGGCAATGTGCTCTAGATGGATAGGGTATATTGTAGGCTTGGGTCTTATGTTTTCCCTTATAATAAGGTCTCAATTACCATTTGCAATTTTATTTAAAAGGCTTAATAGGTCAATTAGGTGGTATTTGCAAAATCAAGTTGTGAATGAATGGTAATTAAGAGAAAAATTGGAAAATTGCCATCTTAGAAGTCTAACAAAGGGTGGTTATGGTGGTTGATCGGCTCAAGGGGTAGTTGGAAGGTGGTATCAAGATATATTTTTGTAATACCCTGAGTTGAGGGTTGATTTTGTTCAGTTTCTAATAATAAAATATACTTTTGAAAATGCTGATCACTGCTTTTCTTTGTTTTCCTGAATTTTCTTTGCCTTGCACAGGCCTGTACAAGCCTATCATGACTTGAGGCTTTGGATACTTTATTTCATATGTTTTTAATCTCTTTGCATATTTTTTGAAGGTTTAAATCCACTGTTGGTGTGTGTGGGATCAACAAACTTGGTTACTGCTTTATTTTCTGTGTTAGGGGTTTTGAGGGCAACACTATGACACATTAGCCAATCCACCTACTATTCTAACCCTATGGCTCAATGGATTGTCCTGTACCATGATTATTTTGGTGTATGAATACTTTGGAGGCTGAGAGAATGAATAAACTTAATGGGTTGTGAAGTTATAATGTTGTTCAGGGGTGTTTCCACCATGAAAGTAAGGAACTCAAGTAGTGAATCTGAGAAATACTGAAAGGAATGGGATTTTGAGTGTCTTTTAAGTTAGGGTAGAGATATTGTGGGGTGTTTGGAACTTTGGAAGGATTGGGGGAGGTCAGGAGCTATGAGTATCTTTAAAACCCTTGTTTTTGTGAAGGTTTAGGAGGGTTTGTGAGTATAGGAATAGAACAAGTTCCTGGGGCTCTTAAAATGGGAGAATCCTAAGTTTGGTGAGAATCCCTAAGATTCTTTCAAATTCCTTGGTTTGGAGGTGAGTTTGTGAGGGGGTTCCTTTGGAAATTAGGCCTAATTGTGAAGCCTAGAGCGAGGGAGGTGTATTGAAAGCTCATTTTGGTCCAAAAGAATTAATATTGGTTTTGGCATATGTTGTGTAACCCTAAAAAGGGTATCTTAATCCACCTTTAAATCGTTAGGTGTTTTGGAAAGGTTGGGAGAAATTAGGCTTGGACTGGGTTTTGAGTGCTAGAAGGGTGGATTGTTGGGTAAGGTGTTGAATGAAGAGTTTGGTTTGATGGGGCTTTGAGGTTGTGTATATTGCTCAAAATAGGTTGTATTAATCTTGTTAGGATCCCCTTGAAGGCAAGTTTTCAGACTGATTGGGTTTGAGCCTCCTTGCCTCTGCATCAATGAGGCACAAGTAATTGAAGCATTCCAAAAGATAAAAACCACCACGAATGGAGTTTATTTATACAATACGCTTTAGATGGGGCTTATTGAGCATTCAAAAATAATTAATTAAGCATTAGATGTAAACAAAATCAATGCCTAAAACATTAAACCATACAACTTACACGATACACATGATAACATCATTCAAGAAAGGCAGTACAACAAAATAAGAGTTTCTTTAATCAAAAATCCGAAAGGCTATACAATGATATATATTGATAAAAGTATATACAATATATCCAAAAAAACCATATAGGCTTAGTACAAAGGATCCATATGGACATAAAATATCACATATATATATCGATAGTACAAAACATATGTTCTAAAATACCACATAGGCATACAACAAACAACACTAATACATAGTCATTTCCCCCTAGGGGAAGGAAATAGATCCCATGCTGCCTTCAAAATTTGGCTGGATGGAGTGACTGTTGCTTCTCTTGTCTTTCGAGCACACTCTTTATTCCTCCTCTCTTCACTTTGGACCTTCAACTGATACAATTAAAAGTAAAGATGTTAAAACATAGAAATTGAATTGTGGAATGGCATATAACAAAATATATAATCACTTACCGCATACATATAGTCATCATGCACATTTACAACATCACCATGACCACGATCTAGAGTGAAAACCACCTGTAGAAACCATGAAGATAGAAATTAAACTACATAAAATTATTGTGAAAATTTTCTATAATAGACCATAAAAGAGAAAATATAATGTCAAATCAACTAATCTATTCCATACCTTTCTCAATGGATCAGAACTGGCTATTTCTAAAGCAAGTCCATGGTCCATCATGCCACCAACATCACCAGGGATATCTCTTGTCAACAACTGCAAATGAAACAATATCTTAGGTATCATGTTGATATAAAGACCAGGAGGGGATAATGGAACATAAGGTGAAATAATAGAGGGTAATGGGATGGGAATAGAAGGGTGATGCAAAGAGGGGGCTCAAACTCATTCAAAGTGGAAAATTGCATTCAAGAGACATCTAACAAGATTAAAATGGCCTGTTAGAGTTATCCAAACAACCCTCAAAGCTTGAAAACAATCGAGAGTCTAACTTCTCACTTTCACCCATGTAACCTAGCAGTAGTGCAAACTTAGTTTTTGGCCTTTAACTCCCATGCTTTCCAAAAAACTTGACAATCAAAACATGGATTCAGATACCCATTTTAGAGTTATACATCATATCTCTTAACTAGATACAAGTCTTTTGGACCAATCCCTTGAAATTAGACCCTCAACGCTGTCCTAGGCCATGAATTAGGCTAGATTTACAAAGCAACATACCTTTAAACTTAACACAAACCCTTGAAACTTATTGCCAATGCTTCAAAATTCAAGCCAACATTACAAAATGTGTTGTCATGTATTTTTAAAGGCTTCTCCTCATCAAACCAATTCCCAATTACCTTACAACTACTTTTTAAACCTCTCATGACCATTGCATTACAAATTTGTTGCATTTATGCAACTCACAAATTTAGCACTTTCAAGTTTTGACTCTTTATATTTTTCTAGACCCTCTTAAACACCTAAACTATTAAAAATAGTCTAATGAGACCTTATTCAACTAAGAAATCATGACTTAATCAAGAAAACATCATCATATCTACCTTGACACCCCTAGAAGATGGGAGTAGGACATAATGACACATAGCATGGACTAGAAGATATTAGTGGGATGGGCTAGGAGGGGATCATGGAAAATAGGGTGAACTATTAAATGTTAATGGTAAGGGATTAGGAAGGACTAAATGAACAAAAAGTGAACTAGGAGAACATAGTGTGACATGATCAAGGAATACTTGAATGCAATGTTTGTGTTTCTCATTAATTTTTTAGATTTGTATATACGCAAAATTATGAAAACTAGCTAACACAGATTTACAACACCATTAATGAATAAAGGCTACCTGAGTGTACGTTATTTGAGGATATGAATCACGAGGTGTGGAGGAAGAAGGTGCACCAGGAAGATGTTTGAAATCCAAAGCATGTTATGAGACAAACATTCAAATATAACATTCAACTGTTCAAATGCAATAATAATATATTTAATACTAGTTGCATACCTGTGGACTCATCATTGAGAATGTATAAGGGTCTGTAGGAATAGAGCATCCCTCATGAACAATGCGACCCTAAAATTTCAAAATATATTTTAATAAACATTAAAATAACTTGCTAAATTTTACTTGAGTGTCAATGTCGAATGTATCATTCAGAATATCATCTATGAAATCCATTGCCTCTGCAAATGACATAGGTTATGTAGCTGCATCATGAGCACCCTGATAATCATATGTGCAAACGACACCACAAGCCCCACAATGGTGGGGTGGAGCTCGCATCCTACACGTCTCCTCCACACCAGGCTCTACTAGAGGACTCACACACTGTAAAATGGTATGGGTGAGTGAGCCAATCGACTTCATCGTGTCCACCTCTAAACTATCCTTAATAATGGAAGGAACAATGACATGCTCCACCATGGGTTTGCTCAAGGCTCTCGGTGCCAACTATGGATTACGTTGTGCAATAGGTCTATCGTGTGTGGAGCCCCCACCTCTACCCTGAAATTCTAAGATGTCAAAATAGTTTGGCATTTTATTGAGGAAAAACTCACAATAGAGTTTCCTCAAAAATTATTGTGGCACCTCATGGTTATTGCATGGAGGTTGTTCAAATACCATCCACCACCACTCCCAAAATTTGTATTTAATTAAATCATGGTGGCACCAATGGATGGGGAACCTCCTGCATGCATGGGACAAAGGTTCATTGGCTTTTGGGTCTATAAATACGACACACAACTTGGATTTGCTAATTTTTCATTTTTTGACATCTGCATATGACAAACCATTAGCATAAAATTGTCTTATCTCATGCCTCTTAGTTGACCAAAAATTCATTAGCTCACTCATTTATCCTACATGAGTTGAAATTGACTTCAATGATTCAACAATCCCTCTCCAATAAGGGTGGGTTTCGACATGCTCGGTTAATCTTGCAATTAATTGTTGAATGTCTCTTTTATTGTTTTCAATTTGATTTTGAATAGTTTCTTGTGTTCCTTGAGGATACCTATGAATTGATGGAGGGGTTTCAGGTTTTTCTTGTATAGGAGGCTCTTCATGAGGGGGTGATTGTGAATTCTCAATGTTTTGAGGTGGAGATTCATTCCTTGAGAATTGAGAATTAGAACAAAGTTTTATTATAAAAATCTATTTAAATTTGCATTCCAAATCAAATTTGAAATAAATAGAATAAAAATGCACACCTCTTTGCAATCTTTGACCTCTCCGACGTGTTGGCGACATCCTCGTGGAAAATGGCAAGCTAAGGATGCAAAAAATGGAAGATATTTGGCAAGCGCAAGTTGCAAACCTAAAATCCTCTTCCTCAAGCCGTGGGTTGAAGACAGAATGAGGGTTTGAAACCCGATTTTTTCTTTTTATGTCTAAAAATATATTTCGCGCACGCAAATTTTGGTGTGCACCAAATGCCTTATTTTAGGTTTTTTTTTAACATTTTTCAATTTGGCACCTAAATTGTGTCACCGATTGGTGCACTACCCTTGAAGGAACATGCATTTTTAAGCTCTTAATTTCCTATGGGCTTGCTAGCAAGTTTAGGATTATGATGCGTTGGTAGATCTTCTTGCTCCGAATGCAAGGTAGAAGTAGGAGCCTTCTTCTTTTAGGTGCTATAAGTAATGGTTTTTCCTATTTGGGGCCTTTTTATTTTCTCTTTTTTAACTATCTTATTTCTTTAATTTTCTATAATGAAATGATGTTATAATGGCCATTTCATTCTATAGATTTAATAAAAATATATTTTATTTATATCAAGGAATTTGGCTTTACATGTGTCATTTCCATTTTCTTGATAATTTCAAAAGCCATACCAACAATTAAACTTTGTTCATATCCTATAATATTTACATTTAATAGAATGATATTTCTCTTAGGAATTATGTTAAACAAAAATGCACCCTATCTATGTCTTAATATTTTTCATACATGTCTACCAAGGTAGTTATGTCTATAAAATCTAACAAAAATCCTCATCCTACTATGATTTGATGGATTTCTATACCTTGTTCCAAAGCACTCATTTTGGCACAGGAAAGGAGAAAGCTAGAAATATTTATTGAGTCTAGCTTCAAACCTACATATTATATTTGGTTGTAGGTTTATAAAGAAATTTCAATAAATCAAATTTTTAGATATTTTCTAATCATTGTAATTCATGTGACCACATTTATTTGAGACATTCTCTCAAATAACTTACATGCCTTGTCTATGCTTCTACACTTTCTATAAATCTCTACTTAGGTAGTTGTAACTACAACATATAATAAAATGTATCAATTCAAAATATGTTGATGGATGTTGATAGCCTTTTTTAAAGATCTTATTTTAGCATATTTAGGGAGAATGATAGAAAATAGTGTGGAATTTGGCTTCACACCAAACAATTTCATTTTGTTGAAACTCTATTAAGGCCTTTTATATCCACCCTATGCTATATATTTGGGATTTTGATTTATTTGATTTTTAAAAAAAGTTTTCAATTAGGATATTTCATTTGAAATAGACAAGTTCTTAACATGAATAATGATTGATAATTTCACCAACCTATTCAGAATGTTTTGGAGGAATTATTTTCCCAAGAACACATGCTCAGTGTATTTTATCTCTCTTATGATACACAAATTCATCAAATAATTAATATTGATAACAAATTAATGTTAACTCTTCTCTATTAGTTATCCATGTTTGGAATTGCATTCCATTAGTTGTTTTTCCATCTAATATATATAACTCTCTTCTAAACTACCATGGTCATGTTTAATATCTATGTAGTGCACATGATTTAAATATACTTTAATATTTATATATTGCACTCCATTTTATTGTGTTTTGATTTGAATAATAACCCTTCAAGTTAGTATAAATCTAAATTAAATTTAAATCAATTTCCTAGGGGAGCCGAATGGAGAGAAAAACATCTAACAACAAAAGCCAATTATTATGTATATATAGTAAGAATTGAGATTGGAACACAAATATAAGTCACCATAGGAGGTATGAGGTTTTTCAAAATCATGGAAATGGTTTGAAAAGGAGGAATGTTTCATGCTTAGCACACCAAGAGTATGTAAGAGAATTTCAAGATCAGATATCTCGAAATGAATTTGCACAAGTGAATAAAATAAGAAAAATAATATGTATATAAATATGAAATGAAGAGTGTATAATACAATGATCAAGACTTGCATATATATGTAGATATGAAGAGGTAATAAGCTAGGAATGAACTTATGACTACCTTTCTATAGGTGAGACACTTGTGAGGTCACTTGACAAGTGGGTAAGAAAGTGTCAATAGGTGTCTCAAGTCATGAGGACATAGGTCTCAACCATATGAAGTGAGAAAAAATAAAATGAAACCTAACTAAAATTAAGCTATGTGTGAATAGTTAAATACTAGAAATGTGATATCCTATCGAGATGGATAAAGACACTATTTACACTAACACCCCCCTTAAGTGCAACTTAGGGAGTAATATATGCACTAACGATGAGTCCTAGCTACTAGGCCATGTTAGGTATTGTGACACCCCATGTGTTATTACCTATTTACTATTACCTTATTTGGTTAAATTACTTTAAGATATGAATGTGTTTTATGAATCTTGAATGGAAATATGATGAATTATTCATTGATTCAATTTAATGTTTTATAATGATTCTAACTATGAAATATATGCTCCATATGATTGTATTGTGATCGGCTAACTACTGTTATGATGTGTTAAGCTAAATGGAGGAATAGGTTTGAACCTTTGAAAGAGAGGGGAAGTATTACATAGTAGAAGAACTTGGTCTGGTAACCCTTAATTGAGCCTAATTGAGAATACACACACTCGCACCCTAGTTGTTCTATGTCATGTCAAGTTAGTTCAGGTAAATGGTAAGTAATCTTTAGTTCTGGATGTGAATGTTTATACTGGGTTATCATTTTGTCCTATGAATTTTGTGATTGAGGAATGTGATTAAGTTTTTACATCGAGTGAAAGTCCATCCTTGTGTGTTTATATTTATATCAATGATATATATACATAATATATATACATGAGTTTACCATAGATATGTATATATATATGAGTTTACTATAGAAATATACATGTATATGTATATATGTATATATATATGTATCTATGGTAAACTCATACATATCAGTAAATATGTGCATGAGTATATGTAGAGAGATGTATCTACACATGCTCATGGACGAACTACCCATATGTATGGGAATATCGATTGGACGAAGATGGTATATATATGTATACATACACTTTGTGTATATATGTTGATCTATGGAAATAGGAGTATAAGTGGTTATATAAATATATTAGAATAATATTGTATATATAATATAATATATATGTATAAATAATATATATATATATACATATATATATTAATATATATAGTAATATATATATGTATATATATTAAGATTAATATATGCATATACATGCATACATATACATATATATATACAATATGTGAAGTAATAAGTATAGTAAATACTATTCAAAGCGCATTATATAGCACTGAAGTTGGTAGTAGTTTAAAGTGAACTTTAAATAAAAGCTTATGCACATATAAGTGTTGCCATATGTAAATGCTTTGCAAAGTGTAAAGTATGTGCATTAAACCAAGAATAAACTAAGTCAATATCCTGCACATATGAAGAGGCATTACTTTGAAATGTTGGCAAAGGAAATGAATAAAGTTTGAATGCTGGAAGAAGCCTTTTTCAGCACTATTCGTAAGGGAGATAGATAATAAAATGTGGCGCTAAAGCTTGCAACTTTTGGAAGAAAAAATAAATTCTTAAACATGTAGATGTGCATAAACCAAGTAGATGATAAGTTGGTAGAAATATAGAGGGGTAGTCGACTTGTAAACCAAGTAGGAAACTTGGTAAAAGGTTGTGTTGTTCATTGAATTAGTCAAAGATTCTTGTTCTCTCTTAAAACAAGTCAACTTAGCCATTTGAAATGTGTGGAAAATCATGCATTGAAAATTTGTGAGTTTTACTAGTAGAATCGTTGCATGGGAGTAGCAAGGTGGCATGAGTAATAGCTTTTTTATAGCCTTTGGTTGGTTATATTTTAGTATATATAGAGGTTCTCATTCTATCATTTGTGACACTTCTCATTCTGATATCCTCATTACTATTCTACTATGATTTTTGTGATAGTGAGTTGCTTTGCTATTTTGTATTTGTGATTGTGGAGATATTTGTTGAGAGGTTAGAAGTGGGAATTAAGTTGATCTTAGAGGAAGTAGCAAGCAAGCTCGAGGAATTGAGCTAGGAAGGGAGATTAATCAATTGGAGCTTTTATACAAGCATGCTAGTTTTTATACCTTTGTTATTCATGTTGGAAAGGATAAATAGTTATGATTAACATGTTGGAAATAAATGATTTTCAGTATTTTGTGATACTTGTTTATGCTTGCATGTTTCTTTGTTTTTTAGTATGTTGGTGAATCCTTTCGTATTGGTTTATACTGATATAGATATGTATTTACCCTATGAAATGGAGAAAAATAGGTTAATTAATGATGGAATGATGGAAATGGGTGAAATGGGGTTTGTGATAGACCTATTTCTCTTATTTCATTGGGAAATAAGATCCAAACAATGAAGTTACTATCAACCAAGGGTGATTTAAATCAAGGTGTGAATCTAAAAATTCCCTTTTATGGAAGGACAGGTGTATGAGTCAAATAAAACTTTGGGGAGAAAGATTAAAAATGGAAAAACAACTCCAAATTGTGATCTATAAAGTGCATCTAGAAGATTAAATTCAATTCTGATGGAACCAATAGTCAAATTTGTAGATCTGAGAATGGGAAAGTGAAGTGTACCAGTCACCAAAAGTTCCTTTTCAAAGCTTACTAAGGACTCATTTGCCCTATGTAAAATGGGTCGTAGCTAGAGATCCTAAAAAAATGTTTTTAGGTTTTGTTCTAGGGTATGTGCAGGATCATGATGGGCCAAAAAGTGGTGATATGTAAGTGTTATGATGGCCCATGTGGCTGATGACTTTTTTTTTACCCAAAATTGATGAAGCGAAAAGGGTTTTTAAAGGAGATTCTCAGCTTTCCACCCATATAAGTTATGCTTTAATTTGAATTTAATAAATAATAATTATTTATTTACTATTTAAATTACGACTAAAGGCCTGATTGATAAAAAGTTATAGCTTTCAAACGGTATCACATTTTTTTAATCCAAAACATGTGTCACATTCTATGCTTTGCATAATATAGGATTAAAAAATAATAATTGAATTTCATGAATTTTTGACCAAGTTAAGGTGGTCAGACATACAAGTTTTTATATTTTTTAAAATTGTAATAAAAAATTCATAATTAATTATTTACTTGGAAAAAAAATTACAAAAAAATATGCATCACATCGGGACATGATTCCTCTAATTATATCTAAAATAATATCATTTTATTGTGGTTAGGGTGGTTAGACAGACACCTAATTCTTATTTTTTCCATGAAATTTAAGTACTAATGCATTGAAATTTCAAATTTTCACCAAATAGATCTTTTTAAAAAAAAATTAAACCTAGTATTTTAGAAACTACATTCAATTTGCAACAGATTCTATTCTTACATATTTTTGAAATAATATAGATAACTTATTCAAAATTTTACATCAAGTTTCCTAAATCTAATTTTTTGAATTTTTATCACCACTTAAGGACCTATTTTTCCATGATGATCCTGAACATACCCTCTACTAGGTCTACACTTCCAGATTCCTAAAGCTCGTGGTTAGAAAGTCATAAATAAATCTTGCAAGTCAATTTCTATGAATTTGCAAGAATGATGACAACTTTGACAACTTTGCAATTTTTATTCTTCAATAGATCTTCCACCTAAAATATTCAATCATACATCAAGAGTGAAAATTTTTGTTTTTTAGGTGAATGGGGGTTTTCCTTGGTCAATCCCCATTTTGGTAATTAAACCTTGAAATGGAATGAAATCACATGAAGGAATGATGAATGAACAAGTAATGTCACAACTCACCAAACCTTGTTTGACTTGGAATATGGATCTACAACTTGAATGAAATGGCTTGAATTGATGTGGATCTTGATCTTAAAAAATTATTTTGAAAAAATGCCTTTGATATGCTTGAATGGATCTTGAACACTACATCAGCATATCATCTCCAATAACATGCATGATGCAAGGAGACTTTGACATGATAATGGATCTTGATTACTACGATAATCTTCAATAATTTTTCCCTTGAATGCCTTGAAAATGCTCTTGATATGCTCTCTTGAATGCTTTAGGTTCTCATTATTTTTTTTTACCTTTCTTGAATCAAACTTGCTAGGTGAAACATAGTGAAATGACCTCTTATTTATACATATGTTAACATAAATTCCCAAAATTCAAATAACACAAGCTCCAAAATGTGAATAGACATTTGAAATCATTGAAATTCCACTAGAAACATATTTTAAATTTAGTTTCTAGGTCTAAATGAGGACCCATTGACCCTTGGGTGAATGGGTCCTAGGTCACTCACCTAGGACACACATTCTCCAACATTAAGTATTATGTTATGACATTGATGAATGTTGGGTTTTACCCTTCAAAAATTTCAATTAATTAGGCTTGAATTTGAATTAAATGTGCTAATGAAAGCATAATTAACATCAATTAATTAATAAGGCCATAGGTGAGTGTGAAAGTGTAAAGGTACACCTTAAAACACCACAAATAAGGCACAATTAAGTCCATTTTAATTAAAAGGCCCTAAACTTAATGTGAATATGTAAAATACATATTACAACACTAAATTAAGGCACAATTCAATCCTTTTATTTAATATTATTCCCAAATTAAGTGTGAAAAAGGGATATTTTTTCCTATAATACATTTAGCCCTCACTTAGTGAGAGGATGACCCTACGTCAAACTCACACTAAAGTATACATCCAAGACACTTATGTATTCAACAATAATAAAGATACTACATCATACACAATCAAATCCTAGAAGAAGAAAAAGAGGGTAGATCAAGCTATGACCATCCGAACGTGATGTGGAACATAGCCATTTGTCTAGGGAAGGGGTAGGATCAAGTTTGATTGTTCGAACATGATGTGGAA
Source organism: Sequoiadendron giganteum (assembly GCA_007115665.2). NCBI lineage: Eukaryota > Viridiplantae > Streptophyta > Pinopsida > Cupressales > Cupressaceae > Sequoiadendron > Sequoiadendron giganteum. The sequence continues at coordinate 385,678,616 of CM021102.1, forward strand.
TGTGGCTATTTTTCCTTCACGTTCACAAGAACTCGGTGTCTACTATGTAAGTGACATGCATTCTCACTTTGGGCTAATGGAACCTTAGGTCATCCATTAGGTGATCCCCCAAGGAAGTGGCTTAGTGAGAAAGTCATGCCTCTATTTTAGCTCTCACTATACTTAGCATATCAAAGTTATCCCTCTGACAACTTTGATAGGGCGCCACACACATTTTGGTTTTGAGTTTCACAAGGTTAACAAGTTGTATTATGATAAACACTTACGAACATTATATATGGTTTTTTCAATGGGATCTTGCTTAGTTCGTGCAAGGTCTTCTTCTTAGGGATCCTCATACCTAATGTCTCTAAGAGAGGACAAGTCCAAGAATAAAAGAATCACAACTTAGGGAATGCAGTGCATCACATCACCACTAAGAGGAATGTCGTATGCTAATAAATATCACACTCTGAAAGGACATCAAACCCAATGAAACCACCAAGAAAAGGATGCCTCACAAGAAGTAAGAAAATCACACAAAGAACGTAGGGACACTGATGTATTCCCCCACTTTAAAGGAATTGCTAACACCATTGATGTGAATAATAATTTTAAATTAGAAGAAGACATAAGAGCTTACTCAAAAATCCCTATGCCAAGTCATATGTTTCCAAATGAAGTTGCATCATGTAAAGAGGAAGGGTTTGCCCCCAAAGACACGTAAGGGATCTATGGATTCAAGGTCAATTTATCTTTGCTACAATGTTTTTATAGAGCTCAGAAATGTCATCATTCCCCAAATACTCATAGAACAAGATGAGTCACACATAGAGAGAAAAATGAAAGAAAAATCTTTCGGGTCAACATGGAAGAAACCTAAATGTTTAGACACCTTATATCATCCCAAAAAGGAAAACACAAGTCAAATGAAAAATTAAATTTTCATGACATAGAGAAGAATGTAGGTACATATAGAGAATTGCACATGAAGAGAGATACACCAAGCGAAACAACACGGGGGATCACATTATGCACATGCAATCACACAAAGAAACATTGAAAGTAAAATACTAGTAAGGCACATGTGAGTCAACCTATAGTAGGTCACTCGCATCCCAATCCTATTTAGTATATGTGAAAGGAGGATAACTAGTCAAAGGGACAACATCAAGTGTTGAACTAGGAAACACACCAAGTTCAACACTCTTTTTAGTAGAATCATCATTTAAGCTCATAGAAGAGGAAAATATTTTATTTAAATCGTTATGCACTTCCTCATCAATCTTAGCAATGTTAGTGTCATCATCCATATTAATCACAATGGTAGGTATAATGTCAATATCCATAGAATTTTTTTGTTGTTTATCTTGTGGCGAGGGAAGAGAGGCATCATGCCTTGCTGGAGATAATTTTGGATTTTGATTTTCTATGTTGTTTTATTCTTCTTTTTCTTACAAAAAATGAGAAATATTACGATGCATATGCCTATGCTTTCTAGCATTTCAATTTCTTTTCATGTGTTTCTCAAGTTTTGTTTGTGTAGGAGCTTGTTTATCAACCATAGGCTTCTTTTCTTCCCTTAAGGGAGGAACAAAAGGAACCATGGGAGGTTGTTCAACCACTTTCTCTTTAGCTTTGTAAACTTGTTTGAATTTAGAATGTGCTACAGGATTTGTTTGGTTATCTCGTGGTCTCTTATATGAAGTAGTTGAAGGATTTGTAATAGGTTGCTCTTGGATATTTGGAATGGATTTTGGCTCAATCATGGTTTCATCTAGGAGAGGTGGCTCTATCATGGGTTGAGGCATTGCTAAGGGCTAATTCTGCTATGTTCTTTTCCTTAAAATTCTAATAAGATTTGAAAAAGAAGTCTTTGCGGGGTCAAGTAGGTTCAATAGGCTCAGAAAAAAAGAAATCCAATGATAAGTTCCCATAGGAAGACACAAGATTAAAGCCACTATGATGCACTATAAATATCTCATTTCCAAATGAAAACTTTAAACATTTATGCACAATCAATGGGATAAAATTAATGGAGTGAAGCCATGGGTACCCTAACTTCACATGAAATTGGTCCAATCTCGGGATGATGGTGTATGAGATAGGTAATTCTTTTGTTCCAAACTTTAGAGAGAGATTTATCAAGCCAATTATAGGGCACACAAAACCATTATGCATTTTGATCCATTCTTTTGGTCTTTCATATGAATCTTGATAGAGTTCATGCACAAATAAGAACTATTTAGTGATAACATTCTCTACATAGACAAGATAAATTAATATCCCATTAGTAGGCTTGTCATTGATACTTCTAGCTATGTAAAGAGGACCATTAGGTGCATTTTTAAGTATATCTTGTTGTGAGAAAGAAATATCAAGTGACATTTTAGTTAGGCCCTTATGAGGCTTAGTGTCAATAAATACAACGAAATCATTCATAAGGTTGTTCTCATTGTCCTTTGTATTTTCATCATCTATATCAACATTCATCACATCATTCTTTGTTTCAATAGCTTTGACAAAGAAGATATTATGATTAGGTATAGGATTGGTAAAGATTTACAAGTTTTAATTAGGAGGAACTATAGATTTATTACCCTAATCATTCAAACCTCTAATAGGATATGATTAGAATCAATGAGGTTGTGCACATGATGTTTAATATGCTTGCAATGTTTGGTATCATGTCCATTTTGTTGATAGAAATGACAATAGGAATTTGGTATATAGTTTGAAGGTAAAGGCCTAGTAGGATCAAGAAAGGACATCAAATTATTCTCTAAGAGCCGCACCATGGTATTATGAAGGGTATTGGGTAGAGGTGTAAACTGTCTATATCTCTTCACAAAGGTATATGGCTTTGTTATTTCTATAGCAGCCACTTGGGTGTTAACATTTTGATTGGATTGAGGGAGATTAAATTTTAGGAATCCCTTATTTTATCTCTTGAAAGGTTGATAGTTGTTTTGCAGTGTGGATTTAGACTTTTCAAGATGGTTAAAGGGAGTTTTAACTTCATGAGTACTAACCAAATTAAGGTAATCATGAAGGGTTGTACATAACTGTGTAAAGGAAGGAAACCTCAACATCTCTAGCTTAGTTTGGATATTCTCTTGCAAGTTGGAAATAAACATTCTTTGAAGGTCGGCATCAGGAATCTTAATGTTTATTTGTGAATAAAGTATTTGATATCTTGCTATGAAATCCATGACCTTTTCATCAACCTTTTGTTTACATGTCATCAAATCAGTTAAGGTCATCTTGGGACCCATGTGAATTTGGAAGTGGTTGTTAAAGGCATTAATAAGTTCATTGAATGAATGAATTGAATTATTTGGGAGGAAGAAAAAACACTCTAAAGCAACATATTTCAAGGATCTAGGGAATAGTTTAGAAAATATTTTACCTTTAAAAATTAAGTCACTACATAGCGTAGTGTAAGTGAAAACATGACTAACAAGGTCTCCTTTCCCACCATATATCTCAAACCTAGGAACATCTATACCTGGTGGCATTTGTGTTCTCAATGCATTGTAGAAATTATACGCTCTTGAAAATAGTACAATTTCACACTTAATTTGGACCTATTTTAGCACCCTTGCATTAAATACCCCTTTAAATCGTCATTAATAGGCCCCTAAGACCCTTTATTTTGGATCTTGGGGATTATTTCAACTAAAAACCTAAAAAAATCATCAAAAACACTAAAATTCCTAACAACCCACCCCAAAAATCTAGGGTGGGACTCATACGCCACCTTGGGTGTATGAGTCCCCTAGGTGGGACCCATATACCAGGAGTGGTGTATGAGTCCCATTTGGTACCTTTTTCGCATTTGAGTGACAAATTTAACTTTTTAATTCAAATTTTTAGTTGATGTCAGATTTTGAAATCTAAATAATAGTAAATTAGGTATATTGCCTATATAAACAAGCTTCTAAAGTCATTTTTCATCTAAGCAGCAATCTAGAAGTAAAATTTCAAGATCCAACCATTCAATAATTCTTCACAAGAGCATTCAAGAACAAGTAATCAACAAATTTAAAGCCTTAGAGAAATATTATTATGATTTTGTAGATCTTCAAGCTCACTTTTATTCAAGATCTAGCATTGTCAAGGGTTGATTATGGTTGTCTATGGTGAATCATGGCGGATTCTAGGTTGGGGAGATACAACTAGCCATCAAGCCAAGCCTAATGACTTGTTTCCTAAGTGATTCCATCCTCCATTATCATTCTAAATTCAACCTAAGGAAGGTACATGCATTATTAGGGCTCATTTGGGTGATTAGAGATCTCTCAAAGTGAGTCATTCATCTTCATGTTCCATTCCTGCATCTCATTCTAGCATATTAGAATAGGATTGTATTGCATTTCAAATTTCCTACTCTTAGACACACTTAAGGTTAGGGTTTATGTTCATATTTACATTCAAGATTCATTGTTTCTATCAAGGTTTAATTACCAAACTAAGGTTTTGACCAAGGAAAACCCCCCATAAGAAAATCAACAATATATTTTGTTTTGCAAGTATTTTGCATGTTTGGATCCAAAAATCAGTTTGGAAGGGAAGATCAAAGATTGGAGCACATATCTAAATTTTTAATTCTCAAAAAAGTGGAATGGGATTGATACGCCAGAAGTGGCGTATGAGTCCCACTATAGGCAATTTTTTAGATTTTTACATATCTTGAATGTACACTACAAGAAACATGTTCTAGAACATAAACCCTAGTTTAGGACTGATATGCCCAAACTGGTGTATGAGTCCTAGAATGCAATAATTTTAGTATTTTCAGTGTTTCATAGCTCATTCCAAGCCTCTTCAATTTTCTAGGTGCATATTTTTATTTCTCAATTTTCTTTTTGTATTTACATGCTTTTCTAGGTCATTTAGTGAAGTGTTACATTGCATTAGGTTTTAGCATTAGATGTTGCATTTCATTAGTATTTCCAAGCCCTAGCTTGGTGGTGAACCCCTCTTTAGTTTGTAATCCAACCCTAGGAAAACCCTATTGCAAGATATCTTTCTCCTTTGCATACCTAATATTGAGATCTGTAAGGTTTTCCTTGAATGAGAGTGAAGAAGATTATTGTTCTATTCCCTAAACCATAAACAACAATTTTCCAGCTTTCATTTTGGTGAACCTGCATTTAGAACATCTTAATTCTAATTTGGAGTGTATCATCATCCTAGATCTTCTTGCATTAACATTGCATTAGGGTTTTCATTAGTTAATTGGAATTCTAGGGTTTCTAAATCTTGCATTAGTGAAAGTGCATATAGGTTGCATTTTTGCATCTTGCATCATTGGAAATCATCTAAAATCTGCATTTTCATTGAGTCTATAGATCATCAAAACCAAAAAGTATAAAAATCACTTAGAATTTTCTAAAATTTGTGAAAAAAACCCTCACTAGGACTCATACACCCCTCTAGGCGATTTAGTCCTAGTGTAGATTTTAAACTGCATTTTACATAATTAAATTATCTATTTCTAAGCTTTTGTTTGCTATTGATAACTTTTTATTTCAGTTTGTATAGTTTATGTTATATTCAAATCATTAGAGTTATCATAGTTTACATTTATTGCAATTGTGGATAGAATTAGATTCTTGTACTTTTCATTTTCAACATTAGTTCATAGTTCAATTACATTAAATTACATTTGGCATTCATTAGAAAATAAAACCAAAAACACCAAACAACCTGATGAACCACTTGGAGAAAGCATAGTTATTTAAGTATGTCAAATCTCTTTTTCCAAGTTAACCTAACCCTCAACCCTTTTAGTAGTGATGACTTTGACATGTTAGATGAAGCCCTTAAAAATTTCATCTCACAAGGTTCATCCACTAAGGCTTGTTACGATAAACTAAAAACAAAATAAGTTAACATGATTCAACCTTAACTTATCCTTTACCCGCCTTCACACAAACCCCAAACTCAAAACAAGCCTGTTTTCACCCTTGAACCACCTAAGAACAATGTTTTGCAACAATCAAGTTATAATACCATTTCTCATACATATAACACTTGAAATAATGCACAACCAAAAAAACCAACTCCAACAACCTTACCCTTTCCTAATCCCATTTTTCCTAGCGCTCCTCATTTTACTTTGCATAGTGGGAAGGAATATGATCTTGTTGAACAACTTAAGAACACTCCTGCAAAGTTATCCCTATGGGACCTAATTCAGAATTGACCTAATTATCACACTATGCTTTAAACAACCTTGCAACAAGTAGTGGTTCCCTCTGGTACAAATGCAAACGATGTGGCAACCCTAATACAAGGAATGAATACAATTAATGTAGACATTTCTTTCCATCAACATGAGCTACCTCCTTTGGAATTGAGAAAGAAAAATGATGCCTTCATGATAATATCCATCTATAATAGGTTAGGAATAAAAATAACCCTTTTTGACAATGTATTTTACCTTAATGTGTGTAGTGTGAGCCTTTTGGATAGACTTAGCATGGACAAATCAAGAATTCAACCTGATTCCTTATGATTCAAGGATTTGATAATGTAGGAAAGAAATCACTCTGTGTGATTAATTTACCTATTATAGTTGGAAAGGCTACCTTACAAACCCCGATTCATGTCATGCCTCATGAAATTTCATATAATTTTCTTTTAGGAAGACCTTAGATTCATGAGATGCATGCAGTGCCTTCAACTCTTCATTGTATAATGAAGTATGTCTATAACAATAAGGTATACCAAATTGAAATAGACCCTAAGCCTGAAAGTTTCTTACAAGTTGAAAAAGGAACGACAAGTCCTCTAAACACATTGATTCCAACATCGAACATAGAACCTATGAAATAAGAAGAAAAAGAAATAGAAACAATGTCAAAATTATTGGAAGATGATTGTGGTTCTTTAGAATTCACACCTCCGTTTATGGGAGAATCCATAATCACAAGAAAAGAAAATGAGAAAAAAACAACAACCAATAGTTATGTCAACAAAGAACTTAGAAGAAAACTCATGAACATCTACCTCATCTACCCTTGAAGAAGATACAAGATACACAACAAACTTTGATGAGATAGATTATCAACAACCACCAAATTTGAAAGAAATGAAGAAAATTTATGGAAGAAGTTACGAGCTTATGAAACAACTAGGTTATAGTGGAAAAGGATGTGGAAAGAAAGAACAAGGAATTTGTGTTCCTATAGAACCTAACATGCAAGAAACAAAAAGTGGTTTAGGCTATTGTCCTTCTAAGATAACACAAGCAAACAAAAGACCCTTGTTGAACATAAATTCCATCATATGTAAACCTAACCTAATAATCCTTGAATCATCCTGAATTGATTGATATGACTTGTGAACCATAATGGGAATACTTCAAAGATGATGAATCCTTGAAACAAATTCTAGGATTTTATGAAAAACCATCAACTCCTCCTCAAAATAAATCGGTTACATGTGCCATGATTAGAACCAAGAAAAAATATGGAGAAGAGGAAAGTAATGAAAGTGACAAGAACAATGAAGAATACAACCTTGAATGCGTGAAAAAAAATACACTTCCTTTAGAAAATACCATGGACATACCAATAGATATTAATAATGAAGAAAAAGTGATTAAGATAAGAAATTTCCTTGATCATTAAGAACAAGAGGACCATGTAACTTTGCCTCATGAATTTCCCAAACTTTTTCCTTGGACTTATTCTGATATGCTAGGAATTGAACCTAAGATTATGACACACAACATAGTCCTCATTGAAAATGCTAAACCAGTTAGACAAAAGATATGAAAAATGAATCCTAAGATAGCATTTCTAGTTAAGGGCAAGATTGAAAAACTCCTTGAAGCTGGTTTTATACGACCTATAGAATATTCGCCTTGGATCTCAAACATTGTCGTAGTCATGAAACCTGATAATCGTATTATGATGTGTATGGAATTTCATGATTTAAATAAATCATCTTTAAAATATGATTTTCCCCTTCTTAATATTGACATGATAGTGCACTCGACTGCGGGACATTCTTTTTTATCATTCATGGATAGATTCTCTGGATACAATCAAATATTTATCAACCCTCAACATCAGTACAAAACAACTTTTACGTCAGTCTAGGGAATATTTTGTTGGGTAATAATGCAGGCACAACATATCAATGAGCTATGACATTAATATTTCACAATTACATACATAATATTTTGGAATACTATGTTGATGATATTCTAGCCAAATATTTAACTCGACAAGACAATGTGAATATCCTTTGGAAGATCTTTGAGCGAATGCAAAAAATACAACATGAGATTGAATCTAAAAAAGAGCGTCTTTGGTGTAGATAGTGGAAAATGTTTAGGTTTTATCATATCTCATAGAGGCATTTAGGTGGACACGAAGAAAATTGATGTTATAGTTAGCATGCCACCTCCTAGAAACATCCTTCAATTGTGTACATTACAAGGAATAATTTAGGCTATTTATCTTTTTATAGCATCCCTAGCAGACTGAACGTTACCATTTACACATCTCCTCAAGAAATATGTGCACTTTAATTGGAATGACGATTGTAAAAAATATTTTGAGAGCTTGAAGGATTATCTTGCCACTCCACCTATTTTACAACCTACTATGCAAAACAAACCATTCATCCTTTATACCACAACATCAGCCCATGCTCTCGAAACATTGTTGGTTCAATAAGACAAAAATGTTAAGGGACATCTAATCTATTACATTAGCCGAACTCTAATTGATTACGAGACATGATACACGATGATAGATAAATAATTTTTGTCTCTTGTATTTGCTACTAGTAATCTAAGGCATTAGTAACTGAATGTTGAAATACATGCGATGACAAAATTTGATCCTTATAAACATCTCTTCACTAAAATAGATTTATCAGGACACTTAGCTAAATTGGTTATGTTATTAACATAGTTTGACCTTAAGTTTGTTTCATGAAAATAAATTAAAGGATAAGCTTTAACCGACCACTTAGCAGATGCTCCCTCACCCTTGGCTTTACCTAATACAAAAGCATTTCCTAATGAGAATGTGTTGACTATTTAGAAAGATGAAAAAAAATGGGAGTTATACTTTGATGGTTCTAAGTGTAGAATAGGCTTCAGTGTTGGGGTTATAATAGTCCCACCTACAGGAAATCCTATTCCCTTATTCTATCGCTTACCAACAACACATTAGAAAAATGAAGCATTAATTGTTAGCTTATGTGTTGTTTTAAATTTGGGAGTTCGAGATATTAAGATATTCGGTGATTAAAAAATATTCATTAAGAAAATAAATGGGACATATCAAGGAAAGAATGACAAATTATCGAAATACAAGGATCTCAAAATGACTTTGTTAGAGAAGTTTGAGTTGTTTACCATTGATAACATCCCACGAAAGGATAATCGGCATGCAAATGCAATGGCTAGTGCAACTTCTCTTATATCCCCTCAAGATCCTTCAAAGGATTTCACATTTATTATCCATACCATTAATGAATCCATCAATAGAATCCAAAGCCAAAGAGTTATTATCAACAACTATGGAAAGCTCTAGTGAATGGTACACACCAATATTTAATTATTTAAAAGAAGGTACCTTTCCTAAGACAACAATGAAGAATACTTGAGATAATCCTCACAAACTCACATCTAAGTATATAATTATTTCCAACCTATTATACCAAAGATCAGTTAATGGTCTTTTACTTAAATGCCTTAAAGTATTGGAAATCCCCATAGCACTTGAAGAAGCTCATGCAGGTGCTTATGGAGGTCATTTTGGAGGAATATCATTAGTTCAAAAAAATTTCTGCATAGGATACTATTGGAGACATATGGAAAAATATTGCTTTGAATATGTTAATAAATATCACAAATGTCAGGAACATAGCAATTTGATTCACACTTCCACTTCTGAGCTTTGGGCCAAAGTTCCTATTTGGTCATTATCAGTATGGGGATTTGATTTGATTGGAAAAACCTCGCCTCCTTCTTTCGATAGGCACACCTTTATAATAACTACAACAAAATATTTTACAAAATGGGTAGAAGTCATTGCCCTTTCTTCCATAACTACCGATGTAATATGTTGTTTCATATTGGAACACATTATTGCTCACTTTGGACTTCCTTTGGCATTAGTTTTAGACAATGGGACACCATTTAAGAATAATGACGTGAAGAATTTCCTAGAAATGTTTAACATACAACATCATTTCTCAACACCTTACTACCCACAATCTAATGGTAAGCCAAATCAACTAATAGAACACTTGAACAAATATTATGAAAAAGGTAAACAAACACAATAAGGACTGGTACACATAGTTGACATACACATTATGGGCTTACCATACTAGTATAATAAAATCCACCATAAATACTCCTTATAACCTTTTTTATGGTACTGAGGCGATAATTCCCTTGGAGTTAGAGATTCCTTGATTAAGAATCACTCTACAAAGACTTATTGATGACAATACTTATAAGGAACAACATTTGCATCAACTTGAGATGCTTGATGAACAAAAAATTAATTCTCTCAATCATCTTCAAGCTTACTCTAGAAATTTGCAACATAGTTGTTGCAACATAGTTATAATGACCATTTCATCCCTCGTGTATTCAATAAAGGTGATTTGGTGCTATTCAAAAATCAACATAATGTCAATGTTGACTTGACTGAACAAGGAAAATTCAGCCCTAATTGGTTAGGATCTTATATAATTAATGAAAGTTAAAGGTCCAAAGAATACACATAAACAAAAATGGATGGTACACCTCTTAATGAATGTATAAATTTCATGCATTTGTGTTGATACTATGTCTAATCTTCTTGAATAGTGTGAATAATAAAGCAATGGTGTTAGAGTTAGTAGATGACTATCTATGTGCTCTCACATTACTTCATTCTTGACAGAAAATTATTTGTGTCTTGAATACTAAAGAAATAATTTAAATTAATTTTAGATAGTTACTTTAGGTTTCATGCTATTCAATTTCATCTCATGTGTTATGCTAGATTAGATCCTTACATGCATTTAATGTTCTTTAATTATATCATAGGTGTATTTAATTTAGCAAAACATACTTAATCACAATATCACATCTAAGGAAAACTAGAATAGTTTTAATTAGATCTAATTAAGCATATTAAATCATGGAGACATTTATTAAATAGTCCTACAAAGACTATTTGATAAATCACATTTCCATTTAACATTAAACACACAAACATAAGTATAATCAAACATCAACATGATCATATATATATCAAATTTTTAAGTACATGTCATCAATATATACAATGCTACTATGGTTTGTGACTATTGTATCCCTCAGGATATGGTGATTGCATCTATATAGAGATAGTCCATTGAGAGACAGTGGTATGTGATCATGATCAAGAACTTATAAGAGCATCTAAAGAATATTGTAGACCATTTTCCCATTCAATGTCCTCTTGATGCTCCTTTGTTAGGAATTCTCTCTCTACCTATAGCCTGGCTACCTCTACATGGAGTCTCTCGATCTCCAATGGACCTTGAGATGACCATATCTCCACATAGGAAACCTCGGCTCCTTTTTTGCACCTAATAGTTCCCTCATATGCTGCCCTTAGTCTGACATAAGGATCGAACAACTCCGGGTCCCACTCCATGATGGGTGGGGGCATGTAGTATGTAGCCTCATCTTTGAGAATGGGGGGCACTATATTTGTAACGACCTATCGGTAGAGGTCCTATAAATCGCTCACAACACTTGCAAGATAGAAATTATAAAGCTAACCAGTATACATCATGATATATATATGAAAATTAAAAGAATAATAATTAAAGTATAAGCATAATCATAAACCAAGTGCCATCACCTAGGTCTCCAACTAGTTGTGTAAAGACAACCTTGTCTTGTGTAGGAGGCATGGAAGATGAGCTAGCTTGTCCATTCTCATGGGTGCTAGTGCGTGCTATGGCTACCAACTGTGATCTGGTAACACAAATGAGAGATGGATCTCCCCACTCATGGGAAATTGGACCTTTGTTTGTTGTATCACTACCCTCACTCATCGTCTCCTCCTCCTCTCCCTCATAATCAAGGTCTATTGTCAAGTCGTAGTCCTTGTCTATCTCATCTAAGAATAGGTTGGCAGCCCTGAGTCCTATATACTCAACTATATCCTCCTCATCTCTTTGATCTAGGAGTGGTCCTACATAGCATATCAACTAATCCATGGGGAGCACTAGAGTTGTTTGTGCTACCATCCACCACTCCTCATATGTGTTTGTAGTACTGACATCATCGACATCAAAGACTAGGGGAATGTCATGGTCACTATCATCAGAGTCACTAGCGATGAAATCATCAAAGGTGAATCATCTAGTGTCTCCTAGCCTCTGGGAACTCTGCACTGATTGCCTATAGAAGAGTCGTTCTACTAGTACTGCTTGAATCTGACCAAACTATCTCATGACATGATTGTAGTAGAATTTGTGTACTACATAATCATGTTTTCCTAGAATAAATATATCCCTCTACATCCTCCTTAGTTCCCAAGTCTCATCCAACCATTTTGGTGTTAGCTATTAAGGTCTCCACATGATCTCCTCCTGATCAAGGTGGTCAAATCTAACTCTCCAATATAGAAAATCTCTAGACTATTATGTCCATCTCAATGGATAACTAAAGGCACAGGGGTACTCAATGGTGGACACCGAAGGGAATCCTATCAATCTGGTGCATGTGATATGCTCTAGAAACCACACCTATAGAAGTTTACAATGCATCCTACTGTCCACCTCACGATATGAAAACCTCCTGAGATCATAATATAAATGTGCTAAGATGTTGTGGCCCCACGTGTATATTGTCTTGTGGTTATCCATCTGTTTGATCATGTGGACTATCCTTCCATCTAGGTGTGCTCCCTGACCATTAGGGATGAGTACTAGTGCTAATTTAAAAATTATATTCCACCTCAAGAGTGAAGATCATGCATAGAGTAGCCACGACAGCTCAATGTGTGGCCCCATGATCTCCTCTTGAATTGGTATATTCAAGAAATATCCCATATTGGCTTGCATATGTAAATATGACCGGTCCCCTACAAAGTGTATGGTCTCATCATAGATAGGAACCCGAAGGATGTGATGAACATCCTCTAGGGTGATGGTTATCTCACTCGTAGGTAGGTGAAAGGTACAAGTGTCAGCATCCCATCTCTCAACTAATGCCATCAATATGGGATCATGGTACCTCATGAGAGGCATGAGGTATGCCCAGTAGATACTAGTAGCCTACAATGTCTAAAAATCTACCTCTAATAATGTCAATACTAGGTCTCGCATGCGACATAACTATCTGCCACTAAGACGTTGTCGTGACCGAGAGGGTGTCTAACAAAAAAGAGCAAAAACATATCCTATAAGAATTTTAACATCTAAAATTTGTACATCAATAATAAAAAAAGTGTGATAAAATTGTTCTAGTGTACTTTTCTAAAGGTCCTAGACACTTTATTTCCCTTTTGGGACACTTCGCAACAAAAGGGGATACTTTGCAAAAAAAGGGATGCTTTGCAAAAATTTCTTCCAAGGTCCTAAATCAACCTAGATATGCATAAAATATAAATTAAATGCAGAAATAAAATCTAACATAAAAAAAATCAACTCACCTGGTGTTGAAGGTTTCCTCATGCTACCTCCTCATAGTGTATTGAGTCTTGGGGGCCTATACTCTTGTCGGCTCGGAATTTTCACCTACTCTTCCATAAAGTCAAATTTCAGGAAGGTAAAATAAAAATAAAAATAATTACTTCACTTTTTACTCTTATATATGTTAATTTAGGGTTTTACTATATTAGGGTTAAAAGTGCTTTTCATTCAAACTAGCATACCAAGGGCTAGTGAGCTTTGTTTTTGATGTCGTTTGTTGCAATGGAATCATGATTCCACTCTTGCTCTCATAAAATGTCTATCATTATGTGGTATGGTACTTTTAAATACCCTATGATAAAAATTATAAAACTCAATGCAGTTAGACTACTACCTTGATTCCACCTACATAAAGCAAACATAATCAAGGGGGGCATACATCTACCCTCGATTTTAATTTCTAGAAGAAGTTAGATAAGAGGATTTTTGAACGACTACGGAATTTGTGTTGTAGGATGTGGTTTCTAACATTGTGTTTTTTCAGATAGCTATAGTTGGGGGCTTCATTCTCTCACATTATGAGCATGCTTTTCTGAAAAGAAGTTCAATTTTTGGATTCCTTTAGCTTACATATGCACGTAGAGTCATATTGGCACTAAAGTGAGGGCCAAATGTTGCGTAGAAAATTTTACGCTCTTGAAAGTAGTATAATTTCACACTTAATTTTGCTATTTTAGAACCCTTACATTAAATACCCATTTAAATCATCATTAATAGGCCCCTAAGACCCTTTATTTTGGATATCAAGGCTTATTTCAACTAAAAAACTAACAAAATCATCAAAAACACTAAAATTCTTAACAACCAACCCCAAAAATCTAAGGTGGGACTCATATGCCACCTTGGGAGTATGAGTCCCCCTAGGTGGGACCCATATGCCAAGAGTGGTATATGAGTCCCATTTGGGACCTTTTTAGGGTTTGAGTGGGAAATTCAACTTTTTAATTCAACTTTTTGGTTGATGTCAGCTTTTGAGATCTAAATAATGATAAATTGGGTGAATTTCCTATATAAACAAGATTCTAAAGCCATTTTTCATCTAAGCAAAAATATAGAAGAGCAATTTCAAGATCCAAGAATTTGAGCATTCTTCATAAGAGAATTCAAGAACAAGTAATCAACAAAGTTGAAGTCTTCGAGCAACATTATTATGTTTTGGCAAGTCTTCAAGATCACTTTTATTCAAGATCTAGCATTTTCAATGGTTGATTATGGTTTCCTATGGTGAATCATGATGGATTCTAGGTTGGGGAGATGCAACTAGCCATCAAGCCAAGCCGAATGACTTGTTTCCTAAGTGGTTCCATCCTCCATTATCATTCTACATTTAGCCTAAGGAAGGTAAATGCATTATTAGGGCTCATTTGGGTGATTAGATATCTCTCAAACTGAGTCATTCATCTTCATGTTCCATTCTTGCATCTCATTTTAGCGCATTAGAATTTAGTACTGCATTACATTTTAGATTTCCTAATCTTAGACACACTTAAGGTAAGGGTTTATATTCACATTTACATTCAAGATTCATTGTTTCTATCAAGGTTTAACTACCAAACTAGGGTTTTGACCAAGGAAACCCCCCCATAATAAAATCAACAATATATTCTATTCTGTAGGTCTTTTCGTAGGTTCGGATCCAAAAACCAATTTGGAAGGGAAGAGCAGAGATTGGAGTACAAATCTAAACTTTGAATTCCTAAAAAAGTGAAATAGGATTGATATGCTAGAAGTGGTGTATGAGTCCCACTGTAGGCCTTCCTTTGTATATTCAATGTTTAAGAGCTCATTCTAGGCTTCTTTAAGTTTTTAGGTGCATATTTCTGATTTCTTAGTTTTATGTTTGGATTTACATGATTTTCTAGGTCATTTAGTGAATTCTAGCATTGCATTAGGTTTTAACATTAGATCTTGCATTTCATTAGTCTTTCCAAGCCCTATCTTGTTGGTGAACCCCTCTTTAGTTTTTAATCAGACCCTAGGACAACCCTATTGCAAGATATCTTTCTCCTTTACATACCTAAGATTGAGATCTCTAGGGTTTTCCTTAAATGAGAGTGAAGAAGATTGTTGTTCTATGCCTTGAACCATAAGCAACAATAATTTTCCACCTTTCACTCAATATCTCCAAGGATAATGGATTGGTTTTGATTTATTGTGAAGGTTTTCCATAGTTGTTTTGGTTTAATGTTATGATTTGTTGTTGAAGGGATGACATGTTCTAGAAAAGTGTGTTAAGGATGGGATCATTGTTTGTATTATGAGATGAAGGTGAATAAGGTGGAGTGGTGTATGTTTGTAGAGGGAAAGTGAATTTTAGGTTTGTAAGGGGGGATGGTTGAGGATCTATATGATATTTTAATTCACAAAGCTAGAGGGATTACCAATGAAAATACCTAAGGAGTGTTGACATTGGTAGTAGGTTGAATGGTTGTGGTAACATTAGTATTAATGTATGTAGGAATATAGCTGAGGGTTGTGGAAGGAGGAATTGAATTTCTACCTTGGATTTGGGTATACCCCAAAGCTTGAGCACAACTAGTCATGGTAGACATATTCTTATTAACGCGATGACCTAGACTTCACATAATCTCTATTCCATGTTGAGTTTCAAGAATTTTTCTTAGATTATCTAAAGTAGGAATGAGACTAGTATCAATATTTTCAATATTCACAAAATATTGCAAATTTTCTATGTCTTCATCCATTCTTCTTATGTTTTCTTATGAGACATTAACAACATCAAGAAAATTGGTTGTAGGAATGGAAGTCATTGGAAATGAGGTGATGGATATGATCCATAGAGGGTTGATTCCCAACACTATTAGTAAAAGACTTAGAGAACCCAAGATCCACAACAAATAGCATATTGCAAGATGAAATGAGTCTCGAACTATGTCTCACAATAGTATTTCTAATAGGACACCAAGTTGTAAAACTCATACAAGATTTTGCAAACTTAGTCTACACACCCAAAATGGAAAGAGGGTAAAGTGCAATGCAATATGTAAATGCAATTTTTAGATTCTAAACAAGATAATTTTCTAATTACATAATACAGAAACCTGAAAATGATGTCTTGTAAATGCAATTTTTGAATCACTCAATGCATTAAATTTATCAAATTAAGCTAAATATGATCGATTCCGCTTAATAGAAAAATTGTAAACTCAAACAAAAAAGTGAAAACAACAAAATGAAATGCAGAAATAAATGTTTTAGTGCCCCAAAAATTAGGAAATGACCTTGATCAGGGACTCATTCACCCTAGGGTGAATGGGTCCTAGGTTAGATTTTTAAAAAGTCTTTTTATAGATTTCTGAGATGATTTGAATGGTTT
Source organism: Sequoiadendron giganteum (assembly GCA_007115665.2). Classification (NCBI taxonomy): domain Eukaryota; kingdom Viridiplantae; phylum Streptophyta; class Pinopsida; order Cupressales; family Cupressaceae; genus Sequoiadendron; species Sequoiadendron giganteum. The sequence goes on from CM021102.1 coordinate 385,695,651, forward strand.
CCAAATTCTAATAAAAAACAAGTTACAGTTTGTTTTTTGTGTGAGTTTAATGTTGAATGCAAGTGAAAAATGTGATAAAATGATAAACTAAGAGACCTAATTTCATATGCAATTTTGTTTCAATTTTTAAATTCAAATGAATATGATGCAATGCTATGTAAATGATATGAAAAATGAATGATTTTTTGGTATTTTTCAGATTTAAAGAATACAAAGATGCAATCCTAAAACCCTTAAAATAAATACAAAGCTAAGTGCAAACTAGAAACCCTAAATGATACTCAATTCAATGCAATTAAATACACAAATTAATGCGAGATCTAAATCTAGGGTGCAAATGGAATAAAAAATCATAAAATTGCAATTATCAAATGTAGGTTCACCAAAATGGAATGATGAATAATAGGTGTGCATCAATGATGGAATGATGGAAATGGGGGAAATGGGGTTTGTGATGGACCTATTTCTCTTATTTCATTAGGAAATTAGATCCAAACAATGAAGTGACTATCAACCAAAGGTGAGTCAAATCAAGGTATGAATCTACAAATTTCCCTTTTATGCAAGGATGAGGGTATGAGTGAAACAACACTTTGGGGAGAAAGTTTAAAAATAGTAAAAAAACCCCAAATTGTGATCTATAAAGTGCATATAGAAGATTAAACTCAATCCTAATGGAACCAATAGTAAAATTGTAGATCTAAGAATGGGAAAGTGAACTGAACCAGTCACCAAAAGTGTCCTTTAAAAGCTTACTCATGACTCATTCACCCTATGGTGAATGGTTCTTGGCTAGGGCATCTAAAAATTTGTTTCTTAGTTTTATTTTGTCATGCCTACACTCCTAGATTCTTTAAGCTCATGGTCGAAAATCCAGAAATAAATCATGTAGGTCAATTTCCATGAATTTGCAAGAATGATGACAACCTTGAAAAATTTGACAACTTTGAAATTTGTGTTCTTCAATATATCTTCCACCTAAATTTGCTATCACACATCAAGAGGGAAAAGTTTTTTTTGTTAGGTGAATGAGGGTTTTCCTTGGTCAAACCTCGTTTTGGTAATTAAACCTTGAAATGAAATGAAATAGAATGAAGGAATGATGAATGAACAAGTAACATCACAACTCACCAAACCTTGTTTGAACCTTGGAATATGGATCTACAACTTTCATGAAATGGATTCAATGGATGTGGATCTTGATCTTGAAACTTGACTTGAAACAATGCCTTTGATATGCTTGAATGGATCTTGAACAATACATCAACATATTGGCTCAAATAACATGCATGATGCAAGGAGACTTTGAAATGATAATTAATCTTGATTTCTGAAATAATCTTCAATAATTCTAAGCTTGAATGCCTTGAAAATGATCTTGATATGCTCTCTTGAATGCTCTAGGTGCTCATGAAATTTTCTTAGCTTACTTGAATCAAACATGCTAAGTAAAACATAGTGAAATGACCTCTTATTTATACATATGTTAACATAAATTCCCAAAATTCAAATAACACAAGCCAAAATTTGAATACACATTTGAAATCAATGAAATACTGCTAAAACAATATTTGAAATCAGGTCCTAGGTCTAAGTGAAGACCCATTTTCCCTTGGGAAAATGGGTCCTATGTCAATCACCTATGGCACACATTCTCCAATGTTAAGTGTTATGTTATGGTATTGATGAATTTCACGTTTTACCCTTTAAAAATCATAATTACTTAGGCTTGGATTTGAATTAAAGGGGGCCAATTAAGGCATAATCAACCCCAATTAATTAATAAGGCCCTAGATAAGTGTGAAAGTGTAAAGGTACACCTTACAACACCACAAATAAGGCACAATTAAGTCAATTTTAATTAAAAGGCCCTAAACATAATGTGAATATGTAAAATACATATTACAACACTAAATTAAGGCATAATTTAGTCTTTTTATTTAATATTATTCCCAAATTAAGTGTGAAAAAGGGATACTTTTTCCTACACTACACTCTATATATGGGAATTTGTATGGAAGCAATGTATTTATACTATACATAGTTAACAACACTATATGTAGTTTTTCAATACTAGTCATATGTAGCATAAAGTAAGAAGTTACTAGATTTACCATGGTAGTGAAGACATTTTAATTATGAGTTATTAGTGGGTTATTCCTTGAGTTAGATTAATCCATGGGAAAGGGGGTAACCTATGTATAGAGTATGAATAGTAAAAACCAAATCAAGCTGGGAAGGTGGGTGAAATAGATGACTCTCACTCGAAGTACTGGGTGATGAATTTTTTGGCCAAAGTAGTGTAAGTAGCCACTGTTTACACTATTAGTTCACTATGATCTAGGTTTACATACTAGGCAAGTATTGTCATACATGTAGGTTGTAGCCACTATATGGTAGCTCTAGATATGTAGGACATAACACCATGCTAAAAAAGGATAGGGTTATGAGGTTACTAAACCAATCTCTTCGTCGAAAGGTAGGGCCATCTTACTTGGTTAGTAGATGTGCAAGGGACCGCTATGAGTCTGTGGTTGGCAGAAAAGCACTTGAGTGATGCTTTTCCTCACATAGTTGGTGGCCAAGATTTGAGGAGGATATTCTAGACCATTTATATTTTCTATATTCGGTAAGCTTGTTGAATCTATGTATGTAAAATTGTATCCATTTGTATGGAAATTATAAATGTGAAATATTATATTGAGATTATGTAATATCATTACTTGTATTAATCAAAGGAATTCTTTAGTACGCAAAGGAAAATTTTGGAAAGGTTATGTTTCAAATGTGCATTTATTATTGAAAGGAATTTTATGTTTTTATTACTCTTAAATGTTATACAAGAAGGAAAAATAAGCCATTTTTCAAACCATAGAGGGAACCAATCATGGAAACACCATTTGGTTGAGTGAAACCAATATTATCAGCCATTCCCTTTCATGAATAATTCAAGAGAAGAGATGTATGAGAGAGACTATCAATTTCAAATTTTTACCTCCTGTCTCTCTAGCCAAGTCGGACTCTTTACCACTTTCTAGAGATATTCCTTTAGAATGTAGTGTTAGTCCAACAATGATATTTAGGGACCCTCATGTTCTTCCTATGGCATAACTTATTGTAATAGCCTCAAGTGGAAAATCATAGAAGAATGTTCCCTAAAACTATGTATTTGAGAATAGGTCTGAGGGTTATTTCTAGGTTTTGACAAAGTATATGAGAAAATATCTAAGGGGTATACCCCACATAGTTATGTATCAGAGATTGAATCTAAAGGATACTCTCCCTTAGACTATCTAAATAATCATTCCATGTAAAATCAAGGATATTGAAATCCTTTTTAATCTTAATGAAAAACAAGTTTTTGGAAAAACTTGTGTATAAGTTCTTTAAGAAATTTCATATGTGAATGGTTTTTCTTTTGAAATGATTTTAGAACGTTAAGTAAAATTTCTTAGATTTAATTTAATGAAACCTCTAGGTGTAAATTTTCTTGGGAAAAATGGGTAGAAAAAAAACTAACATTAGGGGAAGTCAAGAAGTAGGTCAAGGTGCTAAGAATGTCATGATTTAGTTAGATCACATCTTGGCTATAATGGATGAAACAAGAGAAAGGATAGGAAACCTCAAGCAAGAGGTAAGGGGGAAAGAAAGGGAGGAACAAGAAGTTGAAAATAATGATGAGGGAGTTCCTAACCATGAAGAAAAAGGGGATAATTCTCATGATCACACCCATTCTAGTAAACATGAGGATGAGCAATTATTTCAAAGTCGCTAAAGTCGTTTGGGGAGCTTTTTAGTTGGCTGGTGAAGCATCCAAGTGGTGGATGGGTAAGAAGATGAAACTTGGGCTCAATTCCTTGATGTTGACATGGAGTGAGTTCATACAGATTTTTTGGAAACAATGATTACCACAACTCTTCTACGATCAAAATATTATTGATTTCCAAAATCTGAGGCATTGTGATTCCTTGGTGAATGAATATTGGGATTTTAAGTTCACTCATCTCCTAATGTACGTACCCATGTACCAAAAGGATGAGTGATTCTGAATAAGGAATTTTATCATGGGTCTCAATGCCCAAATAGGTGGTGAAATAGATGTGCATAGTCCTACTACCATGGAATTGGTATATGAAAAACCATTAACCAAGAACACAGGCTTAAGTCTATTTCAAACTATTTGGAAAAAAATAGAAAGAAGTTCAATTGGTCACAAGCCAATCAAGCTTCAAAGAAGCCTAGTGAAGGAAAAAAAATTCAGAGGCAAGGGGAAAAGGGACCTCAAAAAATTTGGAATGAACCAAGAAGGGACTAAAGAGGAAGCACCGAAAACTACAACAACAACTTCAACAACAATGCTAGTGGGAATATTAGTAACTCTAGGAGGCTTGCAAAAAGGAGGGGACCAATAAACGGATGTTTTACACATGGGGGAGATCACTATGCTAGTCAATGCCCTAACAAGAGGGTGATCCCACAATAATGGGTTACACATTTTGGCCAAACTTGACATTGAAATCAACATTTTTCACCAGATCTTCACTTTCGTACGCCTATAGAAGCTAGACCATTAATAATTTGAAGATGAAGAAAACTAGTGATTTTTGATATTTTGTGTTGAGAATCTAATTATATTTTTTTTAAGAATTAAAAAACAAATTGTGAATTATTTTATGTAGTTTTTATTAACTTAATTTTTTTTACTAAACATCATTTTCAAAAACTCATGCTTACTTTCAGCTGCATAACTTTTTTAATAGAAAGCATACAATTCTAATTTTTTAAATACAGTGTTCTCACACCATTATCTAGTGGATGGATATTTTTTCATAACTTTTTGTTGCATATATATATTTTAATTAATTTTTCTAATTCAAAATAATTATAATTTGGATATATTATACTTTCATCTACTTAACTTTTTTTTTTATTCATTTTAATTAACCTATTCTTTTTGTGTTGGAATAAGGACATCAATAGCTAGTGTACATGCATTTTTGAGAATTTTTTTTCTCTCTTTTCCTATTTTTCTATATGTGTGAAATAAAGACCTCGATGTTCATTGAAAAACCTACATTCAGAAGAAATAAAAAATAAATATAATAGTAAAATTAAATATATTTAAAATTATAATTTTTGGGAAGCTTATAATAAGAACTGAATGTTTACAAAAAAATGATTTTAAATAAATTAATTTGATCTCCTAAAAGGTAAATCAAAAGTGGTTTTTTATCAACATTTTGATAGGTGTAGAGGAGACTCCATTATAGGTATGTTTTAAAAATAACAGCTTTCTATCCAAGGGGGTTTGATATAAGTGGGTTTGATAAAACCCTCTTCAATTAAAACCCTTAAAATGGAACCTTTTCAAAGCTTAAATCATTATATTTTCTAAAAATATGTGATTTCAGCAAAAATCAGGATGTCCCAAAAAGTGTAACCCATTATTGTGGCAGCACCGAAGATGATAGGGTCACAAACACATGGGAAATCTCTTCTTTCACAATGAGATGCATTCCAACAAAGGATACATATTGCCTTAGACAATCGACAAGTAGAGTACCAGATCACTTCGTTGCAAGTCTTAGGTACTTTGTTTGGCACTCCCATCTCAATTTTAATATATATTGGTGCCACGTAAAATTTTATTTCTTCTATAATAGCAAGTCAAATCTCTAGAAGAGATTGCTACATGGAAAAGTCTTGGGTTTTCTAATATGAAAACCAAACAAGAGTTGAAGTAAATTAATGTCTATTTGGAGCAAGGATTGAACTTCCAAGTTTCTCTACAGAGGTTAGTTTGTATGTAGCTCCATTGGGTTCTTATGATGTCATCTTAGGGATGAATTCGATATGAAAGCATAGGGACAAAGTAGATTGCCATAATAAAATATTAGAATGCATAAATGATCTAGGTAACCAAGTGTAATTACAAGGAACACCTAGAGAGGTTAAGCTATGATAGATTTCCACCATGCAAATGCAAAGGGCGAAAAAGAAAGGTTGTCAAATCTTCATAGTAAAAATGGAGACAATTGAGGAATACAAGGAATCAATTATTCAAGATGATGTTATCTATTATGAATCTCAAGATCTCCAAGAAGTTGAAGATGGTGAGGTGGTGGAAACAAGGAAGTCAGATATGGAGAAATATCATGTCCTTTGAAAATTTGTGAATGTATTTCCAAATGAACTACCTGGATTGCCTCTTAAGAGAGTGTTTGATTTCTCCATTGACATAGTCCCTAGGTCAAAACCTATATCAAAAGTTCCATAGAGGATGACCACAAGAGAATTAATGGAGTTAAAGACACAATTAGAAGAATTTTTGTCTAAAGGATTAATAAGACCTAATGTTTCACCCTAGGAGCACCAGTGATCTTTGTAAAGAAGAAATATGGCACACTACGCTTGTGTATTGACTATCAGTTACTCAAAAAATCAAAGGTAAAGAATAAATATTCATTTTTATGTATCGATGATCTCTTTGATCAAATGCAAGGAGTGATAGTGTTTTCAAGTATTGATCTATGTTCTAGCTGTCATCAACTAAGGATCAAGGATGAAGACATTTTCAAAACCTTTTTCAAGAATATGTATGATCATTATGAGTTCAAAGTTCTACCTTTTGGACTTATGAATGCACCAACAACATTCATGAACCTAATGAATAATTTATTTAGGGACTTCTTGGATAGGTTTTTGTGGGTCTTCTTGGATGATATTTTAATCCACTCAAAGAATGAAGAGGGGCATCTCAAGCATCTAGAGATTGTTCTCCAATGATTAAGATAACATAAAATATATGGCAAACTCTCAAAATGTACCTTATTACAAAAGGAAGTACAATATTTGGGTCATGTAATTTTTGTTTATGGGATTGGAGTTGATCCAACGAAGATAAAAGTAATGCTTGAGTGGCTCGCACCTAAGAATGTGTTGGAAGTTAGAACTTTCATGGGTATGGCTAGGTATTATCGTAAGTTCATTGCAAAAATTTTGAGAATAGCTTTTCCCATCACTTCTTTGTAGAGGAAAGAGAAGAAGTTTGAATGGATAGATAAATGTTGAGTAGCATTTGATCTACTCAAGGATAAGTTGACCACGACTCTGATAGTGAAGGTACCATATCTAGATGGTAAATTTATTGTTATCAAAAATGATTTAGGAGAAGGTCTGGATGGAGTGTTAACACAGGAGGGGAAAGTCATAGCTTATGGGGTTGGCAACCAAGATTTAAGGAGGATATTCTGGACAATTTGTATTTTTTATATTCAGTAAGCTTGTTGAAGTTATTTATATAAACTTGTATCCATCTCTATGTAAATTGTAAATGTGAAATTTCATATTGAGATTATGTAATATAATTGCTTGTATTATTGAAAGGAATTCTTTAGTATGCAAAGGAAAAATTTGGAAAATTTATGTTTCAAATGTGCATTTATTATTCAAAGGAAAAATAGTTTTTTATTGCTCTTAAGTGTTAGATGCATAATCTATTCACTTGTGGGTAAAACATAGTAAAATTAATGGGTAGAATAATGGGAAAGTTTTAGGTACTCATGTAAAAATATCTTATAAAGTGAAGTAAAGGAGGAAAACTAAGTGAGAAATATAAACCCCTCTCCAAAAGATAAATGCAATGAAATTAAATATACAAGTGATAAAGAAGTGATAGATGGAGAACTCATGATGATCCCCCAAGAAATAATTCTAGCATAATGTACAATCAATGTTCTTACTCCATACGAGATAAAATAGAGAAGTTCATATGGCCCCCTTAGAAAAAGTGAAGTGATGAACTCCATGTGAGGAAATACTTCCTCTTAAAATTGACAGTAGAAGAGAAACCATGTGAAATCCCCTCAAGATGATGAATTTAGTGTTGGTATATGCTTGGCACTAGATTTTGAAGATCATCCATGAATTTTGAACAAAAATTCTACCCTTGGGAAGAAATAACACCACAAATGTGTGTAATATGACTTCCCATTCTAGATAGGAATATGCAAGAAGTAAGGTGAATGTCTCTTAATGATACACATGATACAAGGATGAAATGATACCAATGATGCCTTCAAATTATGCTTAGTGATCTCTAAGAAAATTTTGATGTGTGATGGATGTTGATAAAATGGATCAGGTACACTGAAGATTCTAGAATAGGGATAATGGATGTATGGTTATGTTTGGACCGATGTGAATTTGATACTACTACATATGATGATAACTCGTGAATGTCTACACAATCTATCACGATAGAAGCCAATGTAGGCATGAGGCAAGAGAAATATATGAAGATGGTAATGGTGATGCTGCTTCATTAAAGCTATCATCAAATAAAATATGAATTTCCTCAATAATATCATTTAAATCTACAAGGTGAAATTCTACAAACAAAGATGTTATGCCAGGGAGATATGCATCCCAATGTGGTGGATCTAGAAAGATAATATTAATAACTTGATGTGAAGAATTATTGGAACTCATTAAAGTGTCAACACCAAATTAAAATGTAGGAAAATGTGATATGGGAGATGACATATCAATGCAAGTCATTAGACTAAATTGTTCATTCGAAAATGATGATGTCTCACAAGATGTTTGAGTGAGACAAGATGATGTTTTTGTATGTGTTGGAATTAGAGGATTAGGTAAGGCAATACAAAGACTAAGAAGAATTTGTTTGAGTTCGTCAATTTGACGAAACCAATATTTTTATATTGCATTATTTTTCTTTCCACAATAGCCATATTTTTTTAATTTATTAGGAGGATTTCAAAGAATACTCAAATGGAAGGGATTTAGTGTGAGATACATGATCACATAAAACAACAAAACAAAAGAAAAACACCTAGATTGCCTCCTTGATTCATAGAGCTCCCTTCAAATGATCGGTGCTAATTGTAGCACCCTTAAAAAATGTGCACAATTTTTTTACAAGCTATGAAGATCAGATGCCAAATATTCCATTTATAATAGAAATAAATTGCAAAATTTTGATAAATGAGATGAAATTTATGTGCATAAAATTTTCTTAGAGTGTCAACTTCAGAGGCTTAAAATTGATATTAATCAACAAAATTTAAAAAATATCTCATTTCTAAAGCATTGACAACAAAAATAACTTTCCAACAACTATTCATACTTGAAAATTTGATCTCCCATTTGAAAGTTATGCCAAAGTGAGATTCTAAGTGTTGCATGTGTGGATGTGGGAGACTTGTGTTGGAGGGAGCCATCCATGGTGTTTATACTTCTAGTTGCACTTCACCTCATGGAGTTTTCCTTTGCCATATTTGTGGAGCACAAAAGTAGTAATGTACATAAAGTTCTTGATGTAATCCAAGCTAATACCTCCTATGGTTGATACATATGGTGGAGTTGAAATGATTTTTGTAAAGTAATGAGAGAGATTGAAGTGCATGTGGAAAATGCAAATCCTTAATGGTGGAGAATATTTCTCTGGCCAAAGGTAGGATGAATTAAACATGAGTCTATCCAATGTCAAGCAATTTGAAGGTGGAGAGGGGCTACACTACTTGTATATGGGCATGACAATGGTGATAATAAATGATATCCAAATATAAAGTACCTACAAAATCTAGCATTTCCATTAGCTTTTATCCAATTAAGGATGTGTACTCTCCTATTTTTCATTTTGTAAAGAGGTGAATGGAAAATTTCTATGCATAACATGAAGAGGAGGTAGAATTGTGAATAAGACTTATGTTGCACAGTGGTTGTTGGTGGGTGTTGTTGGGCTTCTTAGTAGGGAAAGTGTTACTCATAACCATGCCCCCTCCTCCCCCTTTAAATTATCCTACTCCATTTTCCTTAGTCATTTTACCTAAATTTATGTTTGGGTAGTGTTCTTTTGTTCCTCTTAAACTCGCGTGGGGTTTTCGTTAGTTCTTCTAACTTCCAATTTTACTGCTTGCATTGTCACAACTTTTGTTGGGTTGTGTTTTATGATTTTATTCGAACTTACCATTTCCTTGAAAGAGGAATGGGTATATGCTGATAACCCGCATGATGAATTGTCATGTCTCAAAAGTTACTAACTTTTCCCACAAGTTATACTTTTGGGTGACATTCTTCAAATTGTTTGAAACATAAGCGGTGTTTTGTTAGGTTATGCGAACTACCCCTTTCACCACCTAAAAAATTTTTAGTGATTAATGGAATAATAGTAAGCTTAATTCACATAATCAATGCATTATGTAGAAAAGGAAACCATCATTCTCAGAAACAATATGAACATAAGAAAAAAAATCCATGCATAAGAGAATACAAAGATACCAAAATGATATTTTATTTATATATAAGATCATGTGTACATGGTATCGACATCAAAAAAATGTTTGTTTCGATTACAAAAAGTTCATATCGGTGAAAAAAGACAAAAAGAGGCAATTTCATTCAAGCACACATCGAAAACATTAGAACTCAAACGTGCTCACTCACAGTCTAGAGGCATTGAAATTGAGCATGTGACTGCAGGAACTATGCGAAGAGTCCCATATCATTTCTTACAATTCCTATGCGAAAAAAGGCAACAACTTCCTCCAATGTCCCATCTTGAAGAGTCGATGCTATGCAAATAGCACCAGCTATCAGTCCATTTTGAGGATAGTGACTAAGCCCATTGATAGCCACCTTGACACGATGATGGAATTCAGGCTTCACTAGGCATTCTAGTGCTTTTACTCCCCACTCGTGGTGGACAGAATTCTTGATGATTGTGTCGATGAAACACTCTAGCATGGTGGTGTTGTGTACATGTGCTTGGCTAAAGAATACCTCACCCAAAATTTTTCAAAGAACTTCTTCTTCCACCTTGATTTGTATTGTGAGGACCTCTTTCAACCGATCTAACAAATGCTTGAACAACGGGCTACATTCAATCTCATCTAGGACAATGAAGTCATTTCCAGAACCACCATCACTTTGGGTGCTCACCATGTTAGATGATTCTGAATGGTGAAGAATGGTAACACTAGCTGAATTTATAGAATATTGACTGGACATTGGTGCTTTCTTCGAAAGAAAATTTAATGAGATAGAATTTCAGTTCAAATAATTGGTTGATTTGAAACAATTTAAATTACATTTCCAATCAGACAATAGACACATGCTATCGTATGGTGTCTCCTTGATGCTACATTAATTATTTGATTATGTGAAAGGTCATTCAGTGACCGTTGGTGAGATAAAGATTAGTTTTCTTACCCAATGTCATTCCCTTTGTCAGGTTAATTATTTTGATTGAGCTTTAGTAGTTTCCAAGATGATAAGAAGAAACAAGAATACCTCCAAATTTAGTAATGGCTTTAGCGACCGTTCAGTGGGGTTGGTTCACTATATATTTGAGATTGAAGAAGAAGATAGGGGTTCTTCGGATATACACTTTGTGGTGTTATCGAGAGGGATTTAGGCATTTATTTTAGACTATAATAGTTCATGATCTTGGTGTTATGAATTTGATGATATCCTTAGTAAGCTAATCTTGGTGTTATTTATGCATATAGTTATGTCTTCTTTGTGAGATGGGTTGTGTGGCATTCATTTATCACAGTATGATCTTATTTCTTTGACAAGATGGTCATAATTTTTCAATCTTTGTGTTGATTATTTATGGCTGTGATTTATGCTCTCATGTTAGATTCATACTTATGAATTGGCATTGATTTCCTTTCTTGATTTCTAGTCAAAAGCATACCCGTGTTCATTAGTTTATGAAAATTCTTTAAAAATATTGTAAGGGAGTTGTACCTTGACAAAATTCAGAGAAAAGCCACAAATGCAATTGTAGTCTTTTCACATTTGTTAGAAGATTTATACTAACACTTAATTGGGCTGAGAGTCATTTATTTTGAGTTTATTTATCCAGAGCCATTTCATTTTCTAAAAGATTTTTGGCAACTCCACTGGGGATCGAACGAATCAAATTGATTGAAAATTCTGACAATCTCTGTCGTGGCATGCAATAGGATGGTACTTCCTCATAATAATGTATTTCATGTTTTGCTGCTAGATTTAGATTAGGTGGGAGTAGACCAAGAAGACATCACTTCATAATTAAATTCACTCACCTAGAGATATAGGAGGAACACAATAGATTATATGTGAGTGAATCTTTCCTTGGAAGAAGAGGAAGAGCTGGCCCAATGCCCACCTGCACTGATAGTGGAGCATCCTCTTAGGTTGATATTCATGTACTAAAAAAACCCTCCTTGTCATCTTGATTGTCAGCCTAATCATCTATTTCATCATCCAAGGGACCCAACCCTTCCTCAACTTTAGAATCCATTGTCAGCTCGTCCACCACTTAGAAATTAACCCAATAATTTTTCTTTCCCATCTTTACTCCCATGTGAGTTGGTGACTATGATCATCTATGGCCTTGAATGTTTGGTGTAATCAAGTTGGCCCTATTGTCCTATCACAATACCAAAATTTACCTCATGGTTCCCGAAAATGCTTCCCTAAATTTTTTGGTCAAAATGAACAAGACCCTGAGGAACACATCCTGGCTATGACTAGAGTAAGTGGAATTTTAGGAATTCAAGAAGAGGATGTTTTCATAATAATTTTCATTGATAGTTTGATTGAGAAAGCAATAGAATGGTATAGGGGACTTGAAAGTGGTAGCATTACTAGATGGAATTTTCTTTAAAAAAAAATCCCCAATGCTATAAAACCCATGATAACATCGCGGCCACCCTGCGATTGTTCTTTCAGATCATGAAAAATAAGGCTGAAACAATGAGGGATTTCATTTACATTTCAATTGGTCTCTTCAATGAATTCCTTTCCAGAAAGACCCAATGAAGAGATTCAGTTTCACCTATTTATTTCTCCCCTAGAGCCTGATGTTCAATTAATCCTCAAAAGAGATAAAATTCAAGGGATTGAGAGAGCTCAATCAGAAGTAGTAAAAGTTGAGGATGATTTGATAGCCATGGGAAAATGAAAACCAACTGCAAGTGTGAAGTCTAAAGCTAGTCACAAGATATCCTCTGACTTCCAAGTTAAGAGTCATGAAGAAGCAAAATTACCTCACCCGACTACCAAAAACATTAATCTAACAATTTTTTATAGTGTGCAACAGCCTTATGAGGAACAAGGTCATCATTGAAATGATCAAGTTTTTAGTTTATATACCTCATTTGAGGTTGAAAGTGATCTCATCTCATCTAGAGATGATGAAGATGATGAGCCACAAAAGAAGACATCAATTGCCTCTTTTTCCCCTTGTAAAGATAAGTACTTCTCTTTTGAAACTAATCTAAAAGACCCGGTGTCAAATCATCTCCCTATTCCAAAATATGAAGTTTTCTCCTTCAAAGAAGCGATGGATGTGGATGCATGTTTTCATCTGGAAGGAAAATGGTCAATTCATTCTAACACTCTCTTGAATTTTGATAAACTCAAAGTATATGATAATCCTCTCTTCATGAATTTAATTTTTGATCAAGTTACATATGAGGATGGACATTTTTTGTCAATGGTTGACGATGGCCATAATCAATGAAACAACGAGGAAAATGTTACTAATTTATTGGATAAAAGTGAGATTGGTGCATAGTTAGAGTCTTCTAATGATATGAAAATTTGGGACGAAGATGGGTCTATAGGTGATTCAAGCGATGAAGAGGAACTATAAGGAAAGGTTCAAAATGATATTGTTCTTGAGTCTCATTTGTTTGAACCTAGTTTAGAAATGGATGTAATAAAAAATGGCTACATAAATGAGGATAGAAAGAGTGATGTTTATAAGAATGTTCTGCCTCATACTACTCACATGTTAAGTGGATGTTTAATGATGCCAAAGGATGATTTTCTATATGGGAGAGGAGTTGTTCAATCTAATATGTAGGTCTTGGAAGGAAAATATTTGAGAAACAAATCTGTAAACATAGATTTGTTTTCAAGAAAACACGGATTAAGTCAAGGAAGCGAAGGTGAAGAGATCATCAAGATTAACAAGGTTGATTTTCTTGATACAATTTTAGGGTCTTTCCCCAAAGGAGCTGCTTCAGATCAGATTTCATTTAAAGATATGAGTGATACTCAAGGAAGTTGAAAAGAAGATACATAATTATTTGATGAAAGGTGGTTATTTGGCACACCTTTTGGTGAGCTTTCATCCTTCATAAATCTCAATTTTTCATTCATGGTCCTTCAAAAATTGTTGAGTTCGCAGGTGCTTCTTGAATATATCTCTTTTTCACACTAGCATATACTTCTCTCAGCTAGTCAATGGCTTTACATAGGTACTTGGGAAAAATTGGGTGTGTTGCACCTAGTTCGGGTGCATGTAGGTGTCTTAGGTTGCTTCTCTTTTTTGGTCTTTTGTTTTGGTTTCAGTTTTGGCTTGGTTTGTATCTCCTTTATCCCCTTGACTCCATTGCCCAATGGAAAGGATTCGTCATTCATGTTGGATTCTCTACATCCATAATAGTCCTTGTCCCTAATCAAAGAAACTATTACACATAAGCATGCCCCCTCCCCCCCCTTTAAAGTATCGTACTCCATCTACCTTACTCATTTTACCTAACTTTATGTTTGGGTGGTGTTCTTTGGTTCTTCTCAAACTCAGGTGGAGTTTTCATTAGTTCTTCTAACTTCCAATTTTATCACTTGCATTGTCACAACTTTCGTTGGGCGGTGTTTTATGATTTTATTTGAACTTACTGTTTCCTTGAAAAGGGAATGGGTGTATGTAGATAACCCATGTGATGAGTTGTCATGTGTCTGATGTTAGTAACTTTTCCTCCAAGTTATAATTTTGGGTGATATTCTCCAAATTTTTTTGAAACCTAAGCAATTTTTTGTTAGGTTATGCAAACTACCTCTTTTTTGCCTGGAAACTTTTTAGTGATTAATGGAATAACAGTAAGCTTAATTCACATAACCAGTGAATTATGTAGAAAAGTAAACCATCATTCTCAGAAAAAATATGAACATAAGCAAACAAAGCCATATGTAAGAGAATACAAAGATACCAAAATGATATTTTATCTATATATAAGATCGTGTGTACATGGCATCAACACTACAAAATTGTTTTTTCCGATTACAAAAAGTTCATATCGATGACAAAAGAGAAAATGAGGCAATTTTGTTCAAGCACACAGGGAAAAAATCAAAACTCAAATGCCCTCACTCACATTCTAGAGGCATTCAACTTGATCATGTGACTATAGGAACTATGCAAAGAGTCCCATATCATTTCTTACGAATCTTGAGTGAAAAAGGGCAACAAATTCCTCCAATATTTCATCCTGAAGATCCGATGCTATGCAAATGGCATCAATTATTAGTCCATTTTGAGGATAGTGACTGAGCCCATTAATAGCCACCTTGACATGGTGATCGAATTTAGGCTTCACCAAGCATTCTAGTGATTTTACTCCCCACTCGTGGGGGTCGAAAGTATTGACTATTGTGTAGATGAAATGCTCCAGTATGTTGGTGTTGTGTACATGTGCTTGGATCAAGAATACCTCACCCAAAATTTTGTGAAGCACTTATTCTTCCACCTTGCTTTGTATTGTGAGGACCTCTTTCAGCTGATTCATGCCTACACAATGGGCTGCATTCGATCTCCTCCTGGATAATGAAGTCATTTACAGAACCACCATCACTCTAGGTGCTCACCATGTTAGTTGCTTCTGAATGGTGAAGAATGGTGAAATTGACTGAATTTATAGAAGATTGATTGGACATTGGTGCTTTCTCCCAAGGAAAATTTAATGAGATAAAATTTCAGTTTGAATAAATGGTTGATTTGAAACAATTTAAATTACATTTCCAATTGGACAATAGACACATGCTATCATATTGTGTCTCCTTCATGCTGCATTAATTATTTGATTATGTCAAAAGGTCATTCAGCAACCATTGGTGAGATAAAGATAATTTTTCTTTCCCAATGCCATTTCCTTTGCTAGGTTAATTATTCTTATTGAGCTATAGAAAATTCCAAGATGATAGGAAGAAAAAATAATACCTCCAACTTTAGTAATGGCTTTGGCGACCGTTCAACGGGGTTGGTTCACTATATATTTGAAATTGAAGAAGAATATAGGGGTTCTCCGGATATACATTTTGTGGTGTTATCAAGAGGGATCTAGGAATTTATTTCAGACTTTAATAGTTCATGATCTTGGTGTTATGAATTTGATGATACACTCAGTACATTGATCTTGGTGTTAAGTATGCATATAGTTATGTCTTTTTTGTGAGATGGGTTGTGTGGCATTCATTTATTGCAATATGATGTTATTTCTTTGATGGGATGGCCATAATTTTTCAATCTTTGTGTTGATTATTTATGGCTATGATTTACATTCTCGCGTTAGTTTCATATTTATGAACTAGTGTTGGTTGCCTTTCCTAAGTTTTGGTCAAAATCATACCCGTGTTCATTAGTTTAGGAAAATTCTTTGAAAATATTGTAAGGGAGTTGTACCTTGACAAAATTCAGAGAAAAGCCACAAATGCAATTGTGGTCTTTTCAGAGCTGTTAGCGGATTTATACTAATGCTTAACTGGGCTGAGACTCATTTATTTTAAGTTTATTTATCTAGAGCCATTTCATTCTCAAACAAAAAGTAATGCAAGTTGATGGACAAAGACAATTCCTCTCCTTAATGTTACACTAGAAACTGACAAGTAAAGTCAATCGGGTCATTTTCAAGACCAAATGCAAACCAAAAAATCAAATCCCATGTCTTTGTTTTCTTATATTTTTTCTCAAAAATCAAATTGCAACTCTTTTGAATTGCAACTTCTTCACAACTCAAACCACAAAATTTGAACCCCAAAAAGTGCCATGAGATTCAACCTTTGTGTGCAATATAACCTATAACCTGACTAAGATGGCCATGAAATTGCTTGACAATAGACTAAATAGGCCAAGAAATTGCAACAATATTATTTCTTACAACAAGAGGGTAGTTAGGCCAAAAAAGGCTATAGAAAGAAAAAAACTATCCTGATGAGTAGATGAGTAGAGGGAAAATTGACCATATTTTTTTTTTTGAATGGTGGAATGGAACGATAGATGAGATTACCCTATATCACCTACTTTACATATCTATTCCACATCAAATATATTGGTTTTCTTATTTTATTCAATCAAGAACTTATGGGCCTCCACCAATGATAAGCATTTGCTAATGGGAGCAAGATTAAGAGGGTCTACATCAACCACCTAAGTGGTAAAGGCTTAGAGTGTTGGTTAGGTTGAGTCATAAGCCTCTAAGTAAGGGATCTATTTTAAGATCATGTGGACGTATGAAGGATGAACCTTTTTTTTCCCATCCTAACATGAAGTATTCATCCCTAAGGGTGTGGAATACTAGATCCTTAGTGATAACTTGATGGTGGATGGATCCTCAGTGTGATAAAATCATCATGGCATTGATTCACTAGGTCAATTTCTTTAACAAAGGTAGCCTAGTGTGAAAGTGTTTGGGTTTGAAGCAATTCACACAGTCTATGATATACCCTTCTTAAATATTTTAGTTTTCCTAGTGAATCTATTCATGGGAGGTGTAACGCCCCACCCCTAGAGGAAGTTGCAAAGAACTACTTAAACGGGCTAATTTTTTTTTTGTTTAAGTACAATTAATAAGTAAGTTCGCTAACTAATGCCAACAACCTCTAAGGTTACGAGATAGAGGTTATATAGAACCTCAACCAAACATACATTTAAACCATGTCAATTATTTAATTAATAAGATAACCACATACATTCCAAGTAAGATGATTTACTTCAAGCATAATAGATAACTTTCAAATGCATTAACCCATTCATTAACAATAAGGTTACAACACTCATTCCCCGAATGAGGAAATTCCAATAAATAAGGTTACATTTAGAACTTCCACCTCAATAACAATGAGGGGTAATACATCACAAGATCAACTGAAATGAAAACAAGCCAGAACTATAACTAAAACCATGAGCTCTCCAACTGGAAGTCTCGTCCATGCGAACAAGAAGAAAACCCAATGGAGAAAGGTGCACATTCCACCCAACCAAGTGGAGCCCAAAGGTCCACCCCCCATGCTAGGAGATAGTAACCAGGCTTTCTAACCAAGGTCATCTACCTCTAGACATAGGCTAACACAACCGAACTAAAATAAATACAATGACATCACTAACACAATGGTTACATGCTTCCGGTATTACATAATCAGCTACATCACTGATATGAACATACTGCCGACCTAGGAGAAGTGTCATCACAATGTTACATAGGTTATCCTGGTAAGTCTTCCTAGGCCCTGACCCCCAACTTGGGTTATCCTGGTAACCTCTTACGACTTTCAGCCCCTCATGTAATCCAATGCGGAATCAGTTATCTTTCGTAGAGACAAGATATCAATCTTGCCATTCCAAGCCTTCTCGTCTCAACCCAAGTCTTTACAATCCCTTGCATATGTGAGTGAGGCATAATTATCCTATTAAGTGTTTGATACTATGTGATACTCTAATCAATTAATTACGTTATCACTAGATTAACTAACTTGCAATGAGTTATCCTGGCACCACTTTGTGTATCGGCCCTCATTACAATTCAATCCTCTAAGATAACACATGGAACAACTTCACAACCCAAGGGTACACAACTACGACATAAGGCTACCACATTCATAACCATGACATACAGTCAACACACTCCCGTTCATGATAATCGGGGAACAAACTGGTCAAACGCACTACCCAGGGTAATCCAAAGGTTGACTGCATAGTAAGACAACCCACAAATTTGAAAACCCAACTGGAAGACTTGCTAAATGTTAAGACCCACATTTTCCAAATGACCATACGAACAGATCAAAAACAAGGCAAGAATCAAATCTACTTTGGGTTCACTAAGCCCATTTCCTCACTAACATTCAATACTCTATACATTAGATAAACTGAATTGAAAACGTCATTTCAAATAAGGGGAATAATACTAATCATATATTTCCACATTAACATTTGAATACAAGAAACATTTACCAGTACATCAACAATTCAAAAATCTCATGTTTAAATGAAATATTGTTTCCCATATTCAATAAAACCCATTTTTTTTTAAAACATTCCCATCTAAATAATGTAATAATATAATGCAAATACTCATTTTAAAAATGTTAATATTAAAACATTAATATTATTACTACCATTTAAATCTCTCATAATATTATAAATAAAAATCATAATATTATCCTATTAAGTGCATTTTAATATTATCATAAATCATAATATTAAAATATAATAATATATTGTGATATGAAAATATTATAATGATTATAATATTAAAATATTATAAAAATTATAATATTAAAATATAATAAATATTATTATAATTTATTTTTTAAAATATTTAAAAGGGCCCAAGGCATGTGCCTCAGTTCGCGCATCAACCCTAAGGTTGAATCACGCGAACCTCAGGGCGCATGTGAAGGGTGTAGGGTGGGAGAAGAAGTCGGTCGACTACGGATTTACCCACACGGTGGTAGTTTCAACTATGGCGGCCATAGGGAGCGGCGTCGGTGGAGCTTGTAGGCACAGCGGAAGGAGGGTGCTGGCAGCGCTGACCACCAACAGTGGTGGCGCGGTTTGCGTAGTGTGCAACCGACCACCATCGTTGGTGGTCGCGGGCTGCACAGTCCGTGCGGACCTCGGGAAGGGGGTTCATTGGGCGCGCTCCCCCGCACCACTTCCCATGGGGGCAACGGTGGGGTGAGCCCTAGCCCCCTAACAAAAAATTTTAAATAATTTTTTTTAAAAAATTTCGGACTCTCATTTTTATTTCAAAAGGTTTTTTTTAAATAAAAAAACCAGAAGCAAAAAAATACAGGCTTCTACAATTTCGAATTTAAAAAAAACTAAAATTGCCAACATAACTTTATAAAGGAGAAATTATAAAAAAAATATAAATACAAATATATATATATATATATATATATATATACAACTTTTTCATCCATTCACATGAAGTTTCCATCAAATTGAAGAAACCAAAATTGAGGATCAAACAAAAATTTGAAATGATAAATTATAAACAAAATTTCATTTAAAGAACATGAACCTATTTTATTTGCAATTGATTGAAGACCCTGTTGATGCCTTGATTCCCTCTTCAGCTCCTTAGATTCTTCAAGATTTAATCCAAAAACCCACAAAGTTGAACAATTCTTCCTCTTCTCTTTCAATTTTCTCCAAAAAACTCCATAATCCAAACTTGTGAAGAAATTCAAAGATAATGAAAATTTTCTCAAAAAATCCTACAACCACCCTCATTAATTCTCCAAAACAAAAAAAAATGCAAAAGTCTTTCTTTTCAAATTTTGAATTTAAAAATTGCTAAATTGAAATTTTAATGCATTTCTTTTATTTCCATTTTCAACTCAAATATGCATTTCCAAAATGAATGATCTTACCCATCTCAACACAAATACTTTTAATTAATTAATTAATATAATTGATCTACAACGAGATTAAATTATTTATTAATTAAATTAAATTAATTAATAAATTAAATTTCATTTCAAATATATAACCAGATTAATTCACTCACCCACATAATTACAAAGCATATACTTTAACATCTTTCTAACTTCCATAAATAAACTGAAACAAGGCAATTTAAACAATATAAAAAAATTGGACCACACTATGATCAACGATACGTTATGACCAGGGTGACGACTTGGCACAGAAATCCTAGCTACTATCTCCCAATCGAATGTCATTGGGCCTTGGACACGCTCGAACCTATGAAACCAGGTGGAGTCGATGTCCTATACCTGTCAACTTGCGAACAAAGAATATATCCACATGCAATAATATGTCATAAATAAGGCACACCGTGAAGAGGAAATCACGAAATCGCAAGGCACTCGCAAGCGAGTGATGCGATACCGTCCTCTTCACCAATACAATAGTAATAATTGACACATCTAACATAGCAACATAATCAAAGCATGAAACATCATAAATTTAAATATCCACTTGTGCTAATTCCAAACATGCCATAATAATCACATCAAAATATAGTTTCATCACATCCAGATACATCATGATAAAATAGTGATCAACTATAACCAAGTACATAGTCAAAGTACAACACAATACTAAAGCATAAAAGAGGAAACAACAATATTCACAGAATAGAGCAAAACGGAGGGGTATTACAAGGAGGATTCACAATAGAATTTTTGGTGCCTCAAAGAATGGCCTAGATTTGAATCCAAATATTTTGATTGGAAAAAATGTTGCTATTGGATATAAAATCAAAAATTGAAAGAGAAATCAATGAGTTTAACATAAGGGCACCTACTTCTTTATGTTATATTTTAAATAAACATTGTACAATTGCATCCAAATTAAAATTTTATCTAGTTTGTGTGTTCATTATAATTTTACATGTTTAAGTAAAGGGTATGTGAAGGATCATCATGGAAAAAATAGGCCCTTAAGTGGCAATAAATTTCAGAAGAATTAGAGTTAACTTGATGTAAAAATTTGAATAAGATATCTATATTATTTAAAAAATATGTAAGATAGAATCTGTAGAAAATTGAATTTAGTTTCTAAAATAACAGGTTTATTTACAAAATAAAAAAATCTATTTGGTGAAAATTTGAAATTTCAATGTAGTAGTACTTAAATTTCAGGGAAAAAATAAGAAGTAGGTGTCTGTCTAACCGCCCTAACCACAATAAAATGATAATATTTTTTATAAAATTTTAGATATAAGTAGAGGACTCATGTCCTAATGTGATGCATATTTTTTTGTAATTTTTTTCCAAGTAAATAATTAATTATGATTTTTTTATTACTTTTAAAAAATTATAAAAACTCGTATGTTTGACCACCTTAACTTGGTCAAAACTTCATGAAATTCAATTCTTCTTTTTGTAATCATATAGTATGTGAAGCATAGAATGTGATGCATATTTCAGATTCAAAAAATGTGATACCATTTGAAAGCTATAGATATTTTTCAATCAGCCTATCAGTCGGGACTTTAATCATAATTCAAATAGAAAATGAATAATAATTATTTATTAAATTGAAAGTAAAGCATAATTTATTTTGGGGGAAAGCTGAGAATCTCCTTTAAAAACCCTTTTAGTTTCATCAATTTTGGGTTAAAAAAGTCATCAGCCACATGGGTCATTATATCACTTACATATTGCAACTTTTTGGCCTATCATGATCCTGCACATACCCTAAAATAGTTTGAAATCATTCCAATCAATATGTTTTCTATATTATTGTAGTATTGGTGAAAATAGAACAAAAATCAAGTAAACTGATGAAAATTAGATTTAACATAATCAATCATTTCATTTTAATGATTGCAAAATCTATAAGATTTAAGTTAATTAAATTTGCATCATATCAAACAACTAAATCATAGCTTGTTCTTATGCACAACCTAACCAACAATATTAAGACAATAAATTAAATATGTGTACAATTTGTTTGGCATAACATCAATAATTATAGAACTTAAATCTTAGCTCTTAATCATGAATATTATTTTCAAATAGAAACTTACACAATGTGATTTCAATGTATTCATTTATAGATTTGATTTAATTCTTCATAACGTGAGTATAATTAAACTCACATTTGAACTAGCAAAATACTTGTTAATTTAAATGTAACATATTACTATCATAATATAGTTTTAACTTTAACAAAAATTTGAACAAGCGGGATGGAGAGCATCACAACAGGTGGATCTAGGTGGGATAGTTTTGGTTTGAAATATAGGGAGGAGAGCGAAGGGGATTCAACCTCTGAGGATGATGATGTTGTCTTTGCTGGTGTTCCTAAGTTGTTGGCACATGCCTAGTGTTGTGCTATTCCTTTTTTTGTTTAGGTTGAGGTGTTGGGAGGGATGGGGAGCGACGTGGGGAGTGTGATATCCTCTGAAGACACTGGTATTTGTGCCATTCCTTTTCTTTCTGAGGTTGAGGTGCTGGGAGGGACGAGGACTCGCATGTGGAGTGTGATATCCCTGAAGATGTTGGTATTTGTGTTTTTGGCTCTATGGAAAATTCTTTTATTTCTTTTGTTGTTGTGTTGAAAGGTTTGTGGAAGTTGGGTGTGTGCGGCCTTGGTGATCAGCTATCTATGGCCTCTACTTGCAAGTCATTCACTCCTTTGGATGCTTTTTTGTGAAACATGCTACCTCTACTTGGTGTTGAGGGTTTCGTGGTGTCTTTTGGTTTTCTTGCCAAGTTTCTCTCTAGTTTGGCTTCGGTTAGTGGAGCCTCTGTTTTTATTGACCAAACATTCATTTCAGCTTCTCCTATTAAGGTGGATAACTCTCTCGCTAAGGTGGAGGTGTTTTATGCTAGCGGAGTTGGGTGTTGTTTGGTTGGGGTTTTCATGGTCCTTATTAAAGTGGAAAACTTGGTCTATGATGGGATCTAGTTTTAGCTTGAAGTTGTGTTGGAGCTTCTATTTGGGTCGTGTTGCTTCTCATCAACTTTCCATTTAGTTTCTCCTATTGAGGTGGAGATGGTTAGTGTTGTTGGTTTTATGAGCTGTTGCATAGGGGCTCTCAAATCCATTCTAGTTTGTCTATCTCAAGGCCTCCTTGGGTACCCTTATTTTACCTAGTTGTTGGGTTGGTTGTTGGCAGGGTTTTGGACATGTTTGGTGATATGGTTGGAGCTTCAGTCTCTATTTTCTCTTGCTACGGATGGTGTTGTTATCCACTTTTGTGTTGGTAATGGAACCCCCTCTAATGGTTATGATTATTTTTCATGTTTATCCTATGTAGGAAAAGTTGGAGACATTGCAAGGTGATTGTTGCCCCTAGTTCTGAGTCTTTTCTATTTCTCCTATTGCATTTGAGTTTAAGTTATGTTTTGGGTTCTTGGTCTTGTACTGTGTTTGAGTTTAAGTTACATTTTGGGTTCTTGGTCTTGTCTTTTTGGTAGTGACTATCTATTTTTTAAGTTGTAGGCTTATGTTGGTTTTTCTCCCATCTCAGGAGTGTTGGGTTTTCTTGGATGGTTTTTTTATAATTTTTGTCTCTTTTATGTAGTTTTTCTATCACTGGTTTCATGCTCTGGTCAAAAGAATGGGTTGTTTGTGGACCTTTCTAGGCTCACTTCTAGTGAATCTAGCTTCTCTTTTTCTATTGTCTCACTTTTTGTGAGCCTTCTCCCTTCTGCCTCTATGGCTACTTTGTAATAAGTAAGAGCCCTTCCCAACTTTAACTTAATCAAAACAAAAATTTGAACAACATAACTATTATTTATACATAATATTCTCCATTTAAAAATAGACTTGATCAAATCTTCCCATCTTAAAAATAAAAGAACATACTTTCTAATAATCTAAAATATTTAATCCTCTTGTTTACAAATTATAAAAATTAAAAAATATCATAAATCTCTAAAAAAAACCCTACTAACCTAGCTTCCACATAAATTCCAAGATGATTGGAAAGAACCATAGATCCCTCAAAAGTCATGATAATCTCTTTTTCAAATTCCACATAACTTCCACAAAGATTGGAAAGAGTGATGAGTTCCTCAAAAAAATCGTTGTAATCCCCTCTCACATTCGAGATAAATTCCAATGGAGTTCCAACTCAAATATCTTCCATGAAGAAAGCGAAAGCTATGAAATCATGAAAACCTCAGTCTTGTTTGATCATTTCCAAAGAAAATCAATGATGGTAAGAAAAAGTGAAGAGAATATTACACAGTAAAGAGAGTATTATACCATGAAGGAAAAACTAACTGACAAAGAATTTTTGATGAGGAATCTAAAATAAATCCTGATTCACTTAATTTAACATCATCTTTCACATGGACAATTATGTGGAGAAATTAGTGGAAGTGAATGTTGAAGTGGTCCAAGGGAACCAATAAAAAATACCGTGCTAACAGAATCCTATGCTACAATACCATAGCATTCTTGGCACTTGAACAAATTTGGAGAGGAATGAAGCGTAATAGAGCACCGTATATGGGTAGCATGTCGGAAGATAGTGGAAAGGAAGACATCACAAATAAACAATAAATGCTACATATTTTCTTGACTGTACACACCTTTCATTCAAGGTGGACATAATAAGGCTTGTGATTCCATTTTTCCTAGATATGTCACACTAAGCTCTTTAATGGAATATCGTAGGATCTTCATTTTTTTTAAATGTGGACTGATCTCTTATCAATCTATAATTAACGTTTGGAGGTATGACTCATCATGTAACTTGTCACATCAAAAAATCTACTGAGAAGCATCCAAAATTTGACTTTTTAAAGATTCGACTGAAACTTAATCATGGACGTACCCTAGTAGTTGAACAAAAAATATCATTCGTTTCTTGTAGAATATCATATTTTTATTTAAAATAAAAATTACATGAAACCTAAATGGACCAAATACCTATTAGTAACCATAAATATTTTTTATCTCTAGTATGTATATTAAACACAAATGGACCAAGAGTTGAACACAAAAAATAAATTTCTTGTTATAAAAACAACACATAATTATTTAAAATACAACTTATATGAAACAAAGATGGACCAATAGTTGAACACTAAAACATTTTGAAAATCCTTCACATTTAATCGGAAAATGCATTGTATTTATTGTGCTCACCTTTTATATTTGTGATAGGAAATACTATTAATATGAAATAATCCAATGCTTGTACATTGCTATCCTAATAGTTGTACACATAAGAACAATATTTTTTCACTATGATAACAATGTTTGTTTAAATGAGTGTCTTATTTTATTAAATGGGCATTTTATTTTATAAATGAAACACTTATAGTGGATAGTTGTGATATTTTATTTGATACAAAAATAATTTAGTTCACTTCTTCATGAATCTATTTATATCTTTTTTAATATAATCGTTGGTGTAATTAAATGTTTTATACCTTGTCTTAGGTCATAATTACACCTTTGTCAAGTTTACTTATGGACCACATAGGAGTTTTTGGAGAATTTCCACCTTTGGTGGACTTATCTTCTTATTAATTTATCACCTCCACCTTTCATGGACATATCATGTGATTAGGGTTCCACCTTTTGTGGTAGATCCACTATTTGTGGTGGTTATCACATTATCACCTTTCCACTTTAGGTGGAGTGATAGCTTTTCATTGTTGTCTCATGTCATAAGATTACAACACTTGTCATAATCTTATGCACTCCTATGTTCTCACCTTGGCTATATAACCAAGGGGTCTCTCTTTGTACACATACACATTGAATCATATCATTGAAATTGAATACAGTTTATTCTTGTCACATTATTTTCTCTCTTCTTTGTGCTTTCCATTTGGTCCATAGATCTTGGCATCCATAGCCAATTCTAACATGGTATCAGATCATGTTTGATTCTAACATGGTATCAGAGCATGTTTGATTCTAACAATAACATTCATAGGTTCTCATGTGTTCAATTATGGGTCTATTTTGACCAACATTTGGTTATTTTTCTATTTACATGACTATTTATTTACAATATATAGTATAAATATGTGGTAAGATCGAGTATTATAAGTGTTACCTATTTTATCTACTAGCTCAAACAGGTAGAGCTTTTTATATTTTATAAATGAAAAAAGGTACATTTTACTCTACCATATCATATTCATGTGCATAAAGAAATATCAGAAGTCTACACTTTTACATTGCATTATGCAAATGCATATCACATAGAAGAGAGTGCACAATCTCTTTAGAAATATAGTCTTTACTGATAATATAAATGTATGTTGTTCCACACAAGCCGTGGAATTGACTATTTGAATGCATATAATGGAAAAACTATACATTTATAGATACAGAAGAGAAATAATGCACATAAAGAGAAAGGGGACCTGTCATTGCCTGAATGATGAATCCCGATTGCTTTGTTTTGCATCATCTTCAATCCCTACTTAAATTTTATGTTCTACTATGTGCATTTTGTTAATGTATGCAATTACTTGTGAAAGTACTTCATTCGTGATAATTGATTTTCATTAATGGCACCCTTGTGCAAAAAAATTATGCTTTTTGTAGGTTATGAATTGTGTTGAAGTGCAAGTATATAAAAGTTGTGAAAAAATCTTCCTTCTAGATTTATGCATTATAACCTTCTCATGAAACACTGATGCAATAGTATATAGGTTTGAGTTGAGAAAATTTAAGCTATGTTGTTGATTGAACTGCGTGTCTAGGTTGTTCTATAGGTTCTAGTTAGTTTGGCGTATCACCTTTTTTTAGATTTCATTATTAGTTTTCATTTTATGCATTTTCTCTTCCCTTTTCCTTGTTAGGCAATAGAGTGGTTGAGTAATCTAGGTAATAACCATTTAGGATCTAGCCTTATCTATAGATTCACTCCAAGTTATAGGTGACCCATAGCCTAGGAGTGTTTTCATGTTCCTCTAGAATGCTAATTTATGCAACTTAGCAGGGGTGCAAATTTAAGAGATAAAAAAATTGGCACACTCGATGGGATTGTCGAATCAAGATAGTTTTGAAATTACAAGTTATTATTGGTTTGATATGCAGCCAGTAGTTTTCTGACCTTTGAGAGGTTAAATCAACATATCTAGTGACTTTGTGAGTGGAATAGACAAATAAACTAGTGTTATAACAACCTATGAAAAATATTTAGACAAGGAGTCTATAATATTTCGATTATTTGCAGTTCTCCTAGCCAAAAAGATAGGGAAAAATAGAAAAAGAGCTCTTGTTTCATCTAGGAAAATACTTTCAATTCCACATGTAGTGAGAGTTACAAATCCTCCACCAATGGCAGTTCCAAGGAGTCAAGTATTTGTCACTTTCAAGAGGTAGCCCATTGAATTTGGCCCAACATGATGATATCCTGGTAGTAGCTCTTAAGATTATCCCATATTTCATTGGTGAAGATCAAACCACACCCATAGAACAAATTAAGGATGTAGCAAACTTGTGTTCAATGCATCATATAACTCAATAAAACGTAGCTGCTATATTTTTGGCAACATCTTTCAAGGGGAAATCTCTATAGTGGTTCAAAAGTTTGGCTATCAATTCCATTACTACTTGGTACCAACTTGGTGAAGCTTTATGCAACCAGTTTGAGGGTAAGTTTGATAATTTTTCATTAGTGGAGCAACTTACAACCATAAAGAGGGCTCCTCATGAAAGAATGATGAATTTCAACTTCAGATTCCAAAGAACATGGGACAAAATCTCAGCAAATACAAGACCCCCAATCGAGTATACATTTCTCTACTTTTGAAGAGTATTAAATAGTGAGATTGTTGTTATGATTCAATTAATGGGTGACAATACCTTGCTTGTAGTTATGATATCATTGTTAGAGCTGAGAATAACCTTATTCAAGCTGGAAGAATTGCTCCTAGACCTCTTATGCCCATTTTCCTTGACATTCAGCCTCCTATGACCTTGCCAACACCTCA
Organism: Sequoiadendron giganteum; assembly: GCA_007115665.2. Lineage (NCBI taxonomy): Eukaryota > Viridiplantae > Streptophyta > Pinopsida > Cupressales > Cupressaceae > Sequoiadendron > Sequoiadendron giganteum. The sequence continues at coordinate 385,724,121 of CM021102.1, forward strand.
AGTAGCCCCTTTACTAGTTGTTGCAAACCAAGAAAAGGCTGTTATAGACTCATCTAATGAGTTGTAGGAGATAAAAGGAATACTTTAGTCCTTTGGGAATGAACTTGTGAGTATCAAAAAACATAAATTTCAAGGTTTTAAGCCTTACCAACCACAAAACCAAGGGTCAAGTTATCCATATCAAGGAAATATATAGCCATACCAAGGAAATCAACAAGGTGCAAGACATAATTTGAACCCAAGGCCTTTTTAGTCTTACAATCCAAATCCAGTCAGTGCAATTAGGGATCTTGTTCCTATACAAAACAACCTTGTAGCAGACTATGAGTGGTGATTTCCTTGCAACCAACCCCATAATCAGGCCACATGTTCAAATGGGGTTATTAATCAAGCTTTGATGGTGTAGAATGCCTCAAATGTACAGAGTGTACCTAATGAGGAATCACCACAACAATAAAATCTCCTTCCAGATGATACAACTCTCCTGAATTGGCAAGGAGAGGAATTTTGTGGAGTTAACAAAGATGATTCTCCAGTGGTAGCTAATACAAGAGCCAAGAAGAGGGCTTTTGAAATTGAAAAATCAACAAGAAAAGGTAAAGAGGTTGCTAGTCCATCTACATCTCAAGTGTCATGCATACTACAAAGAAATTCACAAGGTGCTGCCAAAGAATAGTCTAGGAATCAACTTCAATCATCTCACTTGCAAGCAAACACTGCTATTGTGAGGAATCAACATAAGGTAACCACTGTTGCACCTTTTAGTATTGTTAAACACATGAAGAAGGTGAACATTTCTATGTCAATGTGGGACTCTATGTCAATTCTAGGTCAAAAGGACTTATTACAATCTGCTTTGACTTATTTGAATGTTTCAAGTGATGCACCAATAGGTCAAGTTAAGGTTGTTTTCACAAATGCACCTTAGGACAACAATAAACAATCAAGTAAAGATTTCAAACCACCTCATTTTTATGTGTCTTTGATAGTAGGGGATAAGTTGGTCCATTATTGCATGGTAGATAGTGGGGAAATAAGTTTTTTCATGCCCAAACAGATTGTTGATAAGTTAGGATTGAGATATCAACCCCTTGAGAAGGGAGTGGTCCAATTCGATGGGACAACCATTAACATTTTAGGTGTCATTAAGGATTTAAGCCTTACACTTCATGTCTACCTAAGCTTTTCGATCCCTCAAGACATATTTTTCATTGAATTACCACCTTATTTTGCATTATGTTTGTCAAGGGATTTCACTACCAAAATAGGGGGTTATTTATCTTCAGATTGGTCCCATATGTTGTTTAGGACTAGATATGGGACAAAAGTAACCATTAAGTCAGAATTTCTTGCCAAAGATCACATTGAGCCCTATGTACCAAGTGCTATAAATTCCAATTGTGATATTTTAGATGATAATGAACTTGTTGCTGCTCAAGGATTACAAGCTGAAAGTGTACCAAATACACTCTTAAATGAATGGGCAGCAAAAAATGTGAAAGATGAACTAGGTAAGCACATTGAGGACAAAGTTCCAAGTGTGCATATGTTAAATGAACTTGATGCAGTTATGCAAAACCTTGAAAAGAAGGCAAAATAATAGCTAGAGTAGAAAGATGAAGTGTGGAAGATGTTCTTTGATGGCTCTAGAAGCAGGAATGGAGCTGGTGGGGGTGCAATGCTTGTGTCCCCACAAGGTGACAAGTATTATTCTGCTTTCAAATTTTCTTTCTCTTGTTCTAATGATACTATTGAATATGAAGGTTTGATCTAGGGCTTGGAATGGTCAAGGAAAAGGAAGATTAGTTTCCTATAGGTAATTGGGGACAATGAGTTGATAGTCAATCAGGTAAGAGGCTTGAACGTGATTAAAAATGATGTTTTGAAGTCCTACAAACATAGGGTGTGGGACATGATAAAGGAATTTGATGCTTTTAATTTAGTTTCTATTCCTAGGAATCAAAATAAGCATGCAAATAGGTTAGCTACAATAGGTGCTCAGTTTGATATACCTAATGATATTAAGAAGGAAAAAGTGCAGCAATATGTGAAGGTTGTTGTTACACCTTCTATCCCTGATAATAACATTCACTAGAAAGTGTTTGAAAGTGATGAGTAGGTTTTAATTTTTCTAAATTATAGGAGGATGAGTTTTCGGTAGTGAACCAAGACAAGCTCAAGCAACAATATGATGATCAAGTCATTCAGTTGAGAACTAACAAGCTGCCCAAGGGTCTAGTCACCTTGGAATCCATCTTTAGCACTGATGATCAGCTCAAAAAGAGAAAGACCAACATTCAGGTCAAGGAGGAGCATTATTAAGAGCTTGAGATATTCATAGGTAAGCTACTTAAAATTGGTAAAATTTGTTCACAAGAAGATAGCCAAGCTTTTATTTCTCTTTTTCAAGAGTTTCAAGATGTGTTTGTATGGGAGTATTCACATTTAAAGGGATTTGATCCCTAGATTTCCCAATGCACCATAGAATTAGAGCCAAATGCAAAGCCTGTTAGGTAGAAACAAAGGCCTTTAAATCCAAAACTTGAGCCCCTTATGATAAAAGAATTGACCAAGTTGATTGAGGTACACATTATTTTCCCAATCAAGTATACCTTGTGGGTCTCTAATCTTGTACCAGTTAGAAAGAAAAATAGAGAAATTAGGCTATGTGTAGACTTTAGAGACCTCAATAGAGCCTCATTAGAGGATCATTATCCACTACCGTCTATGGAGCAAATCCTTTAGCTATTTGTTGGTTCTGAAAGGTTTTCCCTGCTTGATGGTTATTCTGGTTATAACCAAGTTCTAGTAAAAGAAGAGGACCAATATAAGACTGCGTTTACCACAAAGTGGGATACTATGTCCTATAAAAGAATGCCATTTGTTCTGTCTAATGCTAGTGCCACCTTTTAGAGGGTCATGGACATGGTATTTCAGAGGCTGATTCATAAAATAGTGCTTATATATCTTGATGATATAATAGTATTTTCTAAAAATGCAGATGAGCATTTTTCCCATTTGAGACAAGTGTTTGATAGGTGTAGGGAGTTTGGTATATCCCTTAAGCCCCCAAAATGCATTTTTTTTGTTCATGAAGGCAAGCTTCTTGGATACATAGTGTCAAAACAAGAGATCACTATTGATCTAGAGAGAGTAAGTGATATCTTAGCCTTGCCTTTACCCATTCATAAAAAGCGGTTGCGAAGCTTTCTTGGCAGAATTAATCTTTTGAGAAGGTTTATTCTAGCTATTGCAAATCTTTTGAAACCACTGATTGCCATGTTGAAGAAAAATGCAAGTTTCAGCTGGACTAGAGAAGCCAAGTGTAGTTTTGAAGAAATTAAGGAGGCCTTATCAACAACTCCTACTTTGGTAAATCCAAACTTTTCAAAATATTTTATTTTGTATGCCTTTGGTAGCATAGACACCATTTCTATAATGTTGGTACAACAGAATGATGATGGTTAGAACAACCCATTTCTTTTTTCAGTCAAGGTTTAGAGGATTATGAACAGAGGTAAACTTTTGTGGAAAAGCATCTACTTTTTGTTATTAGAAATCTGAAAAAGTTTAAGCCTTTGATTTGTAATAGCATGGTTCATCTCATGGTTGCTCACCCTAGTGTGAAGGAGTTTTTGTTAAGCAGGGACTTGAATGAGAAAAGGGCAGGATGGATTAAAAAGGTCATGGAATATGATGTTGACATCAAGATAACCAAGCTTATAAGGGGTAAAGGGATGTGTGAACAACTAGCTACTGGGTCTGAAAGTGAGGAAAAGATAGAAACAAAGGCTGTTTTGGTCACTAATGACGAGCATCAGAATGTTACACCTACATTGGATGCAATTTGGATGTGAGATATGGTTCATTTCTTGTAGATTAGTGAGTGTCCACAAGGTTTAGATAGGACTAAAAGGAGGTATTTTAGATTATAGTCTATTCCTTATGTGTTGATTAATGATATTCTATTTAGAAAGGATCACAATGGTGTACTTCTAAGATGAATTGATAGTAATCAAGTTGATAAGATTCTTCATGAGCTCCATGATGGTACTACTGGGGGACATTTTTCCCCAAGAACTACAACATGGAAAATAATGAGAGCCGACTACTATTGGCCAAGCCTTTTTAAAGATGCCCATGCTTGGGCAAGAAAATGTGTTAAGTGTGCCCTATTTGTAGGAAAGGTGAGGCTTCCAGCTTTGCCTTTGCAGCCTATACAACTGGAACAACCTTTTATGAGGTGGGGCATTGATTTTATAGGACCCATTAATCCACCTTCTAGTGTAGGTCATAGATGGGTTCTCATAGAAGCTGATTATTTTACAAGATGGAATGAAGTAGTGGCTTTAAAAGAAGCCACTGAAAGTGTTGTGTTGAACTTCTATGATGATTTAAATACCAGATTTGGAGTGCCAGGGTCAATTATTTTAGATAATGCCTTAGAATTTGTTAGATTGAGAGCAAGTGATTGGGCTGTTAGAAATGGTATTTATTTGAATACATCATCAAATTATTACCCTCAAGGTAATGGTTTGGCAGAATCGACAAATATGAACCTGATCAGAATTGTCAAGAGAACATCGGAGGATAACCAGAGAACTTGGAACACTAAGTTAAAATATGCATTATGGGTAGATAGAATAACTTTGAAAAGGTCCATTGGAAACTCCCCATATATGTTGGTATATGGAAAGGAAGCAAGATTTCCTTTATCTATTGAGCTTCCTGCTCTTGATGTTATGAATGGGCTTGAAATGTTTGAGGAGGAGGATCCAATGGTTGTCAAATATGCACAACTCATGGAGTTAGAAGAAACAATAGATAAAGCCATGAAGACAATGGAGTATCATCAACTCTAAACAAACAGAGTTTTTGACAAGAAAGAAACACCCAGGGTGTTTAGAGAAGGATACCTTATGCTTAAGTGGGATGAATTAAAGAGCATGCCAAGCAAGCACACTAAATTTGACAATTTCTGGAGTGGCCCATTTGTTATTACTAAATGCAAAGAGAACAATGCATTCCAATTATCAAAGATGGATGGAGAAATTCTACCTATCCCAGTTAATGGGATACACCTCAAACTCTATTTTGAGGTATGATCTACTTTCTACATGCTAGATTAGGAGTTTTTTATTCAATAAGTGTTGTTGCACCTTAGTTTATTTGCAATTTTTCTTTTCCCTAAGCATTTTTCAACACAGTTAGGTAGTTTTCCTTCTAAAGTTTTTGTTTTTGAATAATTTTTCAATGTATCATGTATTGATCTAGTGAGTTACAATAGTCATCAAGACTATTTTCAAGTTGTGTTAGCTTTTAAGTGACTCTATGCCCAATGGATAAGCTTCAGGAAACTAGTTAGGATGTTTAGCAAGAAAACATATAGTAGATTGTCACCAAAAATGTTACCTATTTTAGCTAGTTGATCAAACAAGTAGAGTTGTTTATGTTTTACAAATGAAAAGAAGGTACAATTTACTCTTCCATATCATATTCATGTGCATACAGAAATATTAGAAGACTACACTAGTACATTGCATTATGCAAATGCATATCACATAGAAGAGAGTGCACAATATTTTAAGAAATATAGTCTTTATTGATAATATAAATGTATGTTGTTCCACACAAGCCATGGAATTGAATATTTGAATGCATATATTGGGAAAGCTATACATTTATAGATATAAAAGAGAAATAATGCACATAAAGAGAAAGGGGACTTGTCATTTCCTGAATGATGAATCTCGGTTGCTTTGTTCTACATCATCTTCAATCCCTCCCGCTTGTCCTGCTTCTAGTTGATGTTCTCCTTAAGTGGCAAAAAATTCAGAACAACCAGAGTTAGGCAACTTGACATAAAAATTTGAATAAGTTATCAATATTATTTCAAAAATATGTAAGAATAGAATTTGTATCAAATTGAATTCAATTTATAAATTACTAGGTTTATTTACAAAAAAATAAAATCTATTCGGTGAAAATTTGAATTTTCAATATAGTAGTACTTAAATTTCAAGGAAAAAATATGAAGTAGGTGTCTGTTTGACCACCGTAACCACATTAAAATGATAATATTTTTTTATAATATTTTAGATATAAGTAGAGGACTCATGTCCCGGTGTGATACATATGTTTTTGTAATTTTTTTCTAAGTAAATAATTAATTATAATTTTTTTATGACAACTTTTAAAAAATATAAAGACTTGTATGTCAGACCACCTTAACTTGGTCAAAACTTCATGAAATTCAAATTTTTCTTTTTAATCTTATAGTATGTGAAGCATAGAATGTGACACATGTTTTGGATTCAAAAACTATGATATCATTTGAAAGCTATAGATGTTTTTCAATCAACCTAAAAATCAGGACTTTAGTCGTAATTCAATAGAAAATGAATAATAATTATTTATTAAATTCATAAAACATAATTTATATTGGTTGAAAGCTGAGAATCTCCTTTAAAAAAACTTTTTGTTTCATCAATTGTGGGTAAAAAAAATTTGTGAGCCACATACCCATCATATTGCCATTTTTTGCTCTCCTTGTTGCTCCTAGGTTTCCTTCATCTGTGTGAGAGAGTGTTGTTAGAGAAATGAGGGATCACCAATCAAAATATGTGCATTCATCTATAAACATATAATTTGATCCTCATGTGCACTAAAATAGCTTGCATAAAATATTTCTAGGAAAACAAGAGATTTATCAAACAGGTATGTGCAGGATCATCATGGAAAAAATAGGCCCTTAAGTGGCAAAAAGTTTAGAAAAAATAGAGTTAGGCAACTTGACATAAAAATTTGAATAAGTTATCAATATTATTTCAAAAATATGTAAGAATAGAATTTGTAGAAAATTGAATATATTTTATAAATTACTAGGTTTATTTACAAAAAAATAAAATCTATTTGGTGAAAATTTGAAATTTCAATACAGTAGTACTTAAATTTCAGGGAAAAAATAAGAAGTAGGTGTCTGTCTGACCACCCTAACCACATTAAAATGATAATATTTTTTTGTAATATTTTAGATATAAGTAGAGGACTCATGTCCCAATGAGATGCATATTTTTTTGTAATTTTTTTCTAAGTAAATAATTAATTATAAAAAAATTATGACAAATTTTAAAAAATATAAAGACTCGTATGTCTAACCACCTTAACTTGGTCAAAACTTCATGAAATTCATTTTTTTTTTTTTTTAATATTATAGTATGTGAAGCATAGAATGTGACGCATGGTTTGGATTCAAAAACTATGATATCATTTGAAAGCTATAGATGTTTTTCAATCAGCCTAAAAATTAGGACTTTAGTCATAATTCAATAGAAAATGAATAATAATTATTTATTAAATTCGTAAAGCATAATTTATATTGGTGGAAAGCTAAGAATCTCCTTTAAAAACCTTTTGGTTTCATCAATTTTGGGTAAAAAAAAAGTCGTCAGCCACATACCCATCATATTGCCACTTTTTGGCCCATCATGATCCTGCACATAACCAAACACATCTATTATATGTTTGGCTTTATCCAACATGTTTGCTCATTGTGCAGGTATAGGTGAAATCTTTGTTATAGTTTTGTCTCATCAGTTTACATCATGTGGAGTGAAATGGGCTCCCACAAGGGTTGAGCCCAACAAGCTGCCTTATTGTGCTTTTGATAGGCATAGAAAGGTAAATCATCGCCTTATGGTTCAATCAAGTAGGCACACATCATTTATGATAGTGAGATTTTATTCATTATCATAGGTGACATATAATTTCTCAAGGAAATCATAAAGGATGTATGCAATAACATGTATCAAAATAGATTACATAAATGCATTGATGTGCTAATCCATGAAAGCATAGTATAAAACATGTATATGTGATAACCATCATGTTTGTGAGACATCATAAGCTATCAGGGGCTAACATAGATGAAATGGAGCAGTCATAAGGGATGAAAGGAATGCATGGTTACTTTGTATTTGTTGTATCAAAGGAGCAATAAGCAATGCAAGGTTGACATTGAATACAAAAGATATTGTCCAGTAAGTGATCATAACCCAAATATTGGGTATCAAAAAACATCATCATAAGTAATGCAAACAACATTTCTATAGAAGGTACAAAATAAAAGAGATAGAATTGCTTTGGCTATACTATAGTAGTGGAGAAATGAAATGTAAATGCAGTGGTATGAAAGCACTATGATGAAACAAAGACAATATTCTCCTTTCTTTCCAGAGAATGCAAAATCAAAATCACGCTACAAATATGATGCAAATTGGTATTTGTATTGCATCTACAGTTTCAAAAAAGTAATGCATAAATTTCCTAATGGAAGTAGTCAACTAAAATAAAAAGTGGGAAATCATAATGCACATTGAAGTGGAAGGATATTATGCTTTTATAAGGATCAAATAATGAAAAATTCTTATTCAGCAATTTCAAGTAAAGTAAAGGGTGATTTAATTTTACCAACTCATGGTTGATGGTACCTACAAGTGAAGTGTATGCTACTTATAATGGGGTTTGATGTAGCAAGGGAAAATCACTTGTGTAACTTATAATGGTAGTTTTGATGCATTCTTTGTCAATGTAAAGTGACATCAAAGTCAGAGCTATAGCAAGCTACTTATTTTCTTTGAAGAAAATACAAACCTTTCTCAAATTTATGGAGCTCACCATGACCATATAAAGACATTAGGGTTTCAAGCTCAAACAATGGAGGAAATATTGTGAACCAAAATCTGAGCCATGGTCATTCCTAGAAAATGAACATACAAAAGCAATGCAAATGTTTTGTGAGGCAGGTTTTATAAATGGAAAAAAACCTAGTTTTGTGCTCTCATGGCCGTGGCCTGAGAGAAATGTTTCTCTTCACGGGTGTCAAAACCCACTTGGGGTTTATGCAAAAAAAGAAATATATAAGTACAAGAGAGGTTTTTGAGCCATTTAACATGAACAAACCCTTAGAAAAAGTTGAATGCAAGATATGGCCGTGACCTCCAATTGGAGGATGTTAAAAAATTTCCATGGAAACAAGTAATATGCATTGACAGGTTTGAGGCAGTTGGGTATACAAACAAGAGGGTCACTTAGGATTTCTTTCCAGAGGTCTTAAGGGATTTAAACCTTTGAAAGGAAAAAAAAATGAATAGCCATTTTTTTTATAACAGAGAATCAAGACAATATATTGAAATCAAAACAAAAAGCATTGCACAAAGAGTGTTTCCTTATTTTTATAGCAGGAAATAGAGTTTGAGCATAAAAAGCGTTGTATAGGAAACAATTTATACAAAATTCCCATTATTCTTTGAGAAAAAATGGAGCTTGAAGTGGTCATTTACATCCACAGGTAGAGGAAAAATGCATCAAAAAATTAGAATGTCTATGGCCAAAACCCAACAGGTGAAAGGAAAATGGAGGAAAAACAACTTACCCATCATTCTCTTGTTTAGAATCTTCAATAAAGCATAGAGATTCCAGCTTGAAGAACCCTAATCTCATGGCGGAGGTGTGCAGAGAAGCTCTGGGAGAATCCTATGTCAGTGCTCTGAAGTCTCTAGAAGTCTTCAGATGTAAAATGAAATGAAAATGAAACTATGATCGATAGGTTTCTTTTTAGGGTTTCTTACCCTAACTTTACCAACAGAAAAGAAGGCATTTTTTCCTTTATTTTTAAATAAAATGTGATGTAACTAATGCACCCGTGGGCTAAGAATTTAATTCTTATGCTTTGTAATATGTTCCCCTCTATATGTTGTGTAAGCCTTTCAAAGACTTATGTTTTCCATTTGTTTTTTCACATGGGCCGAGGCCTTATATTTATTCTTGCATTGATTTAGAATGTAAAGCATTTAACTTCAATGATATTGTTATAAATCATTAATTCATGTTGCTATTTTAAATGAAAAATAGAATACATACCTTACGTATGCCTTGTGATTTTGAGGAGTCTTCATGATTTCCAGGAATAATGGATTTTAGTTTCAACTAATTGGTCGACCAAAGGAGAGCATATAGGGAGGTTTTTCTTGCTTTTTGGAGAGGTGGAGAGCATCTAGGGGGTGGTTTCTTATGCCTTTATGTTTGACATAGTCAAACTTGACTTTTTCCACACTTTGGAGCTATTTTGGAGAAGATCCAATTGCTATATTTTTGGATTTTTGGAGGAATCTGACCCAACTCAGTTTCTAGATCCTTTTTTGGTAGATTTTTGGAGGGATTTGGGGATATAGTCACTTTGTTGACTCTTTTTTTCTCAGTTTTGATTACGCTTTATTTTTGTACTTAGTGACTTTTTGAGTCCTTTTGCAGATTTTAGTATACTTTTTAGCTCATTTTGACATGTATGACAATTGATACCTTAGATATCAATAAAGATAAATTGTTACTTTGTAGCTCATTTTGACATGTATGATAGTTGATACCTTAGATATCAATAAAGATAAATTATTCTTCCTACTTATTTTTTTTATTCTATTGTGTGTAGTTTGTTAATGTATGTAATTACTTGTGAAAGTACTTCATTCATAGTAATTGATTTTCATTAATGGAACCCTTGTGTAGAAAATGCATGCTTTTTGTAGGTTACAAATTGTGAAAATTTCTTCCTTCTAGATTTATGCATTATAACCTTCTCATGAAACACTGATGCAAAAGTATATAGGTTTGAGTTGAGAAAATTTAAGTTGTGTTGTTGATTAAACCATGTGTCCAGGTTGTTCTATAGGTCCAGTTAGTTTGGTGTATCACCTTTTCTTTAGATTTCATTATTAGTTTTCAGTTTATACATTTTTCCTTCCCTTTTCCTTGTCAGACAATATAGTAGTTAAGTAATTTAGGTAATAACCATTTAGGAGCCAAACTTATCTAGAGATTCACTCCAAGTTATAGGTGACCCACAACCAAGGAGATTTTCCATGTTCCTCTAGAGTGCTAAGTTCTGCAACTTAGCAAGGGTGCAACTTTAAGAGATAACAATAAGCACAAGTGCTATAACAACAATTGGACCCTTCAAAACTACTAGCCCCTCTCCCCTAAACAATTTATGAGAGCAAGGTTTTCCTATGCTTGAAATTATTGGTATGACTTTTTTTCTAAAATTACCAAAAGGATACTTACAAAAGATGAGTTATTTGATAGAATATATGAGATAAGTATTTGATATAATCTTGCATTCATAGCAGCTATATAAAATTTATGGGGTAAAGAGTTGATATTATGTTGGATTCATGAAAGTTGTAAACCTTTGTAATCTATTTTTTTGTTTTGAAATATTTTATCAATACATAGATAAGCAATAAAAAAGGGATTTTTTTTAAGATCATGTGGGTTAATGGAGGATGAATTCTTTTTTTCCTTGTGTATTGTAGGTTCTAAATATATGTGTATTTCTTAGAATTTTTTTGAAAGGATTATATAATTTTTTATTAGAGGGTTTAACATTAGTATATGTGTGAAAATGTAATAGAATTATTGTCTAAATATGACTATTGCACTGTATTGTCCTACTAAGAGAGGAGGAAAAAAAGTTGGATTTGCAATATTGGGCTCCTCAAATGACATAATGCTAGCAAGTCCCATTTTCAATTATAGAATAAACATAAGAAATATTAATTTTTAAAAATTTATATTATATGACAAAAATAGTAACTATGGTGGATAATATAAATAAAATTTATTTTTATGCTATCATTATCAATTTTTCTAAGTTGGTGAAATAAATATTTACATAAATTTTTTGCATGCCCATTTCATCTAGATTAGATTATCTATCTCATTGTCACCCATCCTCTAAGAACTTTATTGCTATCCATTATAACAATGTCTCCTACCACCATATGTCCTATCCCCTTTTATAACCCACAATTTATCTTTAAATAGTGAAGGAGGAAAATACAAAGCATTTTACATGGGGTTTCATAGTATCTATGGTGTAAGTTGATGGATGTGAAAGGAAAGGATGTGCAGGTTGATGTTAAGAAGATGGTGAGGAAAATTAGTGAATAATGGAATATGAATATTAAGCCCATTACTATAGATATTTGAAGGAACATGCATTTTAAGCTCTTGATTTCCTATGGACTTGCTAGTGAGTTTAGCATTATGATGCATTGGTAGTTCTTATTGCTCCCAATGCAAGCTATAAGTAGGAGTCTTATTTTTTTCGTTGTTTTGATTAGAGGTAAAAAATTGGTTTTGAAGGGGCTTAAAACCCTTTACAAAATAAAGCAACTAATAAAAAAGAAAACAACATTATGCAACAATCAACCCAACGACAACAAACCATCAGCCAAAAAGAATGTAGCTAGCCAACAACACTACATATTGTTTAGAATCTCTACAACTTTCACATCAGTAGCAACCATCTTCTATGCATTATCCACAGTATCAAACACCTCTATACCAGAGGCCCCAACCTGAGATTTCATTCTATTTCTAGTTCTAACCCCCGACCCACCAATTTTTTCCTCATCACTCAAAACAGTACCTTTAACATCATCCTTCTCACCAGCACAACCTACAACCAACAACTTACCCCCAACAATAGTATCATTAGCAGACACAGTCTCTTTTCTCTTCTTCATAGTAATCATAGGGGAGATCACCTTCGCATAATCCAAAATTCCCAAAACCTTAGAGGTATCTCCACTCTTCATCACAACTTTCCACATTTTATCAAATTTATCCTCAAGGGATAAGATTCTACCTTCCAAATTTTGTTTCAAATTAATGGTTTCCTCCACCAAAGTATTAGCTACAATATTAAGAGACTCCATTAGATTACCAATTTGGCTTTGGATAGTAGGGTCCTCATCCTTACTAGCAACACCTCTAATTCTAACATTAATTCTATTAATCTCATGAAAGAACCACTTAAAAAATTTAAACTGCACATTAGCACTCTCACGGATCGAGCCCAACACATTAGACAACTCCTCCCTATCAAAGTTCTCAACCCGTTTCCCCATATAAAAATCCTCATCAGAATAAATAAAATGAACCTTATCAAGAGAAATATCCTTACCTTTTCCAACAAAGACAGGAGACTTCATCTTTCGAATGGAGCAAGCAATTTCCTCCACAACAATCTTCCTTTTCAACATCCTGTTTGCATCCGCTTTGCTAATTCCCATAGAATTTCCACCACCCACAACCCTTTCCTTCCCCTACTTCATCCCAATGCTAGCGCTCAGAGAGGCCTCACCTTAGATACCTCCAACCAAGGAAAGAGGGAAACCCTTCTCCAAGATTTGGCTATCAGTTCTCAACACCCTTCTCTTCCAACTCCCCTCCTCAGTCTCCTACACATGTCTAGTCATTGGGGGAGGAGAAGAATCTTCCCCATAATGTTCATTTTTGTCCTTAACCCCCGTAGGATGCTCATTCACAACCACATCATCACTACAAGTAGTATAACCCTCTTTATCATCTCGCTTCCTATTCCTAGTTTTACTCGGAACAAGGGAAGAGGGTCCCTCCTCAAAAGAGGTATACAAATCCATGAAATATTCAACATCATTATCCCTATCAAACTCAAACTCTTTTCTCAAAATAATCCCCCTCTTCTTAGCTTTTTAACTAACCCTTTCCTCTCTCGAATCTGTCTCATAACCCTCCCGGGGTTTAGCAATATTTTCCTTTGGAGACAGAAGATTTTTATGCACCTCATGCACTTAAACATGTTCATAGATCAGGGGAATTAACCCCACATGCAAGATAGGCTTCTTGGGGTTTTTCATATGATCCTTAATCCCTGTGTCAAGAGACATCAACAAATAGTAAGGAAATGAAGCCCATTTCTTATGTCGGAAATGGTAAATGTTAATCACCATATACCTTCCTTCCAAGGTGACATACCTCATAATATATTTAGCCACATCATGAATAGTGCTTTCAAAGAGCTCCTCTGATAACCACCACTCTTCACCATTTTCAAAACAACAACCACATTCCCTTTGAAGAAAATAGACATCACATCCTGTGAATCTTTTTTGTCTCTAAACACCTTCATACCTTGCATAGCCAAATTAGTAATTTGGGCTATGAATTCTTTGTCAACCACAACTTCCCTACCACCCAGATTCAGGGTTCTCTCATTCCACCCTTGAGCAACCAAATTGGTGACTTGAGGATTGTAGCCATGCAATTTCTCCATATACACAATTAAGCCACCCTTCTCTAAAATCTCCCACACCTCCTTCCTCTGCTTAGTACAAACACAAGACTTAGGCTCGACACAATTTTTATCCCCTCCCATTGCAAATAGAAGCAAAGAACATAGCCAGAACCTAATGAGACTGAGACAAACACCACCCAAAGCGAGAATAATCAGCAAAAGACTCCAGAAACTGAGGAAAATATCACCTAAAATCCGTCCGAAGCCAACCAAAGGACAAATATGAAATAATGAATTATAACTTTGGTCCTTGTGAAAGTCGTCCCCCATACTCATAACTTTAACATCCTCATTCAAAACATTCAACCACGTGAATAAGGACATTCACCCCTCAAAGCCAGCTAAGATCAACATATGATTAGAATTGATTATTAATAATTTTCATTGCTTCAAAAGGAATAGGATCATTTAAATCCCACTCCTTTTTTTCTAACACCAAAGTTAGCGAAGAAAATTGCTAACATATTTACCTCTCTCAATATATGAGACATATAAACAATATCCAAGGAATTGATGATTTCAATAGAGTCCCTGACCAAGGCCTCAATAGTCCAAGATGGAGGTGAAGCATTCCTCAAATTTTTAATAATATTCAAAGAGTCACCTTCCACCCAAACCTTCCTATACCCTTTTCTTTGAGCCAATTTGAGACCATGATATTCTTTTTGTAGCTGTTATAAGTAATGGTGTTATCTATTTGAAGTCTTTTTATTTTTTATTCTTTTTAACTATCTTATTTTTTAACTTGCTATAATGAAATGATGTTATAATGGTCATCTCATTCTATAAACTCAAAAAATGTATTTTTTATTTATATTAAGGATTTTGGGTTTATAATGGCATTCCCATTTTATTGAAAGTTTCTAAAGCCATACCAACAATTCCACTTTGTTCATATCCTATAATCTTTGTATTTAATAAGATGATATTTCTCTTAGGAATTATGTCAAACAAAAATATACCCTATCTATGTCTTAATATTTTTCATACATGTGTACCAAGTTAGTTGTATCTATAAAATCTAACAAAAATCCCCATCCTATTATCCATTGATGGATTTATATTCCTTTTTCCAAAGAACTCATTTTGGAATGAGCAAGGAGAAAGATAGAAATGTTTATCGATTCTAGCTTCACACTTACACATTATAAGACATCTAACAAGGGAAGTCAATTATTAGATAGATATAGTAAGAATTGAGATTGGTACACAAATGCAAGTCATCATAGGAGGAATGAGGTTTGAAAAACCACATAAACAGTTTAAAAAGAAAGAATGTTCTATGGTTAGCACACCAAGAGTACACACAACTGTAGTGTCATAAATTTTCACACTAGCTTTGGCACCCTCCTAAGTGAATGTGCCTAACTAAGCTTATAATTTATCTCTTTAATTGTCATTTTTAATTATTTGAGTTAAAATCATCAAATTAGATTAAATATTTATTTAGTGGACCTTTGAAGAGTTAAAATGGGCTAGACTAGTGTGCCTAATGCCTTGGTCCATCTAATTAGGTCCTAAATTTTAAAATTATTGCCAGCCTCAATATGTTTAATAATGCAAATTTAGTTGTTGACTTATCTTAATAGTTAACGTGAAATATGTTTAAACTCATATAATATTAGTATTTCCCTCCATTTGTGCACCTAATTGAATTTTGAATATCACTCTATTGTCCAAAAGGAAATTAATACAATATTTTCAAGAAAAATAAGTAGAATATCTTCAAGACAATTACAATACATTACAAGTCTACAACACATCAGAAAATTAATGTTTATGCATTGTAAAATGTTTCATGTTTATTTTTATGTAGTGTAGGAAATTGTTTACAATTTCACACTATGTTTGGGTCCCTAAAATTATGGACTTAATAAAGCATCTAATTTATCAAATTATACATTACAAAGCCTTATTTTTCTCATTTTTCGAAAGGAAAACCAACATTAAATAAATGCAATCAATAATTAAATAACCTTGGAATATGAGTGTCCTAGAGTTATAGGCCAAGACCCATTCGCCCATGGGTGAATGGGTCCCCTTTATGGACCAAGAGCCATTTTAAAATATGTTTTTGGCAACATTTTAATTATCCAAATTCAAATTGCAAGTGCCAACTTTTGGAATCTAATTTTTAAGAAATTAGATAAACACCAATAAATACAAATTCATTTTATCATTTGAAATCTAACACTCATTAAGGATCAAGAATCAATTTCATGAGAGAAAATATTATTGTCAAGAGCATTCAAGAGTAGATTTATCAATCATTTGTAGCAGCAATCAAGATCCTAACATCATGTACAAGTTTAAGTGTGTTCATGTTGTCTTGTGAAGGCTAATAAGCATTTTTGATCCACAAGCATCCAAGTATTCAAGTATCCAAATCAACCAAGCAAGAAAGACTCAATTCCTTTGAAGAGATGTGTTTGATTTCAGTCCTTCAAGGAATCCATTGAAGGGTGATGAGTTCTAGAAAACATTGTTCATTCATCATTTCCTTCCTTTTTCATTATCTTTCAATCAAGTTTTAATTACCAAACTATTTTTTTATGAAGGCAAACCCCCATACAAAAAAATAAAACAATTTTTACTTCTTTGTGTATGTGCAAGTCACAGGTTGAAGAAGAATTGAAAAGATCTTAAAGGAGAAATTTTGAATTTTCACACAAGTTGTCATCATTGTTGTCAGGTCACATAAACTAAGTTGTAGAATTTATTTTTGTCACTTTGACAGTGAGACTTGAGTTAAACAGAAGCCAAGATCCAGCATCAAAGGACTGTCAAAAGTTATTTTAGAATCCGTAATTGAGACACATTTGACCATGGGTGAACTAGCCCCTTAGCATGCCTCAAAATCAACTTTTGGTGATAGGCACATGCCATCAAACCTTTCTTAGATCTGCATGCAAACTGTCAAGCGACTGCAAAAAGATGGGGGGCCAAATTATGGCCAAAATTTTAAAAAAATTATGATAGGCTATAACATGAGCATGTTATAATGTGATAATGTTATAATGCGCCCACATTATGGCTTGGTGTGCTGAGCCTAAGGCTCAGCCACATCAAGCCTATTCATGCGAGCGCAAAATAACATGCTTGTGTTATGAGTTATTAAAACAAACAAAAAAGGAAATCAAATTCATTTGTGTTTTGACTGTTATTTATGTTGCTCATGGCTAAAATACCTTCACTTGCATGCTCACATTCTGGGAGGAGACAATCTTCCATTTTTTCATTAATTTTTTGCTATTTTGTCACCAGGATTTTGCCACATTGACAAGGAGGTCAAATAGGTAAGGATTGTTTGTTTTTTGTTGTGATTTTTTTAGTTTTAGGTTGGTTTTTTATATTCATTTGTTGAATTTGTAGGAAATTTTAATGATCCTAGAAACCCTCTTCAAAAACCTCCTGAAAATCCTCAACAATTAGAACAACAACAACATGAACAAAATCCTCAAGTTCAACAACCACAACAACAATCTCCTCCACCAATCTCTCAACATCCTCTTAGCACTCAACAAAATTTAATTGGGATAATGAAAACAATAAAAAACAAATTGAGGAGTTAATCATGAGGTTGAATGATCCAACAAGTTCAACCATGGAGAGAAGAACACTTGCAAATTCACTTAGAGAATTGTTAAAACATGTAGATGCAATCAACAAACAATTAAGTGGTTGGAAAGATAGGAGGCAAGCGGCTAGGAATTTTTACAAAGATAAATTATCATATAAAGATGAAAAAAAAGAAAAATTTACAAAATTAGATTTATGCTCATTATTTACCAATCCACCTACAAATCAAAATATTGACCTCAATTCAAAGAGGTTTCCTATCCATTGGTGCCACCACCAAGGGATTAGGAACCATTTTTGGGATAGGTGGTACATGGTTTTTGATTACCCACCATGCAACAATTGCAAAGTCCCACAATATTTCTTGAGGAAACTATACTGTGAGTTCATCCTAAACAAAATCTTGAATTATTTTGATATGAGGGACTTCCAGGGAGAGGTGGGGGGTCGGATCAAGATAGACCCGATGCACGACAAGATCCTAGGCGGCAAGCAAGACGAGCTCTCACTAGGTTGGATCATGAGCACATTGTTATCCCTTCCATCATGAAGGAGAGTGTTGAGATAGAAACTTTGTAGGCTATCACCTCTTTGACCCAAAGTGTCATCCAACATGCCACTCCTATAATATAGCACCATCTAGTGGAGTCTTTGAGTGGTAGGCTTCTACCCCATTCATGTCAGGCTTGTGGGGTGAGTTCTTCATATGACCCCACCAACACTTAGGAGGCTGCTACACAAGATACATCTGTAGCTATGGAGATGGAGAGGGCAACTGATATTTTGAATGAGGCTTATGCCATCGATACTTAGGGAAATGTTAGCATGTTCATTGAATTTAGTTTATTAAATTTCAATTTTGAAATACAAGATTAACTAATTTAGTTTTATGATTTTAATAAAATTTCAGGGTCACAGTGTTGATACTGGATACATTGGCCCTACACCTACTTATTACTCCATTGCATCTATCGTTGATGTATGTAACTACTAAAAAATTATAAATTTATTACATGTTAATAGCATTGTTATATGAATGGTATTCTAATATCTGATTTTGGATGTTGAATAGGCTAATATTGGAGGTTTTGTGGGAACACCTCCCAGTGCTAGTGGAGTTAGACAAACCTACACATAGGTAATAGAATAAAGATTTTAACTAATGAATTGTACTTAATAGATTTTTGTAGCTTATATTCATATCATTGATTGCATTGCACATATTTCAAAATCAAAGCATTACTTCACTTTCCATAACTAATAACTAGATGTAGATGACAAAATTTCAAAGTTACAATCTAGTTGTTTAGAAAGTAAACATAAGCAATGATGCAATTACTTCACATAGCATAAGTAATAACTAGGAGTAGCTGCCAATTGCATTTGCTTTTCATGGCATTCTATGAGACCACTTTTTATTGAGGCATATTTTCAAATAGTTTGCTGCCTTGTCTATACTATGGATGCTTGGAAGAAATATATGAAAGAATAATATTAAGCAATATTATAGACAAGGCAATGAGTTGTTTGAAAAAATTCCTTAAAGAAATTCGGTCTCATGGTGATGTCCATCACCATGAGACCCAATTTCTTTGAGGCATTTTTTCAAATAGCTCATTGTCGTTTCTATGCTACCATATTTTTCATACATTTCTACCAAATCATTTTATCAAATAGTTCACTTCCTTGCTAATATGGCTAAAATCCTAAAATAAGGTGCTTTCCAAAAAACTATGGGTTCTTGGAAAAAAAAATATCAAAGAATAATAGTAAGCAATAGAATAGACAAGGCAATGAGTAGTTTGAAAAAATGCTTTGAAGAAATGTGGTCTCATGGTGATGGAATACCATTCCATCACCATGAGACCATATTTCTTAGAGGAATTTTTTCAAACAACTCACCTCCTTTTCTATGCTACCACATTTTCCATACATGTCTACAAAATCATTTTATCAAACTATTTGAGAATTTTTGTTGCTATGGCTAAAAGCCTAAAAAAGGTACTTTCAACCAAACTATGGATGCTTGGAATTTTTTTATCAAAGCATAATAGTAAGCAATAGCATAGAAAAGGCAAGTAATATTTATATTTTCTTGTCATGGAATTCCATGAATATATTCCATTCCATAATAGTAGTTTGATATAATGCTTTGGTAGACATGTATGCAAAATATGGTAGCATAGAAAAGGCGGTGAGCTGTTTGAAAAAATGCCTCAAAGAAATGTGGTCTCATGGTGATGGAATTCTGTTCCAACACCATGAGACCACATTTCCTTGAATTTTTTTTGAAACAACTCACAACCTTTTCTATGCTACCACATTTTCCATACATGTCTACCAAAGCATTTAATAAATCTACTCACTTCCTTGTTGTTATGGCTAAAAGCCTAAATTAGGTACTTTCCAACAAACTACGAATGCTTGGAATTTTTTTATCAAAGCATAATAGTAAGCAATAACATAGACAAGGCAGTGAGTAGTGTGAAAAAATTCCTCAAAGAAATGTGGTCTCATCGTGATGGAATGCCATTCCATCACCATGAGACCACATTTCTTTGAGACACTTTTTCAAACAGCTCATCACCTTTTCTATGCTACCATATTTTGCATACATGTCTACCAAAGCATTTTATCAAACTACTCACTTCCCTACTACTATGGCTAAAATCCTAAAATAGGTTCTTTCCAAAAAACTATGGATGCTTGGAAAACATCTATCAAAGCATAATAGTAAGCAATATCATAGTCAACATAGTGAGTAGTTTGAAAAAATGCCTTGAAGAAATGCGGTCTCATGGTGATGGAATGCTAGGACACATTTTTTTGTAATGGCATTCCATCACCATGAAACCCCATTTCTTTTAGGAAATTTTTCAAAGAGTTCATTGCCTTCTCTATGCTACCACAATTATCGTACATGTCTACCAAAGCATTTTATCAAATGGTTCACCACCTTGTTGCTACGGATACAAGCCTAAAAATAGGTGCTTTTGAACAAGCTATGGATAGGGAAAATAGTAAGCATGATAGTCAGAAATATATAGTTTAAGAAATAATCAAAATTTTCTTCATTATCTCATACATTATAAGCCATGACGTGCATCACTATTGTAGTTTTCATGATTGAATTATTTTTTGTTTTATTTAAATGTTGGAAGTGGATACACCTCCAAATGTTCATAGGGAAATGGAGCTTGGTGTTTTGTCTACGATAGACTCCTTGATTCCCCTCATAGAGGTATGAGGAAGATTACTAAATTTAAATTTATATTCGTTGTTATAGCTGTTAGTTAGTGAAAAATAAAACCATTATTGATTCATAGTTTAATTTCTCTTTATATGGTTTTTATAGGGCTTCAGGACACCTCAACATGGGCATTTGAATATTTCCCTCGTGGAGAGTGATCATCAGATGGAAGTAAGTGATTATTTTGTTAAATATATCATTTTTTATAATATAATTTCTATATATTAATGTCTTTCTTGTTATTGTAACAGATAAGGCTTGACCAAGAACTAAACCCTAGGAGGAGCACCAAGAGAACTCCTAGACCTCAGAATAAATGAGTGACAAACCTATCACCATCTGATCGACAAGAAAAGGGAAAGATTTTATTTTGAGAGCATGGAGAGAAATGACTTTGATTCCAGAGCCCTTTGTTGTATGCCTATATGGCATTCTCATAAGCCTATATAGATATTTAATATATATTTTATACTTATATCAACATATATTGATGTATGCCTACATGGATGTTTGGTTAATACAAATATTTTTTATAGATGGTGTCCATATTTGCATTATAAATCCATGGTTCAATAGATATGAGTTACATGTATTCAAGTGTATACTTTACAAATTACGTGTATACTTTATGACTTATGTGTATTCCAATGTATACTTTATGACTTACGTGTTTTCATGCGTATACCTTGTATTCATGCATATAATTTGTATTAATTTGTGTATACTATGTATTTGTGTGTATACTTCAAGGTTTACGTGTATTTGAGTACTTGTGCTTCCCTTATTCACATGTATGATTGATTTATCCACGTGAATAATTATCAATTGGTTAGCCCTAGCATTGATCATTTTTGTCCTTCATGGTTTTTCTTGAATATTTATTGATTGATGCTAAAAAAATTTATTAGTTGATGCTAAAAAACTTCAATATTTCTAGGAATACTAGTAGAGTTACAAATTACAAAATTGTACAAATTGAAAAGAAAAGATTAATTGTAAATAAATTCACTGATTATTAACTTGATAATTGATTAAGAATGAGTATAATATATATATCAAGAGATGCACCTTCTAGAATGGCAACTGCCAACTAGAAAATAGGCAAAGCATTCCCAATACTTTGGAAGCAATAATCCATCCAAAATTGCAATGGGAGATAAGGAGAATGAACCCACATAGGCATAACTGAATAAAGAATAGTTCACCCTTCATAGCTTGGTGAAACCATTTCCAAACTTAGAAGATCTTAAAGATAAAGAAGAATTATGTTCTATATAATATACAATTAGTACCCACTTTGATGACTACAAAATTTTCAACCATGGGATTATCATGCTTTTTGAAATTTGGTAAGAAGGTTTATTTAAGATCCTTGAGAAATGTATTTCCTAATGATCCCTTGTTCTTACATATCTCAATTTAGTTTAGTTCAAATAGTTCCATGAAATGCTTTATCTAAAAGCAAAAAACACATTTTCAATTGGTATTCCATGAGATGTTTCATAAAAATATTCTAGTATATTTAATCTTTTGATTGGAACAACCCAAGTAAGAAAAAAATACATAATCTTCACAACACTTGCAAAACATAATATTCAAATGAAAATGACAAATGATTCACAACCTAAGTTGTTAATTGAGGAAAAATAAAATGTTTCCAAGTTCCACCATTATACACATTTACAATTGGTTGTATATTGTTGTAAGGGAAAGGAGGATAATTAAAAAACACCTCACGCTTTCTAGACATTAGGATGATCATATTCTTTTTGTGTGGAAAACTTGGACTTCTCAACAGTCGTGTGGATGTTTCTATTTTCGATTGTTCTGCATGCCATCATAAGGGATTGAGCCGGTTGAATGTGGCTTAGAGTGATTTGACATGTTTGGGTGTGAAAGAGGACCATGCCTAGCATAAGCGTACCCATCCAGATGCGTTGGAATAGTTCATTTGGTCACATGAATTACATAACGAAATTTGTATCACTTTAAAACTTTACACTGCTTGCATTTGACATTTTTCCATCAAGTGAAAACTAGACACCACGGGAAAATGACTCCGAGATAACAAAAACTAAGAGAGGTTATTGTAGAGGGGGACAACACAATCCCATAGGCTTAGATGAAGAGTTATTAAGCATCACGGTTTTCGAGTAGTAGCCCGTCAAAGATTGCTACCCTTTTTCACTTTGGACCCTTAAGGGATCGAGTCGGTTGAACGTAGCTCAGAGTGGTTCAGTGTGTTTGGGTGCAAAATAGTACCATGCCTAGTGTAAACCTACCCTCTAGATGCATTGGAACAATCAGTTTGGTCATGTGAGCTGAAAAACAAAAGTTGCACCACTTTGCAACTTTAAACTACTAGTATTTGACACTTTTTCCATCAATTGAAAACTAGATACCACAAGAAAACGACTCTAAGATAACAAAAATTGAGAGAGGTCGTTGTAGAGGGGCCTAACACGATCCTATAGGCTTAGAAAAATATTTTTTAAGCATCATGGTTTTCGAGTAGCAGCCCATCAAAGATTGCTTCCCTTTTGTACTTTTGACCCTTAAGGTATCGAGCCGGTTAAACATAGCTTGGAGTGATTTGGTGTGTTTGGGTGTGAAAGAGTACCATTCCTAGCATAAACGTACCCATCCAGACATGTTGGAATATTTGGTTTGGTCACATGAGTTGTAGAATGAAACTTGAACCACTTTACAACATTACACTACTTGCATTTGACACTTTTTCCATCGAAGTGAAAGTTGGACACCACAGAAAAATGACTTTGAGATAATAAAAATTGAGAGAGGTTATTGTAGAAAGGCCCAACTCAATCTTGTAGGCTCATATGGAGAGTTCATAAGCATCATGGTTTTCAAGTGGCAGCCTGCCAAAGATTGCTACCCTTTTGCACTTTGGACCCTTAAGGGATCGAGCTAGTGAACATAGCTCAGAGTGATTCGACGTGTTTGGGTGTGAAAGAGGACCATTCCTAGAATAAATGTATCCATATGGAAATTTTGGAACAATTTTTTTGGTCACACAAGTTCCAGAATGAAAGTTGCACCACTTTACAACTTTACACTACTTGCATTTGACACTTTTTCCATAAAGTGAAAACTAGACACCATGGGAAAATGACTCTAAGATAACAAAAACTGAGAGAGGTTATTATAGAGGAGACAAAATGATTCCATAGGCTTATATGGAGAGTTTGTAAGAATCACATTTTCTAAGTAGTAGCCCGTCAAATATTGTTTCCCTTTTTCTCTTTGGACCCTTAAGGGATTGAGTCAGTTGAACATAGCTTAGAGTGATTCAACATGTTTGGGTGTGAAAGAGAACCATTCCTAGTGTAAAAATACCCATCTGGACATGTTGGATCAGTCCATTTGGTCACACAAGTTGTAGAACGAAAGTTGCATCACTTTGCAACTTTACACTACTTACATTTGACACTTTTTCCATCAAGTGAAAACTGGACACCATGGGAAAACGACTCTGAGATAACAAAAACCAAGAGAGTTTATTATAGAGGGGCCCAAATCTATCTTGTAGGCTCATACAAAGAGTTCATAAGCATCATGATTTTTGAGTAATAGCTCATCAAATATTGTTTCCCTTTTGCACTTTGGACCCTTAAGGGATCAAGTCAGTTGAACGTAGTTCATAGTGATTCAATGTGTTTGGGTGTGAAAGAGGACCATGCCTAGCATAAGTGTACCCATTCAGACACGTTGGAATAGTCCATTTGGTCACATGAGTTGGAAAATGAAATTTGTACCACTTTGCAACTTTACACTACTTACAATTAACACTTTTTCCATCAAGTCAAAATTGGACACCACAAAAAAAATGACTCTAAAATAACAAAAATTGAGAGAGGTTATTGTAGAGGTACCCTATGTGATCTCATGGATCAGATGGAATGCCCGTAACTGACACGGTAGCTGGGTAATAGGCTATCAAAGATTGCTACCCTTTTGTAATTTGGACTATTAAGGGATTACGTTGCATGAATTTCAAAATTTGAGTAAATATCATTACAAATGTTTATGTGAATAGATGGTATGCCATATTGATATTGATATATAATTTTAATAAATGAAGTTTTTATAATAAGTTAGTCAATTGGTGCTAGTTATAATAGGGAGAGAATAAAAGAAAAAAAGAATGATTGGTAACCATCAATGGTTATTACACTCACTATATTAATAATATGATGTTTACAATAAAATGAGATTTATTTGGTAGTCCTAATTCTTCTATTTTTTCTACAATTGTCTAATATGCTTCATACACCATTCTGAAACCCAAGTGCTTTTACTTGTAGGCACAATGCTTTCTCAAAACTATCAAGTGGTAATACAAAATCATGAGAAAAAAAAACTATATGAATTCCAACATCCCACTTAAATCAAATATTGAATCAATTTTCCTTATTTTCATGCACACAAACTCAACTTATAATATTCTCTCATAATAACAAAAAATACAATTCAAGGATTCCTTAGGTACTTCATTCTCACAAATCTTTTACAATGTCACTCATACATTTGAGATTCTCTTATAATATCTACATCATAGGTGTTCATGATGAGGTTAACTTCAAATTAATAACTTGAAATTCCCTTGATAAGCTTCACACACTCTTTTAGAATGGCTTCAAATTAGAATTGAGATTTATCAAGTTCATCAAAATAAGGATGTTGCATTGCTTTTTTGGTTGAGATTCTCTTGGATGGCTCATAAATCAACATTTTCTCCAAGGAGACAACAATCAATTTTTAGTAGTTTACTTACAAATAGGAAAAGTAAAAGAAGAAAAATAAAGAGCATCCAAAATGGAAATGAAATGAAAATAGATGGAAGGCACTTATAGACAACAAATCCACACCATTTGGTTCCAAGTCAGGAACAACAAGGCTTAAATATTGATGCTTCCATTGAGGATAGGCATGCCAGTCTCTCAACTTAGTCACCCCTAGTCATACATTTTCATTGGGAGTTCCAAGATACCTTGTAACACCGTGCCATGCAACCCTAGAGGAAGTTGCAATTAACTACTTAGAAAAACTATTTTTTTTTTTGTTTAAGTACAATTAACATGCAAGTTCACTACCTAATGCCAACAACCTCTAAGGTTACGAGACAAAGGTTATATAGAACCTCAACAAAAAACATGAATCTAAACCATGTCATTTATTTACTTAAGAAATTGAACACATACATTCCAAATAAGATAAAATACATCAAAGCATAAGAGATAACTTTCAATTTCATTTATCCATAATTAAACAATACGATTACATCTCTCATTCCCTGAATGAGGCAAGTCCAATAAATAAGGTTACAATTACAACTTTCCACCTTGATAACAAATGAGGGGTAGTAAAACACAAGATCAACTGAAATAAATAAGGCATGAAATGAAACTGGATCATACGAGCTCTCCAATTGGAAGTCTCATCCACATGATCAAGAAGAAAAACCCAACAGAGTAAGGTGCATGTTCCACCCAACCAAGTGGAACCCAAAGGTCCACCCCCTGTGCTAGGAGATAGTAACAAGGATTTCTAGCCAAGACCATCTACCTCAAGACATAGGGTAAAACACAACCAAATTGAAACAAATACAAATACATCACTTAAAACAATGGTTACAATGATTCCAAAATTACATAATCAATTGCATCACTAATGCAAACATACTGTTGACTTAGGAGAAGTGTCATCACAATGTTACATGGGTTATCCTGGTAAGTCTTCCTAGGCCTCGGCCCCCATCTCGGGTTATCTTGGTAACCTCTAATGAATTCTGACCCCTCATGTAATCCAATGTGGAATTAGTTATCTTTCGTAGAGACAAGATAACGATCTTTCCATTCCAACCTTCTCATCTCAACCCAAGTCTTAAAAATCCCTTGTGTCCATGAGCGACACATCATTATCTTATTAAATGTTTGATACTACATGATACTCTAATCAGTTAATTACGTTATCATTGGATTAACTAACTTGCAATGAGTTATCCTGGCACCACTTTGTGTGTCGGCCTTCATTGCAAGCCACTCCTCCAAGATAAAACGTGGAACAACTCCACAACCCAAGGGTACACAAGTGCGACCTAAGGATATCAAATCCCTATCCATGACATACAATCAACACATTCCCGTTCATGATAACCGGGTAACAAACTAGATATAGTTAAATGCACTACCCAAGGCAATCCAAAGGTTGACTAACACATTATGACAACCCACATACTTGAAAACCAATCTGCAAGACTTATCCTTCTTTATGACTCAATTTCCCCCAAACGATAACAAAAACAGATCATAATCAAGACGAGAAAGAAGGTGAGAATTGAATTCTACTTTGGATTCACTAAATCCATTTCCTCATTAACATTCAGTAATCTATCGCATTAAATAAATTGAATTTAAATATTTCTTTTACGATAAAGGAGAAATTAACACTAATTATTTAATTTCCCTACTTGTATTTAAATAATGCTAAAATATCCATTTATTTCTACAAATCAAAATACGTTGTTTTAAAATAAATAGTGTTTCCTCATTTCAATATAGCCATTTAAAAATAATTAACTTGACTTGAAAATGTATTATTTAAAATCAAAACTATTCTCCTTTAAAATAATGTTTTAAAATAAAACAATGATTTAACTTAAGTTATCATGTTTTCCATTTCCTCAATTAAATTTAATTCGTGCCCTCAAACAAACATTATTTTAATACATACATATACACATAATATATATATATATACACTTATGTGTGTGTATATATATATATATATTTACATTTAATTAATTAATATATATATATATATATCATATTATAATATTATATAATATAATATTAAATATTAATATATATTATATTAACCATAATATATAATAAGATTTTAATATTATAAAATATAATAATAAAATATTAATATAAATATATATATTTTTTGATATAAAGAAAAGCAACCCACATACTTTTAGGGCATGCGCTCCTTGGATGCCGCACCACACCAAACAGTCGAGCGGCGATTGTATACACAACCAACGCCATTGTTGGTGGTGTGCAAGCGACTCTTACCATAGTGGCCATGGGTTGTGGGGCGTCACGCTGGGCACGGCTCCTCCCCACACGCCTCCCATGGGGGGCGCGGTGGGGGGTGAGCCCCCAACGACTCCCCTCCATTTTCTTTTTAATATATTCCTTTTTTTACAAAAAAAATACAGCGATTTTCAAATCCGCATTGTGGGGCAATTTAAACAATTTGCTAGCATAACCCTCTTTAGAAATACATATAAAATATGTATATATATATGTCAATATATATATATATATATATATATATATATATATATATATATATATATATATATATATATATATATATATATATATATATATATATATATATATATATATATAACATTTTTGTAACTAAATTTACAAAACAAATTGAGAAACCAAAATAAAAAAAATCATTTATAGTCATAATCTCCTTTTTCTTTTGAAACAATCCATTTCAAAAGAGAGGTTTTCTTCCAAATTTTTGAAAACAAGAATCAAACAGGGTTTGTTCTGCAAATCATACAAAAGATTTAAATTCTTTTAACATGATTTTTCAACAACAAAACATATATAAATATATTTTCAAAACAAATAAAATTGAAAAACATGAACCTGGTATGCAAGAGTTTGAGAAGATCCAGATGGTGCATAGATTCTTGCTTCGATTCCCTCTTCAAATCAGCAATTTCCTCAAATTCAATCCAAACCCACAAAAACAACAACAAATCCATTTCTCTCCTCTATTTGCAATTTTTCATACTTGTTGAGAAAAAAATTATGAAGAAAATTCAAATAATAAAGAAAATTCACCAAAATATCCATGCAACCACCCTCATAAATTTTCAAAAACAGAATAACAAATATCTTTTTTTTTTTTATTTTTCCCATTTTTGAATTCCAAAATTCCTAAAATGCAATTTAAAACATTTTCTTTAATTTTTTAATTTCAACAATATATCCATAACTTTAAAAAGAATAACTTAACTTATTTAAACATCATCAATCTAATTTAATTAATAAAACTAATTTAATCCATGATTAAATTATTTATTAATTAATAAAATAAATTACATTACTAACATAACACTAGATCAATTTTCATCCACAATCTAATTACAGAAGCATTTATTTTTCTTTATAACAAATGATCAAAACCATAGAGAAGGGACAATATTCAAAGCAACACAACCTGACTAAGACCCGACGACAGGCTATGACAAGGGTGATGACTTGGCATGGAAAACCTAGCTACTATCTCCCAATCAAATGTCATTGGGCAATGGACATGCTCAAACCTGTGAATCCAGGTGGAGTCAATGTCCTGCACCTGTCAACCTGCGAACAAAGAGTATATCCACATGCATATATATGTCATAATTAAAACACACCATGAAGAGGAAATCACGGAATCGCAGGGCGCTCACAAGCGAGTGATGCAATACCATCCCCTTCACCAATACAGTATTACTAACTGACGTATCTAACATATTACTTTAATCAAAGCATAAAACATCACTAATTTGAATATCCAATTATGCTAATTCAAAACATGTCATCATAATAACATCAAAATACAGTATCATCACATCAAGATACATCATGATAAATAGTGATCAACCGTAACCAAGTACATAGTCAAAGTACAAACACAAACTAAAACATAAAAAGGAGAACAACATTGTTTGCACAACAGAGCAAAACGGAGGGGTATTACATCCCCCCCCTAGGGTCAGGCTTACTCCTGGAAGCCTATGAACAAATAGGGATAAAGCTCCCTCATTCTAGCTACATCTTCCCATGTGGATGATGTGTCATCCCTAGGATCCCACTGGATCCTAACCTGATCAATATCTCACCCTCGAAGAGTGAGTGTTATGCACTCCATTATGGCCATGGGCTCCAAAGCCAGTTTCTCGTCCACTACCTATAATGCATTCCAATCAAGGACATGAGAAATGTCTGGATGGTACACCCGAAGAACTGAGACATAAAAAACATCTTGAATGCACGAGAGACTAGGAGGTAAAGCAAGACGGTAAGCAATTGGACCAATCTTATCAAGTATCTAGAAAGGTCCGACAAAGCGAGGTGCCAACTTAGAGCCCTTCACATAACGGATGGGACTCTTTCATGGACACACCCACAAGAAGACTCTATCGCCTACAACAAACTGACGATCCACTCTATGCACATCCACATACTTCTTCTACCTATCTTTAACTACCACCAAGTGCTCTCTAATCCTATCCACCTACTACTCCATATCCTACAACATCTCAGGACCCAAAACTATCCTGTCCTCTACTCGATTCCAATTCAAGGGAATGTGACATGGTCTCCCATACAATGCCTAGAATGGAGGCATGCCAATAGAACTCTGGAAACCATTATTATAAGAAAAATATACCAAATAGAGATAATCCTCCCATCGTGTCTGTTGGTCCATCACATACATACGTAACATATCCTTAAGGATCTGATTGACCCTCTCAGTCTATCCATCTGTCTCTAGGTGATAAGATGAATTGAAGTTCAACTATGTCCCCATCGCATGTTGTAATGAAGTCTAAAGAACTGAGGTAAACACTGGATCCCTGTCAGAAATAATCTTATGTGGAATACCATGTAACCTCACTATGTCCTCCATGAACACTCTAGCTATTGACGATGCGGTATAGGATGAGCACATAGGTTAGAAGTGTGCCACCTTCATCAACCTATCAAATGTCACCATAATCGCATCATGCCATCTCGAAGAGTTGGGTAAACCAACAATGAAATCCAATGATATTATATCCCACTTCCACTCTAGTACTAAATGCGGTTACAAAAGCCCTGTTGGATGTTGGTGTTCAGCCTTAACTCGCTGACACTCTAGACATCGTGACACATAATCTACAATATCGCACTTCATTCCTGGCTAGAAATACAACTGATGTAAATCTACATGCATCTTCTTCACCCCAGGATGGGCTAAATAAGGGGCATGATGTGCCTCATTCATGACCAAGGTGTGAAGATCACTTGATGAAGGAATGCATATGCATCCCATGTGTATCAATATCTCATTTGAATCTAGAGAATAACCTAAATTTCTGCGCTCAAGAGGTTTGCCTACCTCTATCACTATACTAACCTCTCGATACCAACTATCTGCAGGAAGGGTAGAAAGAATCTAACTCTGCAAATCCACACCAAGAGTCAACTCAGATATCTCATGTCTCCTTCTACTGAGTGCATCCACTATGACATTCTCCTTTCCTTGGATATACTTCACCTCGAATTCATATTCACAAAGAAACTCCATCCAATGCCTCTACCTAGCATTAAGGTTGGGTTGCCTGAAGATATACTGAAGACTTATGTGATCACTGTGCAACTCAAACCTATGGCCAAGAAGGAAATGCCTCCATCTCATCAATGCATACACAACTACCACTAACTCAAGATCATGTGTGGGGTAGTTCGACTCATGATCCTTGAGTTTCCGTGACTCATATGCAATGACTCGACCTTCCTACATCAACACTACACCTAAACCCTCTAAGGATGCATCTGTACAAACTACAAAGTCCCCAGTCAGATCCGGTATCACTAGTATCAGTGCACTAGTCAACTTCTCCTTAAGATTTTGAAACGCTGCCTCACACTTCTTTGACCACTCGAACCTCTTCCCTTTCCTCTGAAGGGTGGTGATAGTATAACCTATCCTCAAAAAACCCTGCACAAAACACCTTTAATAACCCGCTAGCCCCATAAAGCTATGTATCTCTACCACATTCATGGGCACAGGCCAATCTGAGATCGCTTGGATCTTAGTAGGATCCACTAAAATACCTTCCTCTGAGATCACATGCCCAAGATACTAAACCTCAACCTTGAAGAACTCATATTTCGACAGATTAGCAAACAATTGATTATCCTGTAAGAATTGCAATACCTGCAGCAAATGTTCCTCATGCTCTACCATTGTCCTAGAATAAATCAGAAGGCCATCAAGGAACACAAGGACAAATTTGTCTAGGTATGTACAAAATACACCGTTCATCAGACTCATGAACATAGAGGGTGCATTCATCAACCTAAATGGTACTACTGTGAACTCATAGTGACCATACCACATTTGAAACGCTATCTTATGGATGTCTGAGTCAAAGATCTGAAGCTGATGATATCCTAACTTAAGATCAATCTTTGAAAATATGGTGGCCTCCTTGATCTGATAAAATAGATCATCAATCCTAGGAAGCGGATATCGATTCCTGATGGTCACTTTGTTCAACTGTCGGTAATCAATACATAACCGAAGTGATCCATCCTTCTTCTTTATGGAGATAACTGGTTCTCCCCATGGTGAAACACTAGGGTGAATGTATTTCTTCTCTAACAAATCCTCAAGCTGCAAATGAAGCTCTTTCATCTCCTAGGTGGTCATACGATAAGGAGCTTGAGAGATGGGTTTTGATCTAGGTACAAGGTAAATCTTGAAGTCTATGTCCCTCTAAGGTGGCATCCCTAGAATCTCATCTGGAAAGACATCAAAATACTCCTGAAGAATGGGGTGACTATCAAGAGAAACTTTCTCTTCTCCACCTCCCAAATCCAAATCATCCACTGTAACAACAAACAACTGGCAACCCTGATGCACACACCTTCTCAACTACATAGCTGAGATGGCCCTCAAAGAAATCAGCCTCTAGACTGCCACTATCTCTACCTCTCTACTAGATGCCTCAATGCATCTAATTGACTTATGTCAACAATCTATGACCACACTATGTGCCTCCAACCAATCCATCCCTATGACAATTTCATAAGAACCCAAAGGAATAATTTAGAGGTCCATCATATTCTGGATAGGTCCAACCTCCAATCTACACTCTAACACAAGGGAATGTGATGCGACTTTCACACCCGAGGCTAACTCTACCTACCACCTATCGACTTGAATTATCACACCCAATCTACATCGCATCATGATGGAAGAAGAAACGAAGGAGTCTGATGCTCCATAATCAAATAAGATGGTAACTAGGTTACCCATCAACATACCATATGACTCGATGATAGTGCCTCGATGCTCTGACTGGCAGTTATCAACCGCTGCAAAAACCTGATGCCCTCTACTTGCATCACCAACTATCGGCTCAGATGCCACTGGTCCCTATGAAAATCCAAATGTGCCCCTGTTGGGACACATTCTAGCCATGTGACCCTACTGACCACATGTAAAACACTCAATACCTCTGCCATAGCCTCTACCTCCAGATGGTGCGCTAGACTGCTACACACTACCCCTGAAGGTAGACTATGAACTCTGTGTTGGCTAATCAAAGCTAAAGCATTTCACACGCCTCCAATTTCTATCCCACTGCCTCTACTAGAAACTTTTACATTTCCCTTGCAATACCTGGTGCTGCTGCTGACCACCCTGAGATAGCCCCTGCTGAGATCTAGAAGGTACACCTCCCTGAGGCTGACCTCCTCGAGCACTAGATCCTGTCGCTGAACTACTACCAATCTGTACACTCATGTGACCTCCAAGTTCCATAGTTAGATTCTCCTCAACAAGGCGTGCTTTCTCTACTGCCACCTCCATGGTTTTGGGTTCGAAAACCATCACACCACCATTGAGATGAGCATTTAAGCCCCTGATAAAATGGTGCACCAACATACTCTCATCGTCACCAATCCTTGCAAACTATTTGAGCTCATAAAAACGTCGCTCATATTGGTCAATAGATAAGGCATGAAACTCATCGCCTCGACACTGATGCCAACACTTAGATAGTAAACGAGCTCTGAATCACTCTAGGAAGATCTCCCAAGATACTGAATGAATATCAATATGGAGCTTATGCTCCTCTAGTCTCCACCATGTGGATGTGAACCATCTCAGCTACATGATAGCATAATGAGCTTTGGTGTGACTGTCATATGGATGCATAGAAAAAAACCTATCAAGGTCTATGAGCCAAGTCTCAGCCTCTAAACTAGTACCTGATCCATCATATAATGGAGGATGTGCCCTTATTAAGTCCCTCATATGCGACTCAGACTGGGGTGGAACTTCCCTCACAACCGGATTAACCTGAACCTCAACCGACCTCAGACTAAGGAGTGCCAAAGACTCCTCAAGCACTCTACGTGCAGCTTCAATCCCTGGTGGATCTTGTTGATGATCATCGACCCCTAGTGCATTCTGAGATGCTTGATGTTCCTCCTAGTCTGGTATAAGAGGAACAAGAGGAGGAGGGTCATGTTGACTCCCACTACGACTACGTATACAGCCACATCCATGCCCTATACCTCTTCCGCGTTTGGGAGGAATAATCTTGCACAGACACATCAAGGTATTAGGCAAGGTACACAACTAAAAACTTAATGGGTCCATCATAATCCCAGAGTACCCAGTGTTTAAACGTAGGCTCTGATACCATGTGTAACACCCCGCCACGCAACCCTAGAGGAAGTTGTAATTAACTACTTAAATAGACTAAATTTTTTTTGTTTAAGTATAATTAACATGCAAGTTCACTACATAATGCCAACAACCTCTAAGGTTACGAGACAAAGGTTATATAGAACCTCAACAAAAAACATGAATCTAAACCATGTCATTTATTTACCTAAGAAATTGAACACATACATTCCAAATAAGATAAAATACATCAAAGCATAAGAGATAACTTTCAATTTCATTTATCCATAATTAAACAATACGATTACATCTCTCATTCCGCGAATGAGGCAAGTCCAATAAATAAGGTTACAATTACAACTTTCCACCTCAATAACAAATGAGGGGTAATAAAACACAAGATCAATTGAAATAAATAAGGCATGAGAGAGGCATCATTATCTTATTAAGTGTTTGATACTACGTGATACTCTAATTGGTTAATTACACTATCATTGGATTAACTAACTTGTAATGACTTATCCTACCACCACTTTGTGTGTCGGCCCTCGTTGCAAGCCACTCCTCTAAGACAATATGTGGAACAACTCCACAACCCAAGGGTACACAAGTGTGATCTAAGGATATCAAATCCCTATCCATGACATACAGTCAACACATTCTCATTTGTGATAACTGAGTAACAAACTGGATATAGTTAAACACACTACCCAAGGCAATCCAAAGGTTGAATAACACAATACGACAACCCACATACTTGAAAACCCATCTGGAAGACTTATCCTTCTCTATGACTCAATTTCCCCCAAACGATAACATAAATAGATCACAATCAAGACGAGCAAGAAGGCGAGAATTGAATTCTACTTTGGATTCACTAAATCCATTTCCTCATTAACAATCAGTAATCTATCACATTAAATAAATTGAATTTAAATACGTCTTTTCAGATAAAGGAGAAATTAACACTAATTATTTAATCTCCCTACTTGTATTTAAATAATGCTAAAATAACAATTTATTTCTACAAATCAAAATACGTTGTTTTAAAATAAATATTGTTTCCTCATTTTAATATAGCCATTTAAAAATAATTAACTTGACTTGAAAACGTATTATTTAAAATCAAAACTATTCTCCTTTAAAATAATGTTTTAAAATAAAACAATGATTTAACTTAAGTTATCATGTTTTCCATTTCCTCAATTAAATATAATTCGTGCCCTCAAACAAACCATTATTTTAATACATACATATACACATAATATATATATACACTTATGGGTTTATATATATATATATTTATATTTAATTAATTTATATATATATATATATCATATTATAATATTATATAATATAATATTAAATATTAATATATATTATATTAAATATTAATTTATATTATATTAACCATAATATATAATAATATTTTAATATTATAAAATATAATAATAAAATATTAATATAAATATATATATTTTTTGATATTAAAAAAAAGCAACCCACATACTTTTAGGGCACACAGTCCTTGGATGTCACGCCATGCCAAATAGTGGGGCGACAGCTATATACACAACTGACGCCATTGTTGGTGGTGTGCAGCGCCACCAACAATGGCAACGACTGTGAACACAATGACCATGGGTTGTGGGGGGTCACGTTGGGCATGGCTCCTCCCCACATAGCTCGAATGGGGGGCGCAGTGTGGGGTGAGCCCCTAGCGCCTCCCCTCCATTTTCTTTTGAATATATATTTTTTTTTTACGAAAACAATACAGCGATTTTCAAATCCATATCCTCGGGTTTTAAAAAAACAAAATTAAAACAATTTTTCCAGCATAACCCATCTTTAGGAAATAGATATAAAATATGTATATATATGTATATTTATATATGTCAATATATATATATATATATATATAACATTTTTGTAACTAAATTTACAAAACAAATTGAGAAACCAGAATAAAAACTATCATTTGCAATCATAATCTCATTTTTCTTTTGAAACAATCCATTTCAAAACAAAAGATAAAGAAAATTCACCAAAATATACATGCAATGACCCTCATAAATTTTCAAAAGCAGAATAACAAATATTTTCTTTTGTTTGAATTTTCCCATTTTTGAATTCCAAATTTCCTAAAATGCAATTTAAAACATTTTCTTTAATCTTTTAATTTCAACAATATATCCATAACTTTAAAAAGAATAACTTAACTTATTTAAACATCATCAGTCTAATTTAATTAATAAAATTAATTTGATCCATGATTAAATTATTTATTAATTACGTTAAATTAATTAATAAAATAAATTACATTACTAACATAACACCAGATCAATTTTAATCGACAATCTAATTACAGAAGCATTTATTTTCCTTTATAACAAATGATCAAAACCATAAAGAAGGGACAATATTCAAAGCAACACAACCCAACTAAGACCTGACGATAGGCTATGACAAGGGTGATGACTTGGCATGGAAAACGTAGCTACTATCTCCCAATCGAATGTCATTGGGGAATGGACACGCTCAAACCTGTGAATCCAGGTGGAGTCGATGTCCTGTACCTATCAACCCGCGAACAAAGAGTATATCCACATGCATATATATGTCATAATTAAAACACACCATGAAGAGGAAATCACGAAATCGTGGGGCACTCGCAAGCGAGTGATGCGATACCATCCCCTTCACCAATACAATATTACTAACTGACGTATCTAACATATTACTTTAATCAAAGCATAAAACATCATTAATTTTAATATCCACTTATGCTAATTCAAAACATGCCATTATAATAACATCAAAATACAGTATCATCACATCAAGATACATCACGATAAAATAGTGATCAACCGTAACCAAGTACATAGTCAAAGTATAGACATAAAATAAAACATAAAAAGGAGAACAACATTGTTCAGACAACAAAGAAAAATGGAGGGGTATTAGATACCTATTGCACACAACACCTCTCATGAATAGAATAACTTCAAATTCAAGATGCTCTTATAATGTCTACATCATAGGTGCTCATGATGAGTTTAACTTCAAATGAATAGCTTGAAATTCCCTCCCTAAGCTTCACAAACACTTCTATAATGGCTTAAAATCATAATTGAGATTTGTCAAGATCATCAAAATAAGGATGTTGCATTGATTTTTTCGCTGGGATTCTCTTGGATGGCTCATAAATCAGAATTTTCTGCAAGGGGACACCAATCAATTTTTAGTAGGTTACTTACAAATAGTATAAGTACAAGAAGAAAAAGAAAGAGCGTCCAAAATAGAAATGAAATGAAAATAGATGGAAGGCACTTACATACAAAAAATCCACACCATTTGGTTTTGACTCGGGAACAACAAGGCTTAAATATTGATGATTCTATTGAGGATAGGCATGCCAGTCTCTCCTATTAGTCACTCCTGGCCATACATATTCATTGGGAGTTCCAAGATACCTATTGCATACAAAAACCTCTCATTAATAGAAATCTATATCCTACACCATTTTTTTGAGAATATTCTACATCATTTTTTTTGCATATTTTTGAGAAAAAATAAAATACCATTGAACTGTGTATCCTTTTCCATAGTTTTAAACATAAAGTGTGCTATATTTTCAAGTCTTATAACTTCATCAATCACCTACATACATGATATAAACATTATATGATAGCATTTGCATCATAGAATTGGAATCATACAAATTAATGTGCATACAAGTATAAATTAATAAGAACCAATGTGCATACTTACAAATTAATCCAACGAACCATCTAGGTTTTCTCTACTCTTTATTGTGTCAAATATTTCCTTATGGTCAAACTCATAGACCTTCCACAAGGTCTTGTTCAAAGGTCTACCCCCATATTTGGTCAAATGAACATTGGATGCCATGATAAGGTTCGAGTAATGAAGAATCTTTTGATGTGTGTCAAAGTCCTGAAACAACCAATATTTAACACTCTAATGTGGGTACCTTCTAAGCCACATTCCAATAACAACAATTGAGACTATATGGTATTCGATGTTTTCTCCATCTATCACTAGGGCCTCCAATTTGTTTTTGGCCTCAACACTATGACACAAGTAATAGTTTGTTCCATATTCACTTGCGATAGATGGTGTCCCTCCATATTCACTTGTGCTTAATGGTGTCCCTTCATATTCACTTGCAATAGAGGGTGTGTCTCCAACTACAATATCCAATTCTATCTTAGCACAAAGCTTTTTCATTTGTGCCACCAATTCCTTTTTTTTTTTTTGATGGTTGATGTTCCTCTTGAATTGGTTTATTTTCATCAATCATATCCAATTTATTCTTCTCACGATATCTCCTCATTTGTTCTCTATGTTTTCCTTTATTGGTTTCATCCTCTTCGTCAGTTGGTTTATTCCTTGTTTGTTTCCTTGACATGGTGGATAATGTTTCCTATAGCATGATAATGAGACAAATATTAGTTCCTAAAAAATAAATTGATACAAATAAATGAAATATATGTCATTCAAGGCTTCATACAAAATACTTACAAATCATCTTGTAGAAGAGTATTTCTAGCATAGAAAAAGGTCACATGAATTTTTTTGATGGAATGCCTTAAAGAAATGTGGTAATGTGCCATGCCATGATTGCAAGATAGGCTCAAAATGGAAGCATGGGCAAGGAATTTTAATTTTTTAACAATAATATTTTCCTAGACATGTATGCAAAATATGGTACCTTTGACAAGCTAGTGAGCTCACTAGCTTGCCAATGTCGTAGGGTTGACAAGGTAGGGGCAACATATGCCTCAATAGAAATGGGGTCTCATGGTGATTTACATCATCTTGAGACCCCATTTCTATGGGGCATCTTCTCAATGCATGCCTCAAAGAAATTGGGTCTCATAGAGATGTACATCACCATGAGACCCCATTTCTATGGGGCATTTTCTCAAGCTACCCCTACCTTGTGAGCCCTACCGAATTGGAAAGCTAGTGAGCTAACTAGCTTGCCAATTCTCACATGATTTTTTGGACGGAATTCCTTAAAGAAATGTGGTAATGTGGCACACCATGATTGCAAGATAGGATCAAAATGGAATCATGGAAAATGAATGTGAATTGTTTGACAATAAAATTTTGTAGAAATGTATGCAAATTATGGTAGCACTGACAAGCTAGTGAGCTCACTAGCTTGCCAATGCAGTAGGGTTGACAAGGTAGAGGCAGTGTGAACAAATGCCTCATTGAAATGGGGTCTTGGCATGTGGTAGGGTTGACAAGGTAGGGGCAGCGTGAACAAATGCCTCATAGAAATGGGGTCTCATAGTGAAATGGGGTCTCATGGTGATGTACATCACCGTGAGACACCATTTCTATGAGGCATTTTTTCATGTTGCCCCTACCTTGTCAACCCTACTACATTGGCAAGCTAGTGAGCTCACAAGCTTACTAAATCTCACATGATTTTTTGGATGGAATTCCTTAAATAAATGTGGTAATATGGCATGCCATGATTTTAAGACAGGCTCAAAATGGGGGCATGGACAAGGCATGTGAATTGTTTGACAATAATCCTTTGGTAGAAATGTATGCAAAATTTCAACTCTACCCTAATCCCTCAACGGTCAACCCTTAAACCATAATCCGTCAACCCCTATACCCTCTACCCTATGCATTGGACCCTCAACCCTAATACACAACCCTATACCCTCAACCTTAAAACCTCAACCCTCAACCCTTAAACCCTCTACCCTCTACCCTATACATTAAACCCTCAACCCTCAATTCTCAACCCTCAACCCTTAATCCCTCAATCTTCAACCCTCAAACCCTAAACCCTCAACCCCGATACCCTCTACCCTATGCATTGGAAACTCAAACCTATTCCTTCAACCATATGTACCCTCAACCGTATACCCTCAACCCTTAAACCCTTGAACAATCAACCCTAAAACCTAAACCCTCAACCCTCAACCCTTAGCCCTTAAACCGTAAACCCTCTAACCCTCTACCCTCTACCCTCTACCCAATACCCTCTACACTCAACCCTAATCCCTCAACCCTTAAATCCTTAAACCAAAGTAAACCCTCTACCCTAATCCCTCAATGCTCAACCCTTAATTCCTCTACCCTTAAACCATAAAACCTCAAGCCTCTTCTCTCTACCCTCAACCCTCAAACCTTAAACCCTTAAACACTCAACACTCAACCCTAAACCATAACCCTCAATCCTCAACCCTTAAACCATAAACCCTTAAACCCTCTACTTTCTACCCTCAACCCAATACCCTCTACCCTCAACCCTAATCGCTCAACCCTTAAACCCTTTAAACAAAGTAAACTGTCTACCCTAATCCCTCAATCCTCAACCCTTAAACCCTAATCCCTTAACCCCTATACCCTCTATCCTATTTATTGGACCCTCAACCCTAATCCCCCAATCTTATACCCTCAATCATATACCCTCAACCTTAAACCTTCAACCCTCAACCCTCAACCCTCAACCCTCAACCCTTAAACCCTATACCCTCTACTTTCTACCTTATACATTAAAATTTCAACCCTCAATTCTCAACCCTCAACCCTTAATCCCTCAATCCTCAACCCTCAAACTCTAAACCCTCAACTGTGATACCCTCTACCCTATACATTGAACCCTCAACCATAATCCTTCAACCATATGTACCCTCAACCATATACCATCAACCCTTAAACCCTTGAATACTCAACCCTAAACCCTAAATCCTCAACCCTCAACCCTTAAACTCTTAAACCCTCTACCCTCTACCTTCTATCCTCTACCCTCAACCCTAATCCCTCAACCCTTAAACCCTTAAACATAAGTAAAATCTCTACCCTAATCCGTCAACCCTCAACACTTAATCCCTCTACCCCTAAACCCTCAACCCTCTACCCTCTACCCTCTACCCTCAACCGTCAACCCTCAACCCTCAATCCTCAAACCCTTAAACACTCAAACCTCAACCCTCAACCTTTAAACCCTCTACCCTCAACCCAATACCCTCTACCCTCAACCCTTAAACCCTTTGTGTGTGGAAAATATGTGTAAATGGAATAATAACAACACACCTTAATGAAACACTATTAGAGAATTCAAATGAAAGATTTAATCTATTTGAAGGATAATAAAATCTCTAAAATCATTCCATTGCTCTCTAACTCCAAGAATTTATTAAATAAAAGTGGCTTCAGATTGTGTGCATTGTGATTGTTAAAATGACAATCTAGAGAATGAGAATGATAAACTAAATGATATGTTGTGATGAAATGATTGATAATGAAAGCTATACGATACCGTGATACTTGATATTGATATGATATGATTAACTATTGTAAACTAAGATGCCACTGATATGAAAACCATGATTGTAATCTAATATGATTGCTAAAATGATCCTATCTAATAATTGCTGAAATGTTGTATGTTAAATTTCTCTAATATGATTCCCATAGAGTAAGAATGCAAAAAGTTGGGATACCTTTTGTTGTAGCAAGAGGTTGCTTTTATAGATTTTCAAAGGTAATTTGTGATGTGGAAACAAGCAATGGTTTAGATTTTATCTCGATAAATCAATGGTAGAAGATGAAGAAGCGGGAGAAGAAGGGAAATGCTTTCTCCCAGCAAAACATTCTAGCAAGTGATCAAGAAGAAATTATGGAAGAATGAAGCCAACTATTTCCAGTTGTTCCAAATTAGCTAGAAAGATAAATCATAATTTAATACAACTTGAAGCTTTCAACTTTATTGAGAGAAAAGTTGTAGAAATGTGCTTAATTGGAAATTTGAGTTATTCGGTTTTGGAGGGAAGATATATTATTAAATAAAATAATTGAAATTTGTTTATTTAATAAAAAGGGGATGATAATTAATCAAACTATGTGATTTTGTTTATTTAATTAAGATACAAGAAAATAAAATGTTAAATATATAAATAAATATTTCTATTTATTTATAAATAGATGAATTAAAGGTTAATTAATCAGACTTTTCCAGACCATATTTAGGTGTATACATTTTTCCCCTCTTTGAAGTGATGTGTTTACACATTGCTTCAAAGAATAATTTTTTTGCTAGTACTGACAAAAAAAATTTGATATGCTCCAGATGCTGATTTTTGAATGATAACAGATAGATGCCCCCTTGGGAGATAAATCGATGAATTTTTAGGATTTTTTGAAATTTTTCTTTATTTTTTTTTTTTGATAATTTGATGATGATTTGATATTGAAGTGATTTATCTCCCGAAAAATGATGTGAAAGTTGTCTCATTGATGAATTGATGAAATAATCCCCTTTGAAAAATAAAATAAATCAACCCCATAAAAATCCCACTTAATTAGCCTAAACATAGGTAAAAAGTTGGATTAGAAGCTCATTTGTGAATTTTGATTTTGAAATTTGAGAGTGATTAAGCAAATTAGTAACTTTTGAGCAAGATGGTGATTCCCTACCACACACATCGATTTTAGTGTGTGCGATGTCATAACCACCCAGTAGTGTATGGACCTTTGGTATGTACCCCGATAAACCTCGTAATTCATGCAATTTCTTTTCTTACTCTTTTCTCATTTGAATTCTTCTTTTTTAGTTTTAGCACTTTTTCAACTCGATGTAGTTCATAGGATGTTTGTTATAGTGCATAGAATGTAACTGCGCATAGAAGTAGATTTGTAGCACATAGATAGGTTGAAATAACACATTTACAAAATTAGCTCGCATAGATAGGCTAGATTAGAGCATCCATAAGAATCACATATAGATAGGCTAGATTAGTGCATTGAATTACTGATATAGCGTATCTAGGCAAATAGCTCATTGATAGCATGATTTAGTGCATTGGCCACTTGAAATGGCACATTCACCATTTTAGCACATTAATAGATTGTTTTGGTGCATTGGTGAATTTAAATGGTGCATTGACTTTTTTAGCGCTTTAATAGACTATTTTAGTGTATCCAAGTCAGAAAAGATGAAATTTTTAGTAAACTCCCTGATTTTAATGTTCTTCAATCGCGTCAGCCTTTGATGTGATTTTGATTGATGATCCTAATAGGTTTAGATGATTCTTGATCTCATGATAGGTGAGATTTAGTGATTGATTGATCATAATTGACCTCATGATAGGTGAGGAACAATCACGTATAGATAGGCTAGATTAACACATTGAATTACTGATATAGTGCATCTAGGAAAATAGCGCATTGATGGCATGATTTAGCATATTGGCCACCTGAAATGGCACATTCACCATTTTAGTGCATTGATAGATTTTTTTGGTGCATTGGTGAATTTATATGGCGCATTGAACTTTTTAGCGCTTTGATAGACTGTTTTAGCGCATCCAAGTCAGAAAAGATGAATTTTTTAGTAAACTCCTTGATTTTAATGTTCTTTGATCGCATCAACCTTTGATGTGATTTTGATTGATGATCCTGATAGATTTAAATGTTTATTGATCTCATGATAGGTGAGATATAATTATTGATTGATCATAATTGACCTCATGATAGGTGAGGAACAATTATAACTTGATTGATTAACCTCATGATATTTGAGGTTGAATGATTGATAAACCTCATGATAGGTGAGATTGAATGATAGATTGATGCTCATGATATTTGATCAAAGTCTCACCAAGAGCTGATTAGATTGATAGGTTGATTGATTGCTAAGATTTACTGATTTGTGATCT
Source organism: Sequoiadendron giganteum (assembly GCA_007115665.2). Lineage (NCBI taxonomy): Eukaryota > Viridiplantae > Streptophyta > Pinopsida > Cupressales > Cupressaceae > Sequoiadendron > Sequoiadendron giganteum. The sequence goes on from CM021102.1 coordinate 385,768,345, forward strand.
TTTGTGATGATAGGATCCTTTAGCGAATTTGAAGATTCGCTAGCGATTTCCTAGGACATGGGATTTGATACCTTAGCTAGTGTAGCCTAAGGTAGCTATTATTGCATGATATGGTTTTTCCTCACTTCTAGATATGCCTTAGATTAGAATTAATAGGGTTCGCTTGATAGATTTAACAAAGAGGTGGAATAGCGAGCATAACACCTTTTGCTTACCTATCGGTGAGATGACAGTGACCCTAGAGGATGTATACCGCATTCTCAGGATACCTATGGTGGGAGAGCTTGTGTTGTATGACCATATTGAGTAGGGAGATATCAATGCCTTGCACAAAGTGTTTGAGGATGATAGGATATGTTGTTATGAGATTCCTTGGAGAGAGATGTTTGATGCATATGCTACATTGCCATCCATTCTTGTTGGTTTCATTGGGGGTTTCCTTTGTCCCAACCATAGGTCAAAGGGACTCTTAGTTGGTTGGGGATGGATCCTAGAGTAGATTATTGTACAAGGTACTAGATATGCTTGTAGGGTCTATTGTATGTTAGCCCATTTATACCATGATTTACACCAGATAGTTTACCTCGAAGGGCATAGTTTGTCGGTCGGAGTGAAATTGTTATAGATCTGGGCATGGGAGCATATTTCCATAATGAGTCCTATTGAAGATAGGCAACAAACATTTGGGAGACCATATGTCCATGGCTTCACAAGTCTATTTTTTTAGCATAGGATGGGAAAATTGGATTATTGGAGGCATATGCTTGATGATCTAGAGTCTGTTGTATGGTGGTCCTATATTGGATGTGAGCAATGATTAGAGGATGTCACTGAGATGCTGTATTTGTGCATGTCCATGTATCTGATTGGGAGGACCTAATTTATTATTGAGAGATTCTTGTTGAGGAGGGTTATGCGGCAGTATGGTAGATTACAAGGTATGCCATAGGGTGTCGCTCACTATGCATGGTGACAAATGGATGCTACAGAATGGGCACCCACCCTATCCTATGATGTAGTAGTTGAGAAGTACTAGGGTTTACAACTGATTATTTAGGATTACCATCTAGAGGTTATTGAGGATCCAACATCTTAGGAGTATGCATAGTATCTCTTACTACATCCATTCCCACGGATCTTGATCCCAAATGAGGAAGTGTCATTATTAGATGAGGAGGAGAGAGTAGTTGTACATGGTCATAGGTGGAGGAGAGATGGAAGAGATGGGGAGGAGGAGATGGAGGAGGAGGAGGAGGTGTCAGAGGAGGAGATGGAAAATGAGGAGGCAACGAGCAGTGATGATGACAAAGATAATGGAAATGGGGGTGGCAGAGGTGGCAAGAACACATTTGATGTGAGAGATTTCATGGTGCCTTGATGGAGGAGGTATTTGGTGGTAGTTGCACGACAACGTGTGTAGATTGGACTACCCTCGTAATAGTATTAGACACAGATAACTACATTACAAGTACAGGTTCAGACACTACATCATCAGCTAGCTCAAGTGTAGATATTGTTAGCCCAGGCACAATCACAGATAGCTACATTGACGGTTGAGTGAGATGTAGCTAGGAAGAAGGGTAAGTAGATAGTAGCCTTATCTAATAGACTACAAAGAGTTGCAGAGGGGACCAACATCAGTGACATGATGAGAGAGGTTACCCGAGTCACTAGAGAGGTCGAGTACTACCGAGGCCAATGTCATGTAGTTGTTCCAGTATAGCAAAGGGTGAGCTACGCTCAGTCTAGATCGACACGCAACCACTCCCAGACCACCAGTATGGGTGTGACACAACTAGCATGGTAAGATCCTAGTCTAGACCTAGGTACAGGTGCAGCAGGTGTGGGACCATTAGGTGTAGGATTAGCGAGGTTAGTGAGGTCTGGGGGGAGCACCTCATAGCTTTCATGATCATCCTTGATGCATTTTTGAGACATTGGATGATGTATAGTCCGATTTTTGACTCACTGCCATTTGGATATTGCATCTCTTGACATTTATGTCACACATCACTGTATACTTGACATTATGATTTTTGAGATTTATATTATATGTGGTAGATTCCTGATCTATATGATTTCATGATGTTTTTCTATGATATATTCATTTATTTTCCACATTCTACATGTTGTGTGATGCGTATATGATGATGATGTGAATATGCATTGATAAAATTTTATGATGTTGATATGAATATGCCATGAGATGAATGTGATATTGTGAATGAAATGGATTTATGATGATGCAAATGATATGTAATGCAATTTTTTATTTATATTTTGTGATGCAAATTTGTATGATCTAATGCATGGATAAATGTATGATATGATAATGCAAATATATGATCAAATGTATGGATGAATTAATGATATGATTATGAAAATATATGTGTTATGCCAATGATTATCCAACTATATGAGAATGATAATTTTTTTGTTAATTTCAAGTATACTCAATCCATTAAATGATAAAGATAACATTGTTTTTGAAATCTTTACCAACTTAGAAACAATTTATTCTATAGATGAAAAGCGAATATGAATGTAATCTAATTTAAGTATGCAAATCTACATATGCAAAAATTGTCATCTTAATAATCCATTTAGCGTTCGTTTTATCATCATTGATCCTTTAAAATGTTGAAAGTGAGTACAAGCATCGATGGTATAAGTTAGACCATGATCACCTGAGTACTTCTTTCATGATTTTTGATATTGTAAGTTAGCACAAGAATCTAGGTATAATTAAACCAAGATGACCTGAGCATTTATTGCATAAAGTAGACAAGAATCAATCATTTTCCTATTTTAATCCAAAATGTCATTAGTGATACTTGGTAGATCATGTCTCACGATAATTCACACAACAATAATGATCAATTCACAGATAGTAGACAAAGAAAAATCATACTTCTTCCTTGCTTCTCTATTTCATTACATCATTGAGTTGCTCCAAAGATATGATAACACAAACCAAAGTACAACATTTAAACATTGAAGCTAAAGTGATAAAATCTTGATTCAAAAGAATATCATCCATTTAGATTTGTTTTGATTGATTGATTTAAGCTGTTTGATTTGGATGGTTTTATTTTTTGATAAGCAATGATTTATTGTTCAATGTTGGGTTTCCCTATGACCATTGTGTTTTTTGTGTTGTCATACTAATATTTGTTCGTTTGTTTAAGCCCATAGTTTATTGCCCCCGGTGAGTTCAGGATTTGCCCCCAAGCTATGGTGAGACATGACCGCATTGCCATAATTTGTACATGACCGCATTGCCATGATTTGTACATGAGATTCTCAATGATAAGTAGAATGATGGTGAAAGTGAATGACCAAGATGTGCTCAAATAGATGGAACAACTAGTCTATCACAAATAGCGCCTGTTGCCAGGTTTTCATTACTTGTTTTTATTGCACTTTTTAGATTTTAGATTTTTTCCTTTTTCTCCCTTTTTAATTTTTTATTTATTTTCTTAATATTTTCAATTTTTTGTTGTCACCAAGATGCCTATTTGCCAGGTTTTCATCAAGATGACAATTTTTTTAGGACATTTTTTGATGTTTTTTTTGTATTTTTCAGAACTTTCACCATGCACCAGATAATTCAAGTATAGAAATTCCTAAGATGGATAGTGTTGATAGTTTCATCAAACAACTCCCCTTTAGGTGTAGACAATTGATAAGCTCCTGATCCATATACTGATATGATGATGAAGGGACCTAGCCAATTTGGTTCAAACTTACCCTTCTTTTCATGATCATATTGATTATGAGGGTTTTCCCTTAATACCAAGTTACCAACCTAAAATGCCCTTGTTTTGACTCTTTGATTGTAGCTTCCAGACATCCTCTTTGATATGCTTTCAAGTGATCCATAACTTGTTGACGGTGCTCATCTAATAGTTCTAGCTCTTGAAGTCTAGACAATCGATAGTCCTCATCTGAAATGATCCCCTTTAGTGACACATAGAGTTATGGTATTTCAACCTCAATAGGTAGAATGGCCTTTGATCCATATACCAAGGCATATAGTGTAGCTCTTGTAGGTGTTCTGACACTACTTCTGTATGCCCACAAACTAGGATTCAATTGAATGTGCCAATCATGTCCAACATTGTTGACCATTTTCTTTAAGATTTTTAGTATAGTTTTGTTTGAGGCCTCTACCTGGCCATTTTCTTGAGGATAATATAGTGTTGAAAAGTGATGCTGGATATGAAACTGCTCACACAATTCTTAAAAGGTCTACCATTGTTAGTGATAATAGACTAAGGAACACCATACCGACAGATAAGGTAATTTAAGATAAAGGATGAAATTTGTTTTCTTGTGATCGTAGTTAGGGGTACAGCTTCAATCCACTTTGTAAAGTAATTTGTAGTAGTGATAATAAATTTATGTCCAGTGAATGAAGAAGGGTAAATTTTAACTACCATATCTAGTCCCCACTAATAAAAAGGCCATGTTTATGCAAAGGGTTGTAGCTCTTGTGCTAGTGCATGGATAAGGTTGCCATGGATTTGATATTTTTGGCATTTCTTCACATACTGAAAAGAATCCTCCATATTCGACCAATAATACCCCAAACAGAGGAGTTTCTTCGCTAGAGTTAGACCACTCGAGTGAGTCCATAGATTCCTTCATGAACCTCATGTAAGTTTGTCTCAAATTTTTCATGTTCTAGACACTGTAGGAGATTACCATCAAGACCTCGATGGTAAAGTATGTCAGCAATCAAGGTATGTTGTGCGGCTTGGCGAATGAAGTTTTGTTTTTGGTTTCAGGAAAGATTAGGAGGAAGTGTATTGTCTTTCAAGTAAGTATAATATTCCCATAGATGGAGGTTTCAGGGTCAACGATATGGCATATGGTTTGGGATTCAATATTTTCATAGGCAATATTAGACGCTTGTTCTACCATAAACTCATAACGTCTTCACTTTTTTGGTATCTGTAAGAGAAGAAATTGTAGCCATAACATCAACAACTTTGTTTTCTGCTCTTGGTATCTATTCAAAATTTATTTCAGTAAAATACTTTTTCAAATCATCCACCATTCTCTTATATGGAAACAACTTGTCATCCTTTGTCTGATAATCATCATTTACATGATTAATGACTAGTTGTGAATCTCCATAGACCTGCAGCTGTGTGATATTCCATTCAACAACTACTTTGATGCCAATGATTAATGCCTCGTATTCAGCTACATTATTTGTACAAGGAAAGTTGAGTCTGTAGGACTTTGGAATGGTATGTCCTTGAGGTGTGATAAATAAGGTTCCAACACCTAATCCATGTTACATGTAGGATCCATCAAAATATAGCATCCATTATTGTGGTGTGATGGTAAGAACATTCACATCAGGAAATTAAATGCTCATTGGATAATCATCTAGTAGAGGAGCTTCAACTAACTGATCAGCTATCACTTGTCCCTTGATGTATTTTCGATCTACATACTTGATATCAAACTTGCTCAAGATCATGACCCATTTGGCTAGCCTTCCTATTAAAGCAGCTTTGTTGAGTAAGTATTTCAGTGGATCAATCTTAGCTATGAGTTTAATTGTATGAGTTAGCATATAATGGTGTAGGTGTTGAGTAGAAAATACTACCACTAAAAAATATTTCTCAATGAAGGTGTAATTGATCTCATAACCATTCAAAGTTCTATTGATATAATAAACAACTTGTTCCTTTCCTATAGGATCTTCCTATGCCAATAGAGTGCCCAATGAAATATCAGTTGTTGCTATATAAAGTAATAATGGCTTTCCTTCTATAGGTGGCACCAGTATTGGTGGAGACATCAAATATTATTTTAGCTGATTGAAAGTAGTTTCACATTTTTCATCTCATTTAAAAGAGAAATTTTTATGTAACAAGTGATTGAACAAATGACTCTTGTCTATTAGTTGAGAAATGAACTTTTGGATTGACTAAAGCCTTCCCTGTAGAGACCATAGTTGACTGATGTTTCTAGGTGGCAACATCCCCATGATAGCCTTGACCTTGGTGGGATCCACTTCAATAACTTTCTTTGAAACTATGTATCCTAGAAGCTTCACCGATGTTACACCAACCACACATTTCTTAGGATTTAATCTGCATTGAACCTTTCTAGATGAGTGAATATTTTGTCTAGGATCTCAAGATGTCCTTCTCTTATATGATTTTTTCAATATATCATCCACATAGTCCTCCATAAAAGTGTGCATCATGTTGTGTAAGATGGTGGCCATTGCTCTTTGATATGGAGCCCATTCGTTTTTCAACCCAAAAGGCACGACGTTCTAGCAAAATGTTCCCCATGGACATGTGAACGTCATTTTCTTTTGATCCTCTAGTGCTATCTTGATTTTATTATAACCTAAAAATCCATCCATCAATGATATCATAGTGTGTTTCATTGTCAAGTCCACAATAATATCAATGTTAGACAGTGGAAAATTGTCTTTTGGACATGCCTTGTTCAGATCCCTAAATTTGGTACATATCTTGATACTGCCATCTAGTTTGGAAATAGGTAAAATATTAGAGATCCACTCAATATAATCAATATATTGAATGAATCCAGCGTCTAACAGTTTCTTATGCTCTGCCTTCACCAACAATGCAATATGTGGGTGCATTTTTCTTAATTTTTTCTTGACAGGTTCCACTCCCATTGGTAAAGATAGATGATGCATCAATAGATCTAGGTCTAAGCCTAGAATATCAGAGTAAGACCAAGAAAAGCTGATTTTTCATTCCTCAAAGAACTTGGTGAACTCCAGCTTTTCTTGTTCAATCATAGATGCTGCCAGATGCAATGTCTTCACTTTTTCTATTGTGCTAAGATTGATAGATTGAGTTGTCTCAACCAACACTGATGACATGTCATGATAGTGTTTTGGAAGAGTGTCAAATCCCCCATCCTTCAATGCCTCATAGAGGTTTTCATTATCACATGCACTCTTTATTTTTACTTTTTTAGATCTAACACTACCATTAAATGGTTTTCACCATTAGATCTTTCATTCATATTTTTATTTTTCCAGCTAGAAGATTTGACACCCTCCTAACTTGAAGCTTCATTATGATTTTTATGGATAGAACTCATGTTAGGTTTTTCAAAAACATAGAAATTTAATGATCACATCATCATTCACAAAGAGAGGTATAGTGATAGGTTCAGTTGGTTCCTAGTTGATAAGTTCAGGGTGTAGTGAGGGTAAAAGGTCATCAGATTGACTCAAGTCAAGGGTAGTAAGGGTTTTGATAGCAACATTCTCAAAGTTATCAATTGCGATGTCGAGGTCTATGACATTACTCTCTTCCAAATCATCTAGTTCGCTCGATATCTACTCATGCTCACTTGAGCCATCGATATTTTGTGATCCAAACACAAGAGGTCTAGTCCCTGATCTTTTTCCTCATCAGTGTAGGTGCATATATTTGTATTACATTTATTTGTTTATCATGAGTAGAATCCTTAGATAATGAATACAACTCATACTCATTTGAGTCAGTTTCATAGTTGTCACTAGCTTGCAGTTGTAGGATTCATTCTACAAACTTTTGGGTGGCTTCTTCCTCTATTTCCTCTTTATATCCCAGACCGGTATTGTCTTTTTCTTGAAGTGTGAAAGGTTAAAAATGTTCTACAATGCCTTCCTTCCTTTTACCGATAGGTCCTTGTCCTTGATACCCCATCTTCTCTAGGATTTTCTTTCCTTTTCCATACTTATCTATTTGTATAGTGGGGGTTGTTGATGTAGATGTTTCCCCATCCTTGTAGAGACAATTCAAGATACCCTTATCTTTTGATTCGTCAACCAAAGTTCCTACCTTTACAAATATTCCATCAAGAACTATAGTAGGTTGTGATGATTGTTTTTTAATGTTGATGGTTTTCCATAAGTTTTTGGTGAAGCCATCAATTGTGAAAGACAATTTTTTTTTAATGGAATACTCTCCCATGCCTTTGTCTATTAACTGGATCTTTTCTTTGAATTTATTTGATAAAGATTTTTCATTGTTTGAGGAAGTAGAATCAGAAATACCTTTATCTTTTGATTGTTCCTTCTTCTCAACCCATTTTGATACAACATTTAACTTCTTTTCATTGTTTGACAAGCTAGGAATGTTGGCTTCCTAGTTATGAGGTACAAAGGTATCTTGAGTTTCCTTAAGCATGTTACATTGTTCAGGATTGTTTGAATCTATTGAGATAGTTATTTCTTGTCCATTGACTAGGAGCCTCAAGAATTGGTGAAATGTGGATGGCACTACTTGCATCTCATGAATCCATGGATGCCTCAAGAGTATATGTCAACTCTTTATCCAACACTTGGTAGACTATGTATTTCACAATTGGTCCCACTCGAATAGGTAAGATAATCAATCCTTTTGTAGATCTATCTTCATCATCATATGATTTTATTGTAATTTTCCTTCTTGCATCAATAGAATTTTCAGAATATCCTAGTGCATAGATCAGTTTTAAAGTATAGATATTCAAACCATCTCCACCATCTATAAGAACACACTTGACTCAATGTTTGTGAATGAGAACCTCAATGTGGAGGGAAACATTGTGTGGATGGTTTAGTGATACATCATCATGTTCAGAAAATGATAAGAAGTGAGGAGCAGTTAAGTGTCCCACCATAGCTTGGAATTGGTCAACTTCCAAATTATTGGGTACTGTTGTAGCTACAAGAGCTTGTTCTAGAATTTCCTTCTGTGTTGTTGATATTTTCAAGAGTTACAATATTGAGATTTGTGCTGGTATTTTCTTCAACTGATCAATTATGTTGTACTAGTTTGTAGGGGCAACAATTGTTTTGATTGTAGAAGGAGCATCAGATGATTGAGATGAAGCTCCTCTTAGTATTACCTTAGCTTGTCCCCTTGTTGTCACATTGACTGGTTGATATTCTTGATTTTTTTTTTTTATGACGTTAATCTGATTTCCATTTGTAGTAATGCTTGTGGTTTGATGATCAGCTATAATGATGTTATTGTTGTCATTAATTTCTGCATTATGAGTTTGATAATCAGCTGCAATCATGTCATCAATACGAATACGAGCAGCAACAAATTCATTTATTTGGTTTTCAGCAGTAACAAGGTCATGTTCATCATTGATTTGAGCGTTATCAGTTTGATCTTCAACTACCTCGATATGAAGAATAGTGGAGTCATAAAAATAGTTTACATTTTTTCCTTTACCATTTGAAGATGATGATTCACCTTTGTCATAACTTGGTAAATGATTCTTGAAATCCCCATGATCATTCTTTTTTTTTGGTCCTTCAACAAATATTTTCTTGTTTTCAATCAGATCTTGGATCAAATGTTTCAATTGCCAATGGTTGTTTATTTTGTGGGCTTTATTTTTATGATAGTCATAGTAATGTGCGTCATTCCACCAAACTGGTTTGACTTGTGGATCCCAATTTCATGGCTCTTGTAATTTTAAAAGTTTGGCTTCAATAATTTCCTTTAATGTTGATTCCAATTATTGTCCTAAAGGCATGAATTTCCTCTGATTTGATGGCTTTTAGAAGGGTAGTGATTGAGATCCAACATTGTTCGAATTGCTGTTTTGATTTGTATTTAGATTGTTGAATTGGTTGTTGTTTTGAGTTTTGTTAGTGGTTGTTTCTGTTAAATTGAATATTGGTTTTGTGTTTTATGTTTCAATCACAACATCATTATTTCCATCATTTCTATGTTTTTGCCAAAACTTGGGTTTATGTTGTTGTTGTTGTGATTAGAAGAATTTGCATTGTTTGATCCTTCATGGTATGTTTTTAGGAATCCTCTCTTGACCATAGCTTCTTCTATCTTGAGACCATTTTCAATCATTTTATTGAATGTAGGTGGAAATTGTAGTTCAAGTCTATAACTCATCTCATCATTTAAATTATCAATGAATAGTTTCATCTTTTCCTTTTCAAGTATGGAATGTGGATATCTTGCAAACAACCTTCTCCATATTTGCAAAAATGAGAGAAATGTTTCACCTTTATTTTGTTTAACATTGCAAATATCCTTCATTGTAATATCATGTTGTATATTATAGGAGTATTGAGTTATAAATTTGTTAACTAGATATTCAAAAGATCTAATTCCTAGATTTAATTTAGAGAGCCACTCCATACATTTTCCACCTAAGCTTTGTGGAAATAGCCTCATCAAGTATGTCTCTTCATGGGAAAACTCTAAGCTCATAGCTCAAAATTCCCTTACATGGTCAAGAGGATTTTTTTTTCCATTGTATTTATCGTACTTGGGAAATTCACAGTGTTTTGGAAATGAAATCATGTTCACATTTTGGGCAAAAGGATATGGAATAATATCTTGTGGCAAGTATCTCGTAGTAGTTCCTCTTTGCATATCTTGGAATTGTTGTTGTAAGGTTTATAGTTGATGTTGCATTACAACCAATTTATTTGTATTTTCTGGTCCAATCTCAGCCCTTTTAGGTGTTTCTTTCAGTCTATTAATATCAAAGTCCTTTGGATCTTTAACACCCCTGGATCAGATAACATTAATAGATACTTTTCCACATCCTTTTCCAAAATTTTCTCCATAAACTTATGGAACTTGAGGTCTTGTTGCATATTTTATATTTACTCTTCAAATATTTCATCATTATCATGGTGGTTGGATTTGTTGAGTAGATTCTCCTCAATCTCAGACATGTTTGTTTGAATTTTATTTTCCTTCTCTTGAAGTTTTAGTCTTTGTGACCTTGTAAAACCTGGCATACAACTGTTATAATTGTCCACTAAACTTTTATTCTTGGTTTGAAATAGTGTCAAGGATATTAAATTGAGTCAAATAGAATGATAGATTCTATTGATTAGACTAAGTATGATTATAAAACTTCATTTCTTGAATTAGGATGACTGATCCTAATAATGAAACTTAGCGTTTAATCAAATGTGCTTGATTTAGACACTTTTGGATGGTAGATCTTTGTTTAATTTGAAAATTTTCCCTTGTAAAGTTTAATTTTTGAAGGTTTTAGGACTTTGGTTTGATTTAGAAAGGCTTATGTTCTGATGAAAAATCCAAATGTTGATGTTAAAAGTCTGACAAACAATGAAAATAGCTCTCTAGTTTTTTCTTTTGTGGATGCACTATAACAATCCTCAGATGCGCTAATAGATTGTTTTGATGCACTATTAAACAAGTTGTATGCATTGTATTGTTTCATCTATGTGCTATAGTATTACTCCTATGCCCTAGACTATTACTCCTATGCTCTAGACTATTCCTCCTATGCACTAAATGATGGGTCTATGCACTATTAAATAGATTGGATGTGCTAAAACAGAGAGTGAATGCACTATTCTAGAGGTATTCAGTATTTTTGACAGTCTATTTTTGTGTTTTGGTTTTAAACAATGAATTTTCTTGTCTCTAGGATATAAACCTCTTATTGATGACCTTGTATTTGATTGGTTTGTTTGTGGACTATGGAAATTGATTGCTTTGATTGGATGATTTCTTTAAAAAAAATGACTTTACGTACACAACAACAAGTTTGTAAATAGTTGTTTCAAGTCTACTCATTAAAAATATAGTGTGAGTTCTAGAATCAGATCTAATTCTTTCAATATCCACTGGTATAACATAATAAGGATAGTTCAAGTAGTTTTCTAATCTCAAAAGCTCACTAAAAATACCACAACCCACATCTTGAAACTATGTCAACTCACACAGCCATGTCACCCCCTAGAGGGTGCCCATGTTTTTTCCTTTCCCGAGTCTTAACCAAAGTCGAATCCTCCACTTTTGGCTAGCATCTCTGATAGTTATATGGTGAGTTTCTTGGGGGCAGATTCTTCCCTCCCCTTGCACTGTGATATAGAAAGTGTTCGAAAACTGGCACAGTTGGATTCTAACTTAAAGTTCATAGATAGGGTTTTTCTTTGGCACGACAATAGATAAACTACCTTAGGAGACCTCCCAACCTTTAGAACAAAGGTTTTGGGGATTGTTATCTTGCACACTTCTGTCAAATTTTAGACTTTTTTCAAATTCTCTTTTCATTATAAAGGGTTGGAAAACGTGGATTTGGTTGTCCCAACTTAGGTCGTTCCCATAGGGTGAGTACTTTTTCCCACTACGATAGGCCTTCTAAAGGTGTTAATAAAAGAATAAAAAGTGAGTCTAGCATTCCGATCACCCCGTGAAGGGGAGAGCATAAGCCTATCACTTCAACCACAATAAACAAGGGGTTCAATTATTCCTTTTACTTAAGCTAGATGCCTATCTTAAATAAAAGAAAATAATAATGAATTAAAAACCTTGCAAACACCATTAGTAATTTGTATTATTTGTCTTTTATCGATGTAAATGTCTCAAACAATTTCCTTTGACAAGCATACATTGTACCTACAACACATAAAACAATGATTAATATCCAAAAGTTTCAATTTTCTATAAAAATAGTTAGATGTGCTAAGACTTTAGGCATATGCACTAAACATTAGATGCACTAAAAGAATTGATAGACGTGCTAAAATTAATAAATGAATGCATTGAAACAATTATCAGATGCACTATAATTATAATTGAATGCGCTAAAGTATCAATTGTATGCGCCAAAAATTTCTTCTAATGCATCGTAAGAATGATTTAATGCACTTCAATATTTGTGAGATGCACCAAAATAGTATTTGGATGCATTGAAATATCTATAGAATGTGCCATAAGAACTCTCAATCGCAATAAAATAGAATCACATCAAAATCTACAGTCACTTTCCAGAAAAATATTTAAAATAGGGTATTGCCCCATGATGGGCACCAATTTATGTGTGTGGAAAATATGTGTAAATGGAATAATAACAACACACCTTAATGAAAAATATTAGAGAATTCAAATGAAATATTTAATCTATTTGAAGCATAATAAAATGTCTAAAATCATTCCATTTCTCTCTAACTCCAAGGATTTATTAAATCAAAGTGTCTCTCAGATTGTGTGCATTGTGATTGTTAAAATGACAACCTAGAGAATGAGAATGATAAACTAAATGATATGTTGTGATGAAATGATTGATAATGAAAGCTATATGATACTATGATACTTGATAGTGATATGATACTATTAACTATTGTAAACTAAGATGCAACTGATATGAAAACCATGATTGTAATCTAATATGATTGCTAAAATGATCCTATTTGATAATTGCTGAAATGTTGTATGCTAAATTGCTCTAATATGATTCCTACAAAGTAAGATTGCACAAAGTTGGGATCCATTTGTTGTATCAAGAGGTTGCTTTTATATATTTTCAAATGAAATTTTTGATGTGGTAGGAAGCAATGGTTTAGATTTGATCTAGAAAAATCAATGGTAGAAGATGAAGAAGTTGGAGAAGAAGAAGGGAAATGCTTTCTCCCAGCAAAACATTTTGGCAAGTGATTAGGAAGAAATTATGGAAGAATGAAGCCAACTATTTCCAATTGTTTAAAGTTTGTTCCAAATTAGCTTGAAAGATAAAGCATAATTTAATACAACTTGAAGCTTTCAACTTTATTGAGAGAAAATTTGTAGACATGTGCTTAATTGGAAATTTTAGTTATTCAATTTTGGAGGGAAGATATATTATTAAATAAAAAAATTAAAATTTGTTTATTTAATAAAAAGGAGATGATAATTAAACAAACTATGTGATTTTGTTTATTTAATTAAGATAGAAGAATTAGATAATTAAATAAAACAAACTATTGAATTTGTTTATTTAATTAAGATAGAAGAAAATACAAAGTGAAATATATAAATAAATATTTCTATTTATTTATAAATAAATGAATAAAAGGTTAATTACTCAAATAATTGTATTTAATTAATTAGATTTTTCCAGACCATTTTTAGGTGTATACACCCTTAAAACCAAGTAAAATATCTACCCTAATCCCTCAAATCTCAACCCTTAATCCCTCAACCATCAACCCTTAAACCCTAATCCCTCAACCCCTATACCCTCTACCCTATACATTGGACCCTCAATCCTAATCACCCAACCCCTATACCCTCAATATTCTACCCTCAACCTTAAACCCTCAACCCTCAACCCTTAAACCCTCTCTACCCTATACATTAAACCCTCAACCCTCAATTCTCAATCCTCAACCCTTAATCCCTCAATCCTCAACCCTCAAACCCTAAACCCTTAACCTCGATACCATCTACCCTATACATTGGACCCTCAACCCTAATCCTTCAACAATATCTACCCTGAACTCTAATCTTTCAACCATATACCCTCAATCCAATATCCTAAACCATCAACCCTATAGGTCCTCAATCCTATACCCTCAATTCTCAACCCTCATATATCTCTATCCCTCCCGACTCTTCTCTTCTCTCTATCTCACTTCTCTCTCGATATCTCCCTCCCTCTATACCCTAATCCCTCAACCCTTAAACCCTTAAACACTCAACCCTCAACCCTAAACCCTAAACCCTCAACCCTTAAACCCTAAACACTTAAACCCTCTACCCTCTACCATATACCCTTAACCCAATACCCTCATCCCAATACCCTCTACCCTCAACCCAATACCCTCTACCCTCAACCGTAATCCCTCAAGCCTTAAACCCTTAAACCCAAGACAAATCTATACCCTAATCCTTAATCCCTCAACCCTTAAACCTATAGACACCTAAAAATGACTTAAAACTGCGACCACTATTCTACCACCTTTTGTCATAACATGATTATAACATTTTGATTATATCTCTAACCCACATTCAACTATTAATTAAATAATTTATAATCATTTAATTAATTCATAATCTCTCATTCTTCACAATTATTAAGTAAATAAATCTTATTTATTAATTTGATAATGTCACCAATGATTAAAGTCTTCTTGCAATTAAATAATTTCTCATTTATTTAATTAATCCTTATCATAAATATCCTCCTGATTATTAAATAAATATACTTAAATATATTGATTTAATATGTCACTAATTCCTAAATCCTCTTAATTAAATAGATTTGATAATTTATTTAATTAAATAACTAGTTCTTTTGAATTAAATGATTATTTTAATTATTTAATTATGGCATGTGACACTTCTATATTTTTAAATAAAACAAAATCATTTAAAAATATCTCACATACTTAATTGGTTCTTCATTTAGTAATTAATTTCAAAAATCAATTACTTCTTATCTCACAAAATCCCTATTTTGAATTAATTTAATTCAAAATGGAATTATTCTTCTACAAATCAAGTAATTTCTAAAATTATTGATTCTCCAAAATCTCATCCTCTTGTCTTCTGATTTTTACTAATTTCATCTCAACTATCACATTCAGTCTTGATTTAATTCATTTAATTAAATCTTATTCACACATATGGGTATTTTTCCCTAACCCTAATTGAGAGTTGCCTTATTCTATCTTGACCTTTGATTCTAGGGCATTCCTTAAAGCTCTCATCTTGTCCGTCCATTCAAGATTGCATTTTCTATAAAATGACAATTTTGATCTCATTTTCGGATGGATCATTGCTTAATATATTTCTATTATAGGCATTCTCACATCTTAGGTTTTTTTATTACTATTTGCATATTAGGATTGATTTGCTAATTGCAAATTAGTTCATTTTACAAATCCTTCAATAACTTTGTTAAGACTAGACTTTTTAGTGTGCTCACAAATTAGAGGGCATCCATCATTCCAAAGCTCGAGGAGGTGCAATGGAAGTCAGCCATGGAGTAATAAATGGGTGAGATCTTTCCATTTTTCTTCCATTTCTTGTAGTTTCTCCTTTGCATTCTATTGTATGATGTTATTAACTTGTAGGAATTGAATCGTCATTACATTGTTTCAATCACGGTGCAAGGGGATGGAAGAATCTCCCCTCAAGACACTCACCATATAATCACCACAGACTATTTGCTTAGGAGATTCAATATCCACTTCTGTCACCTTGAGCATGCACCTGGAAAAGAAAAAAACACGGGTGCCCTCTAGGGGGTGACATGGCTGTGTGAGTTGATGTGATTTTAAGCTGTGGGTTGTGATTTTTATGATGACCCATTTGGCTATTAAGAGTGAGTTTTCTTGAACATGCATTTAAGTTTTTAATTTCTATGTGTTTGCCAACAGTTTTCAAACAGATTTCACCAAATTAAACATCACAAATCTAAAAGAAAAAACTTGTCAAAATTGCAAAACAGTCAGTTTTCTATAAAATTGTCCATTGCGATGCAATCGCTTTGATAAACTGCATTCGCTTTGATGGGCCGCATTTGAGTTATCCTGAGTCGTAGTCGCTCTGTTAAGCCACAATTGACATATATAGAGCCGCATGTGCTAGAATTAAACTGCATTCAGTAACTTGAGCCGCATTTGATAAACATCAACACGCATTCACCAGACTATGTCACAATCGACACCTTCTTAACCTCATTCAGTCTTGTGAGCTACATTTGCTCTATCATACCGCATTTGCTATGACACATTTGCTAAAAACTGAAAACAATTCCTCACTGTCAAAAACTGAAAGTCCACAACTTGTCTTCAATTCAATCACAATCTTCCTTCATTGTTATAGTTAAAACCAGACGTTGAATTGCTCAACTTTCATCAAACATTGCATTCTAAGGTTCACAATAGGTTTCCATTTGGCTTTCCATTAGATTGCATTGATAGCTTCACCATCTCCTTAGACACTCACTTTTGCAGATTTTAGGAGTTGACTCTTACCATTCATTGTCCAAACTTTGCATTCAATAGTAGGTTATCATTGGACCCAATTACCTTTGTCACTTTGTCAATCCTTTAGTGAATTATTTCCCACTCAATAGTCTAGTGTGCAAACCTCACTTTGTTCTATTTATAGTCCTTCTATGGTCCATTGGTCTTCCAAAATTGAATCATTGCAAAAAAATTGTTTGCCCAAGTTTGTCCTCTTTAGATCTCTCACTAGTAAGTACATCTTAGGATCATTTATTGCATATCATTTGGCATCTCCATTTAGTGTCACACCACTTGCATTCACAAACCTTTAGTCTTACTTGCATTTCGTAGCATCCTTTAAAAATCCAAAAAGAAACCAAAAACATAGTCTCATACTTAAATCATTCTCTCCATCATCCCAAGTTGAGAAAAAACTTGTATGGTTGAAACTAGATTGCAGAAAAAGAAAAGACTCATGGATTCTTTTAGATAAGACACCAACTTTCTTGAGTTCACAACTGGCATAGACTCATTTCCCAACACTATGAACAATCCTTGTTTTTACATGGGAAATTCCACAATCAATCCTTTTAGTGAGATGAACATCCCATCATCTCCATCACATCTTTTTGAACCATTTATCTAACGGGATCAAAATGGGAACGTCCTTGAAGAAGACATAGAAGGTTCTGCCCAAAACCCAGAAGTGGCCTCTTTTGTGGAAGAATTGGTCTTAAATGACTCATCCAAATTCCTAGCTATGCTCCTTGACCAAGGGGCTAAGTTACCAAAGGGATTTGATCTTAACACTCTTAGAGAAACTTCTCCCACTCCAACATCACACAATCTTTCCATGGGAGCCTCTTCACAAAATGCCATCAACACAATAAATGCTACCTCCCTTGGTCATGCTACCACCACAACCAACACAACATCCATTGGGGGATCATCTTCCCAAACCAACACCATATCACAATCCATCCCCCAACAAGCATCCGCCATCTCTTCACAAACAATGGGGGCAACCACATCAAACCTCTTTGGAACTACATCTAGTTCCATGAGTACATTAGCAAACCTATTATTAGGTTCTTCAAATGCCATGGCAACCAACTCATCCAACCCATTTGGGAGAAATAAACAAAGAGTTTTCATACAAGGCACCCAACCCACTTCCTCATAGGTTAATACCAACATTCCTGTGACCCAAATCACCAACATTCCTCAAGGCCACAATCTCTTATCTAGACAAGGCAATCAAGGCACACAATCCTTCACTCCTTTGGGCATCAACAAGATCAAAATCAACAAGGTGCTCAATCCTTCACTCCATTTGGACATCAACAACATCAAAACCAACAAGGTCATCAAATTTAGTCCAACATGGCAAGATATCACATCCCCACTTATGCCTCCCAAGTCCATACACAGTTGCACATCCCTCATCAACACACTCATTTCCAACAACCGCCTAATCAAAACGCTCATTTTTCTCACCAACAACCTATTTCTAATCAACACATCTTGTCACAACAACTGGGGACTCAAGCTACCCCTATCACCAACATGGGTGATGCTACCAACCATCCCATGGTGGAAGCACTAACACAACAACTCTCTGCTCTTCAAACACAAGTGGAGACCTTGCAGCAATCCAATAAAAATTCATACTTGTCACATGACTTGTGTCCTTATCCATTCAACACAACCTTGTATATGCCACCCTTTCCTCATGGATATGTGGTACCTCATTTTCCCAAGTACAAAGGCAAGACAAACCCCATCGAACACATAAGAGAATTCACTACTAGTTGTATGGACATTGCATATGAACAAACTTATCTCATGAGACTCTTTTCAAGAAGTCTTGTAGGTCATGCACTAGAATGGTTCTCACTATTGCCTAAGGGAATCAAAACATGGGATGAATTGACAAACAAGTTTGTTGAAAACTATGCCTACAACATTGACACAGATATCGATATTGCCTCCTTATGCAGGAGTGACTTTCATTCCATTCTTTCAAAGATGGAGAACCTTAGCAAGCAGATGTTCGGTAGAAATACCTGAAAAGGAGAAAGTAACCATGTTTGTACAAACTCTCCTAGGACCACTAAGATATGGCTTACAAGTCCATTGTTGCACCACTTTTGTTGACCTTGTTGAAAATGGTGTTCAACTTGAAAAAGCCTTGATCGCCAAAGGCGAATTGAAATATGGTGGCAAAACCATCAATACCACCACCAATAATAACCCAAGTAGCTCAAATGACAAAACCAAATACTGGGTTAAGAACAAACATATCACAAATGACGGTGTAGTTGATGCAAACACCGTTAATGCAACAGGTCATGTACTCACAATCAAAGGAGTACAAAATCAAAATGCACCTGTAACTACACCAACACCAACTGCTAATGCTATCCAAAGCAATCATGCACAAACTAATCAAAGGCAATTGCGTCAACCCAGACAATTCCAAAAGTGCACGTACACCCCTTTGGGTGAACCTATTGGAATTGTCTTGAAGAAACTTCTTCAAAATGGCATCATAATGCTAGAAGAGCCAAAATCGTATGACCCTTGTCAGTTCAAGCCATCATGGTGGGATGACAGTTCATTTTGTGATTACCATCATGCCAAAGGGCACAAAACTTCCTCTTGTCACCAATTGCGAAATCTGGTGCAAGACTTCATTGAAAACCACACCATTGAGTTGGGTGGCCAATCATTTACATCTAATGCGGATCATACCATACACAAAAATCCACTGCAAGATCATGGTAAAGCTTCCTCGTCTGGCAAAAAGAATACCCACAATCAAGCCAACCACATTCGTTTGGCCTACGATAATTTTCGTCCTACATACAAATATCCTGATGGTACTATTATTAACAATATTCGCACTACTGATGAAGATGAGTGTGTTAATACCATCACCATTAAAAAGGCCCCAAAATGTAATGTAACCATGCGTAAAGGCAAGGTCACCATCCCAGGTCTGTCCATGCGTCAACCAAAAATCACCATACCTGGCCCATCCACCAAATAGTCAAACTCAAAACTAGAGTTCAATATTATTGAGCAATTACATAAAATGCTAGCTCAAATATCCATTTTAGAACTTCTCTGTATTTCATGCACACATAAGGCCATCCTGGATAAAGTATTGCAAGAGTCGTCTGTCCCAACCAACATGGATGTCAACCACTTTGAGACTATCATTGGATATTTGAATTCACCCCATCACATCACCTTTTCGGATAGTGACTATTCCTCATACAAACCATTGCATAATGATGCCCTTCATATTGAGGTTTTTGTCCACAAGCATACGGTTAGACGAGTCCTAGTAGTTGGCGGAGTAGGATTGAACATCTGCTCTTTAAAATTGGTTAAATCTCTTGGCTTCTCTAATGCATGTGTAGATGCTAGCAAAAGCATCATCATTAAGGCATATGACGATGAAGAATGCACTTCTAAAGGCATCATTACAATTCCACTCCGAGTGGGACCAGTCATCATAGATACCACATGCCAGGTCCAGGATCATGACATACATTATAATATCTTACTTGGTCACCCTTGGATTCATGCTCTAAAGGCCATCCTGTCCACATACCACCAATGCCTTAAATTCCCTTTTGAGGGAATGGAAATCACTATCCTAGGAGATCCCGATCCATTTCAATATTGTACTAACCTACAAGCCACTGCTGAGCACTAGGTACCCATCAATCAGGAAGCCTCATCTTCCACCTCATCCAAATATATTGACCCATCAACACTCACAAAATCATCCATTCCATTACCTTCTACCACACCATCTTCATCGACCTCCATCCCAAGTAAAGACCTTTAGATCCAGGACCTTGGTTGTGGAGAGTTAAAATTGAATACGGCTTACTGTATCACCACAATACCGAAGCCACCTAAAGTCTATGGTAGACCATGTTTTGCAGTTGAGCCCAAAACAACTTTCAAGGTCCCACCAAAAAGTGTTTTCACACGGTGGGGCAATATGGGTAATGAAGTCATTATTGACATAGATAACTAGATCTATAAAGACCCAACAAAGTTATCTCCACTACCATTACATCTCTATGGAAAAGGTTATGATTTATGCAAATCCCTAGGTTTCAACGGCACAAGCAGCCTTGGAAAGAACAACAACAGAAGAAGGGAACCTATTATCATGACTGCAAGACAAAGGAATATAGGGCTAGGGTTTGATCAATTCAGAACTGATGATCAACATATCCTTGAACTTTCAAGTAAGGTTGTAATGGCTACAGAAAGTGTTGAGACATGCGAAGAAACCCTTACCAAAACTGATTCAAATGAATGGGAATGGGGATCTGAAAAAACCCTAAGTGACTATGACATTGATGAGCTATTTCTGAAACTTGGCCAACTTCCCTTTGAAGAATGATTCCGCCTAGGATATAAAATTGAACCTATTGACCAACGTTCCAAAAATAAGGAATGGGTAAGAATTCCTTGGAATTCGGAAGAAAACAAGGTGTCGTCAACAATACCTAAATCATCCCACCCCATTCGTGAGCCCACCCATGAGCCTAACCTATCTAAGCCCACTGTCCATACTTATGAACTGCCAACCACTAGTCATGATGCAGACAATTTTATCCCATATTATGATTTCGAATTTGACTCATTTGACTCAGAGTACGATCCATCTATTGCATCTGACATGGAAGTGGAAATTGATAACTTTTCCTTTACACTTGAGGCTTCAATTTGCACACTTTTCGCATCCTCCCCATCCTTCACCAACACTGATGATGGGATCCATCTTGTTTACCCACAACTAATCGACTGAGACCAACAAGATCCACTAGTGCTGGACATATTTCAGAATGATGAAGTAATTGCAGAATTTATAGGGCTCCACGAAGGTATTCTATGGGGTGATCACAAAACAGGGTTATCTATTGATCTAGATTGTGCAGCTTACTTCGGGGAGATTGTGCAATCCTCCAGTCGCAAAAATACAAAGAGTAAAAAAGAAAAAGAAATGTCTTTAGGTGAAAACCACAAGGCACCTTCTGACAGTAAAATAGTAAAAACAAAGGACGCATCCGAAGGTGAAAACCTCTCTGAGGCACCTAAGGATGGAGGATTGGAATTTCTCCCCGTAACATAGGAAAAATCAGCAATGCTCATTGATGACACAACATAAGTTAACATAGCCACACTAGAGAATCCCAAAATGATTCTCTTGGCCACATCATTGTCAAACGAAGAAAAACCCGAATTTCAACAATTCTTCACAGACAGGAAAGTTAACTTCACATGGTCATATGTTGACATTCCAAGCCTTGATCCCGAATTGATACTACATCATCTTCCTTTAATCCCAGGAATCAAGCCAGTCAAACAAAAGTTGTGAAAAATGCATCCACAAATTGCACTACTTGTCAAGGCGGAACTAGAGAAATTACTAGATGCTGAGTTCATAAGGTCAATAGACTATGCCGATTGGATAACCAACATTGTACCTATTACAAAACCAAATGGACAAATCCGTATCTGCACGAATTTCAGATATTTGAATAAGGCTTCCCCAAAGGATGACTTCCCCTTACAAAATATAGACATGATTGTTGATCTCACAGCAGGGTATGAGATGCTATCTCTCATGGATGGTTTCTCAGGCTATAACCAAATCCGAATTGCAACAATGGATCAACATAAAATGGCATTCACTTGCCCATGGGGAACATACTGTTGGAACGTCATGCCTTTTGGCCTAAAGAATGCAAGCGCCACATACCAGAGGGCTATGACAACAATCTTCCATGACATGATGCATATCCTAATGGAAGATTATGTGGATGACCTATTAGCAAAATATTTGACAAGGAAAGAACATCTCAAAGTCTTAGACAAAATTTTCAGACGGCTTGAGGATTACAAGGTTAGATTGAACCCAAAGAAATGTGTCTTTGGAGTCACATCAGTTAAGTTTTTGGGATACATAGTTTCACGACGAGGCATTGAGGTTGATCCCACAAAATTAAAAGCAATTATGGACATGCCTCCACCAAAGGGAATCAGTGAGTTGTGCACACTTCAGGCCAGATTGCAGTCTATCCGCCAATTCATAGCATAGTTGGTAGACAAGTGTCAACCATTCCAATATCTGCTACGCAAAAGCAATCCTTTTGTATGGACATATAAATGCAACATAGCCTTTGACCAAATTAAAGAATATCTATTAACACCACCAGTGTTGATGCCGCCTATTGAGGGAAAACCATCAATCCTATATGTCTCCACAATGACAAATGCACTGGGGGCATTATGGGCACAAAATGACCATGAAGAAAAAGAAAGAGCCATTTATTACATCAGCCACACACTAATTGGATATGAGCTCAACTACAACCATTGAATGGGCATGCCTGGCTATTGTCTTTGTGGCACAAAAATTAAGACATTATATGCTGAGCCATCAAACACATTTGGTAGCAAAGATTGACCCATTAAAATATCTACTGAGTTGAGTAGCATTGATAGGCCATTTGGCGAAATGGGTCATGATACTAAGTGAGTATGATATACAATATGTGGAGCGCAAAGCAATAAAAGGTTAAGTAATACCATATCAACTAGCAGATGCACCAATCCAAGCCACTCATCCGCTGATAAATGATTTTCTAGATGAGTCTATTTTTCATGTAGAACCAGCTCTACCATGGAAACTATACTTTGATGGGTCCCGCACTAGTCACGGCTCAGAAGCTGGCATATTATTTATCACACCATAAGGGGATTCAATTCCTAAATAATTTTGAATTGCCTTCCCTTGTACAAATAATATTGCAGAATACGAGGCATTGGTCACAGGTCTCAAGATAACAATTAAATGGAAAATTCAGACATTGCTCGTATTCATGGATTCTCAGTTAGTCATCAATCAAGTGAATGATGACTATGACACCAAGGATGAAAATTTTATTCCTTACAAAAGAATGGTGGATAGTTTCCTAATGTATTTCAAAATGATTGCATTTGAACAAATCCCAAGAACATAGAATAAAGTAGCTGATGCAATGGCTACCATTGGGTCTCTCCTAGACATCCCTAAGAATGTGTCACAATTTGAATTCTTAGTGGAATAGCTATTGATGCCTGCATACAATATTCCAAAGTCAGAAATGGTGTGTGAGATTGTTGGTCCTTGTTCACCTTGGTATCAAGACATATATGACTATCTTAAATCCTAAACTCTCCCACCTAACCTGTCCAACAACCAATGAAAATCCTTTATCCAAAAAGTTGCTAGACATACCATCGTCAGTGATACCCTATACCGTCATGGTTTTGACAACACCCTTCTTCGTTGTCTCGACACTGATGAAGTCCAAATGAATTACAAGAAGTACACGAGGGTATATGCAGATCTCATTCCAGTGGTCCAACCTTAGCTAGGAAAGTCACCAGACTTGGGTACTACTAGCCAACATTGGAAAAAGATGCTCTTCAGTTTGTCAGAACATGTCAGAAATTCTTGGTGCATAGTGACCTGATTCATGCACCTGCATAGGAATTAAGACCAATCACTTCTCCATGGCCTTTCGCGCAATGGGGACTCGACCTCATGGGTAAGATCCATCCATCCTCTTCTAATGGCCATAAATTCATAATCATTGCCACTGAGTATTTTACTAAGTGGATTGAAGCTGTCCCTCTCACTTACATCACTGATAAGCAAATATCGAAGTTTATCCTAAATTACATCATTTGTCGATATGGTGTCCCACAATCCATGATCACAGATAATGACATTCCATTCAAAAATTAGGACGTTCATGAGCTTTGTGAGTGATTCCACATCCAACACCATTTTTCCACTCCATATTACCCACAAGGTAACGGGCAAGCTGAGGCATCCAACAAAACAATTCTTTGCATTCTGAAGAAGACCGTCAATGACGCTAGCCGAGATTGGCACCTACAAATTAATCTTGCTTTATGGGCCTATCATACCAGCATTCGTACCCCAACTGGAGCCACTCCATTTTCCCTAGTGTATGGATCTGAAGCCATATTACCCATCGAGGTCGAAATTCCTTCTCTCCAAGTCTGCTTGAAAGGAATGATTGATGATGAAGAATATAGACATGCTCACCTACATGAGCTAGAAATGTTACAAGAACAGTGACAAAATGCCTTAAATCATTTGCAAGAATATCAAAATCATCTTTGTCAAAGTTATAACAAAAGAGTAATGGTGAGAAAGTTTGAAATTGGTGACTTAGTCCTAATGCAGAACCCAAGAAATCAGGCGGACTGTGAAAACCCTGGAAAGTTTGAGGCTAATTGGCTTGGTCCTTATATCATTACTGCCACATTTGGTTCTGAAGCTTATCAGTTGGCCACACCTAATGGAGAACAGCTGACAGAACCCATCAATAGCTTACATCTGAGAAATTTCTACACATAGCATTAGAGAGCTTGGCTAAAACCTAAAAATACAAAAAAATCATCCCTTGATGAAAACTTGGCAAATAGGCGTCTTGGTGACATCAAAAAAATAAAAAAATGGCAAAAATAGTAAAAAGAAATGAATTCATCCAATAGTGAAAACCTGGCAAACAGGCGCTTTGGATAAGTACCATGGTGAAAACCTGGCAAATAGGCACCATGCATAGTCGATCATTGCTTCATCATCTACTGTTACTCAAATCGACCTTTATCCACTCATCATAATCACAAAAACCTGATACATTCATGGAATCTGTCCTAATTCTTGTCAATTCTTACCATGGTAAACATTTGGTGGACATGATCCCTTGCATATCCTCGTCTTTTGTCTGCCTATCTCCATATCATTTGACTTGTGTATTCCCTGACCTATCTAGGGGCAACACCTTTATCACACAACTGCAGTGGGTACCGCACATGATCCTGCATTCTTATAAAGTCCTAAAAAAATCATACAAATCTGAAAAAGTCCTGAAAAAATCCTAAAAAAGTGAAAAAGTCTTGAAAAAAGACCTAAAAATCAGAAAGCGTCTTGAGAAAATTAAAAAAATCCCAAAATCAAAGTCAATCTAATTAATTCAATCGATCGTATCAGTCAATATTTTGTCCATGTCCAAACTACATTGTCTCTGCAGATTTGCTACGTAGGCAAGATTCATCTTTGAATCCCCGAGACTTTAGGTTAGTCCTTCTAGGTTTGTCGAAACCAAATCATGATACAGTGTTTAGTCCTTTGGACAATGTCATTGGTCTGTCAAACTACGAGGTCTCTAAGTGCACAATGTAGGAAAGGCCATCAATCGATGGACCCTCGAAGCCTCACTAGGTCAATCAATTAGGGTTCATGGCACTACACATTCACACATGTCAAACTATCTTCAAATCAGTCAAATCTTATGTCAATCTTGAATTATCAGTCTATCGAAAATCTGTTTCGTCAAACACTTTTGGTCAAATTCAGCATGTCAGCAAAGACATGTAGTCAAAATCATATCAAGACAACTTATCATGGCAAAACTATGAGTTCTTCTTCAATATGTGACCTTCTAAAGAGCAACTCTTGTCACTTCTTTATGCTTTTGGATGTGTCCTTCCTAAGCATCATCATCATCATCTGGCAATTGTGATAGATTCTCCTAACTTCAAGAATCGATCTCCTAGATATCAACATCATTTAGGATGTGTCCTTCCTAAATTTGATATCGCTCAAAATTTGAGAAACACTTGACATTAAAACACTTGGCAAACACTTGGAAAACTTTTTTTTGTCTTTTCATGATTATCATGATATTAGTTCCTTATGTCCTAGGAACCATAACATATCATGATGATTATCCTTGTCTACTTATCACTCTACTATTAGTTTCTCCAGGATGTCCTGACTTCAGGATTTAGAGAAGCAACGACGTAGTACGATGATTTTACTGTCTATTTTTTACTATCATGTGGCTAGTTTCTCAAGGATGTCCTACCATCAGGATTTAGAGAAGCAGCGACGTCTCATGATTGGCTTGGTTTTTCTAGCGATTGATGATGATAAGGTGAATAGGGGCAATTGTGTTCCTTGCATGAGTCATGATCATCCTTTGTCTGCGACTGTTGATCTACATGATGGTTTGACCTTGCACACTATTTATCTATGTCATATCATAGTGTTTGTCGACCATCATGACATTTTTTTCCCAATGATGATTAAAGAGAAATAACTAGGATAGCACTATGGCAAAGCTTTGAAGGATTTTTATTTTCCACACTAACATTCATCTTCGCCTTCTCTTCTCTCGTCCTCTGATGATATCTTGTGACATACAAAAACAAAATTGCATACATAATGGCATGAGCATTTCATATTCACATCCACATGAATCAAATACCACAATTCACATTGCATAAATGCTATCATTTGCATCCATTCATAGGACCATCATTTGCATCCACATATAAGCATCATAAATAAACATCTGCATTAACATATAGAAACCACATCATCATCACATTATACAATGCATAGATAACCACATCCATAAATGCATTCATAAACATAAGCATAAATACACCTCATAGCATCATAAAAGTATCACATAAGCATCTCATAGAACATTAGAATACCATAACGCATAACATCATATAGGCCACATCAAAACTGTATTGCATATATATAATCTCAAAAACATGTAATGTCATAGGATAGAGTCATATGATATTTCAAGAATAGAGCTCGCAGGCTCGAATATCAAAATAAAAATGTCTACAAACAAGTCCTAGGATGGCCCTCCTCCGTCCCGTGGAGGTGAAGTGTGAGGCGGCTATGTCTAACCAACCACGTGAAATGTAACTTGAATGGGAGCAGTGTCCTACATCTGACTCTATGATCTTGAGGGATCAGTAATAGGAAGAAGACTCTGCTCTACCTAGTACCCTGATGACACTAACCTATGGCCATGCTCTGACCTCTGACCTGACGACTGCCCTGATGCAGTGGACCCCCCAACACTGGTGTAACTACTACTATGAGATCTGATGCTGTGTGTCTGGCTGCCACGACCTGTCCTGCTATGGGATCGAGACAACCCTAGATCCCGTCTATCTGGTGGAACAACCTACTCATATAATACCCTGTATTGGCCCTTGCTCTCTACCATCTTGGCTAGCTCCCGAGCCATATCCCCTGTCAGTCCAAAACACAACTCTGCAAACTCGGTCACCCATCGATCTGACTCTTGCCATTAGAGAATAGCCTGATCTCTCTCCACTCGGGTGACCTCTAACTCTGTTGCTAAGGCCTTGTTCTGAGACAAGGCTGCATCGAGTCTGCTCTATAAGTCCATGATCCACTGATCAATTGTAGCATCAGCAGGTGAAATGGGTGATCTGTCACCCTCATCATCCCCAAAGATCATGCACTCCCATAGCCAGTGATCTGCCTCATCGTCCTCCTCATCTATCTCCCCCTCAACCTGGACTCCTCCACATTTATGTCAAGAGGGTGTCCCCCAACAAGTGGGTCCTCCTCTACTCGCTCCTCCGCCACCACCTCCACCTCCACCTCCACCTCCTCCTCGCCCCCTCTGACCTACTCGGTCCCTGCCTCCCACTCTCTCTCCTCCCCCTCCTCCTGAATGGGTGACAATGGTACACCACCCACTCTCTATCTAACTCTCCTAGGCTGCCTCTACCCTCTGCCATCCCTCCTCCTCCTCACACCCCTCCCATCTTCTTCACCTCCTCAACCTCCTCCATATCCCCCATCTCCTCTATCTCCCCCATCTCAGCCTCCTCTGACCCTGCCTCCATCTCTACCCCTGGCACCTCTGCCATCTCTCCCTCCATCTCTGCCACCCCGACCTCTCCTTGATATCTGTGGAATGACTAATCTATGATGTATTGGCAGTGCACCATCTGGATTTGTCAAAGGGATGGGCCTGTGAACTTGCCACCAGGTGTCAAACTCAGCAGATATCCTTGGATTTGTTGGACCCCCTCTCCATACCCACTAAATGGCCACAAAGTTGTCAACCTACTGCTCTGCTATGGTGACTGATATGGGCGGCCCCCACATGGTCTCGCTGGAAGACTGAGCATACTCTATTGTGCCTACTGGCACAACTTGCTACTCCCCAAACTGTCGTAGTACCTGCTGGGGTAGGTACATCTCAATGATCCACTAAGTCTGTACCGTATGGCCAATCAGATATCGAAACTGTCTATAAAAAGACAAGTGGCCATCCTCATCTGACCACTACGCATAATCTCTATACGGTCTCCAAACAATGTTGATCATCATGTCAATCCGATGACGCTAGTACCCAGTATCTCCCATGTGAGTCTGGCTAACTGATTCCACATATAAATAAACATAAGAAATCCCATCATCAAGTTGCTGAATCTGCATTGGTGGTCAAAACATGGGAATGCGCTCCCATACCCAGATCATCAAGAGGGTAGTGTTGCAACTGATACTGTGCCCCTCGTGATAGAGCATGGCCAACAAGCATGGCCCCCAAGCGAACATGGTTCTCTGTCCCCGCATATGAACAAGAACATCCCCCCATCCAATGGGAAATTCGTGACCACGACGATCCGGGATCAGCAATCCGGTGATCGAGGTCATAAGCATGGCATCGAATCTAGGAAACTGATCGGCCACAATGTCCCAATCAATCTCATAACCATCCATGCCTAGCTGGGCACCATCAACACCCTCATACATCTCTGTCAAGGCCTGTCGCCCTCAGTGTGGATCATAGACCACCCTCTCTCCGCTAATTGGAATCCGAAGAATATGATACATGTCCTCCAAAGTCACTGTTGCCTCTCTAGTAGGCAGGTGGAATGAGCATGTCTCAAAATGCCACCTCTCATAGAGGGTCATCAGCAAACCTCTATTTTCCCGAATAACAGGCATGTACGTAACATGGTACAGGCCTAGGGCCATCAGCCACTATCTCTGCCTATCACTGAGGCGATCTCTGAAAGCATAGGTAGCTAGTCAAAACTCTCATATATAAATGGGCACAAGCTGACTCTGTACAAGGAAAGGCCAAGGATTAGCACATATTGAGAAACATTAT
Source organism: Sequoiadendron giganteum (assembly GCA_007115665.2). Lineage (NCBI taxonomy): Eukaryota > Viridiplantae > Streptophyta > Pinopsida > Cupressales > Cupressaceae > Sequoiadendron > Sequoiadendron giganteum. The sequence continues at coordinate 385,798,147 of CM021102.1, forward strand.
GAAAAGTTTACTACTGTTGGCAAGTCAAGGATACATAAAAGTTAATCTCAGCACAAGGTCAACAAAAGTCAACTTGGGTCAACTGCAATTGTGTCACATTGACCACAAATGCATCACAACCAGTCAATTATGACTTTGCGCATGTCAAATGCATTGCAAAATATCAAATGCACAATTTTACAATGAGTGTGTCATTTTAATTAGAAAATGCACGATCTAACATTGAATGCGTTGTTAGGCTTGTCAATTGCGTCTCAAAATTTCAAATACGTTGCAAATCAATCAATTGCATTGTGAACTTGCGAATGCGTCGTTTCCCCTTGTAGATGCGCAATTGCACAAAAACCTAGCCTACCCATTGCACTTGTATCGCGACGCAATCAAATGTAGTGAATGCTAAGGTGTTTGCAGCTTACGCAATAGCATTTGTGTCGCACCGCATTTGTTTACCCCCCATTAAACCCTAATAAATGCATAAAATTCAAAATTTGACAAGTTGGATAGGGTACTTACCGGTGCCTCTGCGCCCTTAGGTCATCGGAATGTGCGCACACGGTATCCACAGTGTTTAGTCACTTGAATCACCATCGTCTCTCAGAGCTTTGGTTTCTAGATTTTCTATATGACAAATGAGCAAATGACGTTTGGATTAACCTTTTCAACCTATTTATAGGCTGAAAATTAGGGTTTTAACTTAATAAGTTCTATTGGAGGCTCATTTGACCACCTTTGACCGACATTTCGGCTAGTTTAGCATCCCCTGTTTTCAAAATCATTTGCGTCGTTACTCATCTGGTCATTAATTGAGCTAGTCGGGATATTTTCCAAATTTTTCTGACTCTGGGTCGAAATTCAAAAATTTTCCTGAGGGGGCATAGGCACTCCGTACCTTCACTAGGGCATATTCTTGACTTGTTTTCTTTGCCACAATGTGACAAGCTGCATTATGACAAAGAGGAGAAAATGTAGACACCTAAAAATGACTTAAGCTTACGACCACTATTCTACCACCTTTCATCATAACATGATTATAACCTTTTGATTATGTTTCTAACCCACATTCAACTATTAATTAAATAATTTATAATCATTTAATTAATTCATAATCTCTCATTCTTCATAATTATTAAGTAAATAAATCTTATTTATTTATTTGATGATGTCACTAATGATTAAAGTCTTCTTGCAATTAAATAAAGTCTCATTTATTTAATTAATCCTTATCATAAATATCCTCCTGATTATTAAATAAATATACTTAAATATATTGATTTAATATGTCACTAATTCCTAAATCCTCTTAATTAAATAGATTTGATAATTTATTTAATTAAATAACTAATTCTTCTAAATTAAATGATTATTTTAATTATTTAATTATGGCATGTGACACTTCTATATTTTTAAATAAAACAAAATCATTTAAAAATATCTCACATACTTAACTGATTCTTCATTTAGAAATTAATTTCAAAAATCAATTACTTCTTATCTCACAAAATCCCTATTTTGAATTAATTTAATTCAAAATGGAATTATTCTTCTACAAATCAAGTAATTTCTAAAATTACTGATTTTCTAAAATCTCATCCTCTTGTCTTCTGATTTTTACTAATTTCATCTCAACTATCACATTCAGTCTTGATTTAATTCATTTAATTAAATCTTATTCACACATATGGGTATTTTGCCCTAACCTTAATTGAGAGTTGCCTTATTCTATCTTGACCTTTGATTCTAGGGCATTCCTTAAAGCTCTCATCTTGTCCATCCGTTCAAGATTGCATTTTCTATAAAATGACAATTTTGATCTCATTTTCGGATGGATCATTGCTTAATATATTTTTATTATAGGAATTCTCACATCTTAGGTTTTTTTATTACTATTTTCATATTAGGATTGATTTGCTAATTGCACATTAGTTCATTTTACAAATCCTTCAATAGCTTTGTTAAGACTAGACTTTTTAGTGTGCTCACAAATATGAGGGCATCCATCATTCCAAAGCTCGAAGAGGTACAATGGAAGTCAGCCATGGAGTAATAAATGAGTGAGATCTTTCCAGTTTTCTTTCATTTCTTGTAGTTTCTCCTTTGCATTCTATTGTATGATGTTATTAACTTGTAGGTACAACTAAGCAAGTGATTTCTATCTTGCAGGAATTTAATCGTCATTATAAAACCCTAATCCCTCAACCCCTATACCCTCTACCCTCAACCCTCAACCCTTAAACCCTTAAACCCTCAACCCTCAACCCTCAACCATTAAATCCTTATCCCTCTCTCCTACCCTCTCTAATTTTTTCTATCTACCTCTCCCTCTTTCTACACACCTCTCACTCAATCAATCCCTACCACTCTCTCTCACACTCTCTATCTATCTCTCTCTATATCCCTCCCACTACATGTCCATCACTCCCTCTCTATCCCACTCCCTCTATATGCCTCTCTCTTAGGTCTCTCCCTCGGGCACCCTACCTAGGTAACTCTCTCTCTCCCCCTCTCTCTATCTATCCCTCCCACCCTACCTAGATAAGTCCATCTCACTCCACCCCCTCTATCTCTCCCTCTCTCAAGTCACTCCCCCTCACATTTTGTCCCTCTCCCAAGTCTCTCAATCTCTTAGTTTCTCACTCCCTCTCTCTCCCACTCCCTCTCTCCAACACTCCCTCTCACTACCTATTTCTCAAGTCTATCCCTCTCACCCCCCTCACACTCTCAAGTCTCTCCCTCTAGAACCCTACCTACATAACTCTCTTTCTCTCCCTCTCTCGCTCCCCCGCCTCTCTCTCTCTCCCTCTCTCTCAATTCTCTCTCTCCCTCTATCCCTCCAACCCTACCTCACTAAGTCCCTCTCACTCCAACCCCTTCTCCCCCACTCCCTCTCTCTTAGAATCTCCCTTCTACCCCCTCTCCCTCTCTTAAGAATCTCTCTCACTACCTCTCTACCTCTCTCTCTCTCTTCGGTCTCTCCGTTCCTCCCTCCCTCCCTCCCACCCACCCTACCTAGACAACTCTCTCTCTCTCTTAAAATTCTCCCTCCCTCTAAAGACATACATAAATACATACATACTTACATACATACAAGAATACATATACATATATAGATAAAATCTTGCATACATATAGGGATACATACATACATGCATTGATACATATAGACATACATACATACATACATACAAGCATACATACATACATACATACATACATGACATACAAGCATACATGTACAAACACACATTAAAGTATATATAAATACAAACATAAAAATATATACACTCAATAGAGTAGAATTTAACATAAAGCAAGACATAATGCGAGCATGTTATACCACGCTCGTGTTATGTCTTGCTAGACATGTCCCATACAAACGCAAAAAACCATGTTAAAATTAAGATATAACATGATCACGTTATAACGCGCTTGTGTTATATCTTGCTTTGGGAATCCCCAAGCCTTAGGCTTGGTATTTTCCTTGGAATACCAACCCAAAGGCTTGGAGGGCCTTCTGAATGACCAGAGACGTGTTTTTGCAAATTCTACAATATTTCACATAATTGAGTTCGTGCTCATCGTTAGGATTGCACGTGTTTCAATGTCAAATGAATCAAACACCTGGGTAATGTTAGGCTCTCTCTTAGATATTAAATGATGTAATTTTTTTCACTTTTTGACAATACTAAGCATTTCATCTATGGTTTCTTTTCTTTGTATGTCTCTTTTTTTGGCAAAAAGCAATGTTTGGTATTTTTCTCATTATAAATTAACCATTCATCAAAATTTCAAATAAATTACATTTTTAGAAACTAGACTCCATTCTTAAAAAAAAATTAAAAAAAGAAAATTTCAATTAGTTTCTAAAATTTGTAGGGATAGCATGGCCAAAATTATGTTTTTCAGGAAGTGTCCACTTTGAAAATTAGTAAAAAAATAAATATTCATTAAAAAATTATCAGAAAAATCATGCATCAACTACATACTGTTAGCTAATTTCTCACCGAAGCGATTTAAAGAAAAAAAAAAAGTTCATCATGCTAGGTATGCACAAAAGTTTCTATGTTATGTTTTTCTGACAAAACAACACCAATTTATGTGCATACCTCTTTTGAACCCCTTAATCTCAACCATTTTCAAAATAAATTAGGAGTTTAGAAAGTAGACTCGGAGCACTACAATCCTTGTTTTTGTTGCATCTCAAAATTTTGAGTTTAACTATCCTCAATTTCACATCCAAGGTCAATATTTCCTGATTTCAGAAAAAAAGTGGCCACTTAAGCCCCCTTTTTGGCCCCCCATATTTTTGCACTTACCTTGTCATTTCCATTTCTTTACATTTTGGAATATTTATTTTATCTATTAGGTCTTATTGTTTATTTAGTTTGAGCTCTTCAAATCATTTCAGTTTGTTTCTAGATCTTTCCTATTGTCCTGAGGACTAAGATCTAGGTCTGATTGACTCACCATTGTGCTTGAAAGTCAATATTTACACCTTGTGATCTCTTTCATAATGAAATCCCTAGGTAAAGGCCACCATTAATGTAGATATTGAAAATTGGTCTAGGCCTGTGAGTACCACTTTCGACATAATTTTCTAATGTCCATGGTCACGATTAAATAATGTTAATTATTTAATTATTTCCTAAACACATCTTTCTTCTATTAATTAAATAACCTTTTAATTATTTGATTAATTCATTATGACCTTTATTCAATTATGATTAATTAAATAAGTCATATTTGTTTAATTACGTCGCTAATTAATTAATTCTCTTTCTAAATTAAATAATTTATTATTTAATTTACCCTTTTATCATATTTTGACTATAATTAAATATTCTTTTCGAATTATTTAATTATTCAATTAATCTTTTCAACAGCCAATTAAATAAATCATTTTTTATTTAATTAAATCATTATTTATTTAATTAAATCATTTTAATTTCGAATGTTGAATTAAATTAACATTTAATTCATAATTAATTGTTTTTGTCACATTCTTCTATCACCCAGTTATCTAATTATTCACTCACCATCTAACTCGAGATCTATTTAAATCCATCAGTTATCTTCGGATTCAATATCTGATCGTCTCTGTAAAGAGACTTTCTGTCACAACTGATCAATTAAATAGTTCTAACTCATATGCATGAACATATTTATTAATTAAATATCTGTATTTAATTAATTAATTCATGTGTGCATTCGAACAGATCATTGTTCGAGTTCTAACTTTATCCTTTTCATTCAAAGTCTTATTCTTCTATTTTCGAAGACTTTCAATTGAATATTAAAGCATTTATTTAATCTTGAACTCCTATTCATTCTATTTTTGAAAAGTCTTAACACCAAATTAAATTATTATTCTAATTTAATCTTTATCTTGCAGAATTTCCCAACTCATGTTCTTAACTAACACATAACTCACATCGCATGACATTCATCAATCTTGATCATTGATCTCTCTTTCGAATATGAGCCAATCATTCAAAAACCAACTTTCTATAAATTGGTTGATCTTTGGCATTATTCCTCCTCCTAAATTCAATACACTTTTTGGAAGAATTTAATCTTCGATATTTTTCTTAGACATACATCAAGGCTATGCTTGCATACATATAGAAAATCTAAGGGAAAAAATACCAACACAACCAAATGGAGAAGGACAATCAAGATAATTCAAGGAAATGGATGGATATTTGGTGAGATTGTTTCATACATTGTTTTATTTACTTTTTAGTTCATTTTATCTCGTTCTTTGTTGTTTGATTTAGATTTATGCATGTTAGATTAGATCTAACCAACTTACTATGCTCCATTCATTTTATCTACATTACATTTGGTGAACCTGATGTGAAGCACACTTCAAACTTTGCAACTCCATTCTGCTTTTTCATTTTTTGTTTTGCAGGTATCATACGACAAACCGCATCTGACTGACGAAACAACGCATCTGAATTTGCAAACCGCATCTGACAAATCCTAAGACGCATTTGACGAAATGAGCCACATTTGATACCTCCTGCAATGCATTTGACTATCAACATCATGACGCATTTTTAAAATTGAAATGACGCATCTGGCTAGTAATACTTTCAAAATTTAAGTTCCATATTTTCACGTTTTCATAGTTTTCATTTTTTTTTTCTACTAATCTTTTGTTTATAGCTATGTTTTAGGAGGATAGCATTGTTTTTGTAGGACGAAGAGTAGAAGACTTTGAAAACCAAGACCCCTTATTTTATGTAGGATGAATGACAAAGAAAACCAATAAACTACTAATCAGTTGCATGTAAGAGCTGTTGTCAAAGACTTTAAATTTTTAAAATAAATTTTTGTGTTTGGTAGTTAGATAATTGTCATTTGGCTTAAAATTAACTAGTGTTTACTTTTTCTGGTGTGAAAGAACACTTTGTAATTACCCTTATGATTCGGTATATCGAAGTATCCTCTCCCCTTGCGCATTCATGTGATTTTGGGTGTAAGAGAAATGGTTACTAACTCTAGACCTTGAGACTATCTTGTGGGAAAAATTACTTACCCCAAGATGACTCTGATCGGTAACACGCTTATCACCAGCAACTTCTAACTAGTATATAAAAGTGGAATTTTGGGGGAAACCCTAGAAAGCACGCTCACTATTTTGACATGAATGGAAAAAATGGTCTCTTGTCATACTGGATGGTGCCCCACGAATGAAATGCCCTTACTAGAAACCTTGTTTTAGTTTTTTCAAAATCCCAATCTATTTACTGGTGCAACAGGTCAGACCTATGAAGCCATCTTACATTCTTATGGTTAATGTGTAGAGATGAAATGTATGCCATGGGAGTTTCATGGGTACAGTAGCTTGGCTGCCCCATATAAGTGAGTGTTGTGGAGGGGAGCCACTGGGGTCAAGCTACTATTCATTCACCTTGAATGTTTGTAGCTAGAGAAATCCAAGTAAGGACTCATTAAATACTATCTAACATAGCCTAGGTTGTAGTTGTCTTCTAATTTTAACAGATTCAAAATGTCAAATTGAAAATACTTTGTATTCTATGCGTATATGTGCTATATTTGTCGAAACTTCATCATTAAACTGAGTCATTCGTAACATTGTCATCAGAAAACCACAACTGTAAACAAAGTCGCAATTGTCAAAACTCGAACTGCATGTGTCTTAATGAGTCGCAACTATCATATTTAAAACCACATGTGTCTTTACGAGTCGCAACTGTAAAAAAAAAAACCACATGTGTCTGTCAATAGATTTAGTTTCAGAGTTTATATTCTGAGTTGCATATACTTGTTAGAAACCCTAGATCAGACATGGAAACCTAAACGCCTTCCACAAAAGATAAAATTAGATAAAAGCAAATTTTTGCATGAAATGTGCAAATTGATAATATTCAGGAATTCAATATTACAATGAGATGATTTGCTTTATAAAAGAAAAGTATGTAACCCTAATGTTGACCTAAAAACAACTCAACTAAATAAAGCTTACTTATTAATTAAGTAAACTAATTATTACCTAAGTAAAGTTATGCAAGTGTAATTAAATATTAATTACACTAACAATAATTTCTAAGTCGCGTCTATTTTGTGAGTCGCATCTGCTTTATGAGTCGGATCTGTCATAGTTTAAATTGCATCTATCAGAAAAATTTTCATTTTTCTATCAACATTTGAGACCTGGTCTGGTCATTTAACTACATTTGAAAACCAAAATGCATCTGTCAAATCCATCAACACATCTGAAATGCAAACCACAATTGACCATCAATAGAAAATTTTGAAAAGCTACAAACTCAGTCTGAAAACAAAATTGTCCTTTTCACTTCTATTTCTAATGATCAACCTTGGATAGAAACTAGAAAAAATTTCTCCAAATTCTTGCATTATTAGGTGTCATTTACGTCTTAGCGCTAGTCATCCTAAGTTACACACATTTAGACACTTCATAGGAAGTTGCATATCGTAGAATAGAACAAATTTCCGCTTCATTAGCTACGTTCATACTCTGATTTGTTGTTATCATTGAACCTAGTCACTATGATCCTATTAAGTGAATCTTTCTATCTCAATAGTCTAGGAAATTCACCTTGTCAGTTGTCTTTGTCCTACAATCAAGTTCCTTGGTAAAGTTAGATCATTGCTTGGATTTATTCCATAGGTGGTAGGTTATACCCATCTTAGCATCATTTACTATCATAATATACTCAAAAATTTGCATACTGTCCATCCTAGCATACGTCATCCTAGTATACGTCTTTTAGAAATCCTTAATTTTTAGTGACATCCTTTATATTCAAAAAATCCCCCCAAAAAAAACATAGAAATAAGACATATAATTTTTTAGACATAGTTTGCATTACCTCATTTTGAGCAAATTTTCATGGTTGAAACAAGGTCTAAGAAGAAATACAAAGCAATTTCGAACCCTAACAAATTTGTCAATCCTTTTGGAAACCAACCATTAGGGAAAGAGAAACTGCACAAAACTTTTCTTGACAAACATGTCACTAGAGACACACATGGAAAAAAAATTACTGAAGACATAGACGCTGTCATACAAGATCCTAAGTTTGGATCCTTTATGGATGAGTGTTTGGAAAATGATCCCCAATTATATCTAGCAAAGATGCTAGTAGAAGGTTCCACACTACCACCAGAATTTGATGTTCACACTTTGAAAACAACATCTACTCAACCAACATAAACCATGACGTCAAGTGTCTTTGTTCCTCAAATTACCGCAACAATACCAACTGGCATACCAACTCAAACATCATCAATTGTAAACACAACTTCATTCAACATAACATAAGATTTACAATTCACTGAGGGGGCATCTTCATCAAACCCCTTTGGCACAAACACTGCTAGTAAGAGATCCAAAGTCATCTCAAATACAACTATACCTCATAGCAATGCCAGTACTATACCCAACCAAAATATTCCAACAAGAAACATTCCTACACCAAACTAGAACATTCCAATGGGGAATATTCCTACACCAAATCAAAACATTCTGACGGGATATATCTACATCAAATCAAAACATTCAAACAAGATATTATCCCTCCCCAAATCACAATCCATTACAGAACATATCATTTTAGAACACCTACATTGATCCTAAAAACACAAACAACATGTCCTTGACACAAGTAGATGTTCTTCAAAATAAAATGCAAATCCTTCAACAATAGATGGACAATAGGAAAATGAACTATCTCGGTGCAAGATTTATGTCCATGTCCTTTTGACAAAGCGCTATACATGACACCCTTCCCACATGGATACATTATACCAAATTTTCCTAAGTATAATGGGAGGAGGAACATTAGAGAATTTTCTACAACATGCATGGACATATCATATGACCCCACATACTTGATGAGACTATTTTCACAAACCCTTGTTAGGATAGCACTGGAATGGTTCTCTTAACTACCATATGGCATACGATCATGGGGTGAATTAGCTAAGAAGTTTGTTGAACACTTTTCCTTCAACATAGAAAATAAAATAACAATAGACACCTTGTGTTACACCACACAAGAAGAAGGAAAAATTTTCACCACTTTCTTCTAGAGATGGAGAAGTTTAGCTAGTAGGTGTCTAGTTGAGATACCCAAGAAACAAAAAGTCACAATATTCCTTGAAAATATTCATCCAAAACTGAGAAGTGACTTAAGAGTACATTTTTGTACCTCTTTCCTAGACTTGGTACAAAAGGGTATTATCCTTGAAAAAGTCCTTATTGTCAAAGGAGAAATTAAAGTGCTATGTAGAAATCCAATTGTTCAACATCAAAATGCTCCCAACAATAGAAACAAGTTATGGCCTAGAAACAAAAATGTTATGAATGACGGTATTGTTGATGCTAAGATCATACATGTGGGACCGGTCATCACACTTGGAGGTTACAACCCGAATCCAGACGTGACGAGTAATCCAGATCAAACAACAATGACCACAAAGGAGATTTCCTAAACATGAATTTACCCCTTTGGGAGAACCAATCGAGACAGTTTTCAAAGAACTAATTAAACATAATCTCCTAAAACCTCTGGAACCAAAATAGTATGATCTTAGATAGTTTAAACTCTCATGGTGGGATGATAACACCTATTTTGAATACCATCAAATGAAGGGACACAACCTACAACAATTGAAGAATATCATACAAGACTTTGTTGAAGAAGGAACCATAGAGGTCAATGGGTATAAACATACCTTGAACAATGATCATAAGGTCTTTATAGACCCATTACATGACCATGGGAAAGGAAAGGCCTTCAATTTAGGAACTAAGAATAATACATCGACCACTTATGAAAATACCAAGTATGACTATGGCAAAGGTACGATCATAAATCACCTCCGAGCTGCAAATGAAAATATCCATACCATCACCATTAAGAAGTGTCTTGAATGTGTTGTAAATACACACATAATTAAGATAACTCTTTCAATTCCTTCTTTTGAGCCACCTGCATAGTCTTCCAAGTCTAAGTATAATTTGTTTGATCAACTAGGCAAGACCCCAGCACAAATATCCATCTTGGAACTGTTGACTTTATAACCAGGTTATCGAGCCATTCTCAACAAATCCTTATAGATCACAAATGTCCCTACCAACTTAGATGTCAATCGTTTTGAAGAAATGGTAGGATAGCCAATTCCCATCATGTCACATTTTCTCAATAGGATTATTCAACTAAAAAGACCAATCATAATGACCCATTACACCTTGAAGTCCTAATCCATCAAACCAAAGTCAGACGAGTCTTGGTAGATGGAGGAGCAAGGTTGAACCTTTGTACCTTGAAATTGGTTAAGACATTAGGATTCTCAGAAGCATGCATGGAAACCACTAAGAGTATAGTCATTAAGGCTTACAATGATGAGGAAAGATCATCCAAAGGAGTTGTCACACTCCCTATCAGGATTGGCCCTGTAGTTATGGACACTAGTTTCCAAGTCTTGGATCTCACCCTTCCATATAACCTTTTTTTAGGTAGACCTTGGATACATGAAATGAAATTTGTACCTTCCACATATCACCAATGTCTTAAATTCACATATAATGGCACCAAGATCATGATTGATGGTGATCTAGATCCTTTTCAATATTGCATAAGCCTACATGAAATTCCACAATGACAAGTGTTAGTTAATAAATAAGCTTCATTATCTAATTTATCCCTGTACATTGATCCATCAACTCTTACCAATTCCATTTCATCACAACCACCATCATCCACAACTAAGGTCGAGATCCAAGACAAGGGTTTTGGAGAATATCACATGAAGGCATCCTATTGTGTCAATAATTTGGTTCCACCTAAGACATATGGTTTACCCATGGCAGATAGGAGACAATTCATAGTCACATTTCATGTTCCTCCTATAGTGACACTGACACAATAGGGAGAGTTAAGTGAATAAGTTATGGACCAAGATAATATTACCTCCTGGTTGTACTAGGAAGAAAATGAATACCCCTCACCATCTATTCAAATAGGTAAGGATCAATATGGAAAATGCTTTATGATAATGCAAAGCAAAGGCTATGACGAACATAGTGGGTTAGGACTACATTAGAATGGAAGGATTGACCCAATCATTAGCTCACCACTACCAAAAGTCCTATGGCTAGGGTTTCAACCGCTTAGAATTGGATTTCCTAGTACTTCGTCACCATTCCAAGAGGAAGTAAGTGCTGATGAAGAAATTGAGATATCTCATGAACCACTTGACCTAGTTTACAATGAATCCCCTTACTCAAGTGACTATGAATGGGATTGCCTTTTCTCTACCAACACCATGAACCTAGATAAGCTATTTGGGGAACTAGACAAAATGATAAAATCCATACCAAATCCATCTAGCCCTCATCTTAAAAATCCCTTGTCCAAAGAAGAATGGCTTAAGCATTATCATTGGGAAACCCTTGATCCTTCATCTTGGGCGCCTAAAAAACCATCTTCTAATGACCTAGCCCTTACAGTGGTCCCACATCAAAGTTTACCTACCCATAAGAAAATGAACAAAAAGGATTTGGTCCAAAACTTTTGTGACCATGTCAACCACTCTATATTCACCTTGTTAGCCTCCACATTTGATAACTCCAATGATGGCATGCCCCTTGTATATCCCCAACTTATCAAAAGGGATCAACAAGGTACACCCATATTAGACATATTCGAGAATGACAAAGCAATAGTTGAGTTCATGGGACTTCAAGAAGGCATACCTAGAGGGGATCATAAAGCTAGATTTACCATAGAATTGGATGGCAAAGCATATTTTCGGGAGTCTATTTACACCTCTAGTAGCAAAAGTGAAAATAAAAAGAAAAATAATGAAAATGAGGAAAATGACAATTCCCTAGGTGAAAACCGAAAGACGCCTTTCGATGAGGAAATAGTAAAAATAAAGGATGCATCTGAGGGTGAAAACCTCTTTGAGGCACCCAAGGATGGAGGTTTGATTATTCTCCCAATTGCTCAAGAAAATTCACCAATGTCAGTAGAAGAGTATGTTGAGGTCAACATAGACACAAAAGAAAACCCTTGAGTAATATATTTTGTTGCATCTTTGATAGAGACAGAACAACCTAAGTTTTGAGAATTCTTCACAAAGAGATAGATAAAATTTGCATGGTCATATGGTGACATGCCTGGGCTTGATCCAGACCTAATATTGCACCATCTACCATTATAGCCAGGTATTAAGCCCATCAAATAGAAGCTAAGGAAGATGCATCCACAAATTGCTCTACTACTCAAAGAAGAACTTAAGAAACTATTGGATGTCAGATTAATATGATCCATAGACTATGTAGACTAGATCTCAAATCTTGTGCCAGTGACTAAACCAACTGGGGGAATCCGCATTTGTATAGAATTTAGAGATATCAACAAGGTGTGTCCTAAGGATGACCTCCCTTTGCTAAACATTGACATGATAGTAGACCTTACAGTAGGATATGAGATTCTATCCCTCATGGATGGTTTCTTTGGGTATAACCAAATCAAAATCGTAGTTGAAGACCAACACAAGATAGCTTTCACATGTTTGTGGGGAACATACTACTGGAATGTTATTCCTTTTGGACTTAAAAATGCAAGAGCTATGTATCAATGTGCAATGATGACTATTTTCCATGACCTTGTAAATACTCTCATGGAATATTATGTCGATGATCTCATAGCTAAATCAATAACAAGGGAAAATCATTTGAAAGTTCTAGACAAGATATTCCAAAGGCTAGAAAATTACACAGTCAGACTAAATCCAAAGAAATGTGTCTTTGGAGTGAAATCAAGGAAACTTCTAGGATATAGCATTTCTATAAGGGGCATTGAAGTAGACCTAGCAAAGGTAAAAGATATCGTAGAAATGCCTCCCCCAGCCAGTATTGGTCAACTAGGAACACTACATGGAAGATTACAGTTTATCAGGCGCTTCATATTAAAACTAGTAGACAAAATGCATCCATTGTCGCATTTTCTCAAGAAAGGAGTACCATTTGTATGGACGCCTAAATGTTAGGAAGCTTTCCAACAAATCAAGGATTATGTGCTCGCTCCACCTGTGTTAATGCCATCTACAAATGACAAACCTTTGATACTTTACATTTCAGCAACTTAGTCAACATTAGGAGCCCTTCTCACACAAAATGATGATCAAGGTCATGAAAGGGCAGTGTACTACATCAATCATACCTTGGTGGGATATGAAATAAACTACAGTAACATAGAACATGCATGTCTTGCGGTAGTCTTTGCTACTCAAAAAATTTGGCACTATATGCTAAACCACCAAACCATGTTGGTTGCAAAGATTGATGCTCTCAAATATCTCCTAAGTAAAGCAACATTAACAAGTTGATTGGCTAAATGGGTGATGATACTTAGTGACTATGACATCCAATATGTGGAGAGGAAAGCTATAAAATGACAAGTAATTGTAGATCAGTTGGTGGATGCACCCATGAAGGCAGACCATTCTTTAGTGGTAGATTTCCCTGACGAGTTTATCTTCAAAGTTGACACTAGAACCAAATGGAAATTATACATTGACGGGTCACATACTAATCCTGGTTCAGGAGCAGGCATACTATTTGTTACACCTCAAGGCAATACTATTCGTAAATCATTCAGGATTGCCTTCCCTTGCACCAACACCATAGCATAATATGAAGCCTTGGTGATATGACTAAGAATGGCAACACAATGGAAGATTAAGAGTCTACATGTTTATGGAGATTCTCAGCTAGTAGTCTGGCAAGTAAACCATGATTATGAGACAAAAGATGAGAAACTTGCCCCCTACAAGCGCATGACCAATAGTTTCAAGCATTTCTTTGATGACATCACATTTCAACAAATACCACACATTTAGAATAGGGCAGCATATTCTATGGAAACCATGGGTTCCTTATTGGATATTCCTAGCAATGTGCCTAAATTCAAGTTTTTGGTCAAACAGTTGTTGGTCCCTGCCTATGATGTCCCCAATTTTGTGATGGTGTGTACGATTGTATGTCCTACATCCCCTTGGTACAAGGATGTATACGACTATCTAAATTCCCAAATATTACCTTTATACCTGTCAAACAACCAACACAGAACATTTATCCATAAGTTTGCCAAATAGACCATCATCAGAGATACATTGTATAGACGTACCTTAGATAACACCTTAATGAGATGTCTCAATATGGAAGAAGCACAAGCAACCTTGCAAATGGTACATGAAGGTATATGTGGATCCCATTCTAGTGGTCCTACTTTAGCCCAAAAGATTATGAGATTAGGTTATTATTGTCCTACAATGGAAAAGGACTCATATATCTCTGTCAAGAAATGTCGACAGTGTCAAATACATAGAGATTTGATATGCACACCGGCATAGGATCTTCATTTGATTACCTTTCCATTACCCTTTTCCCAATGGGGACTTGACCTCATAGGTAACATACACCGTCCATCATCGAATGGCCATAAGTTCATCATAACCACCAATGAATACTTCACCAAATGGATTGAAGCTATTCCCATGACATACATCATCGACACACAAATATCCTGTTGTTTGGTGTTTTTGAACAACAACAACTTAGACAAAATAAAAGTTATCCTATCTCTCTTAAAATTTTGATCTCTATGAACAAAGAGATAACCCCAAGGTCTCTCAGGTGTCAAGTCATGACAATGCAGTAGAACAAAATCAATGATAAAATTTGAAAATGTTGATAATCACAAGGGGCCTTACGTACAAATGTTGGAAGCTCTAAACTCCTCAGATTTTAAGATATGGTGATGCTTTAATTTATAATTCTAACAAAATAATAAAAGAAACAACAAAATATGAGGGTTTAAGAAGTCCTAATGTTAACATTACTACTAAGATTAACCATGCAAATGATAAAATACTTGGAATGGACCAATCCCTTAAACTAGTTTTTGTTCAACCCAGGCTATACCTGCAATATTGCAGAAAACAATGCAATCTTCTAAGGTGTTAAATATTTTTAGATTGTGGGAATTCATTCGATAAAACTGGATGAATATCAATAGTTGAACTAAGCACATGATTATTAGGTACAGGGTGACCTTGCATAGCATTCCCATAATCAAGAAGCTGCCCAAAGTATGAACCAGGGATTGCTACAACACTCCAAGCATTCAATCAGAAGCATTAATAACTAAACCTAAGACACTTTCAAACATTTCCAAGCAATTTAAAAGATAGAACAAGAACCATGCAAGATTATTCAATGCAAAGAAGGCACCAGTCATAGCACAATGTCTACACTTTGTATTAAATCATCATATTAGCAACAATTCTGGTCTATTACAACACTTGCTTGAAATGTAAAACTAACTTATAATATTCTAACATGCTATTATACTACTAAATCTACTGCTTACAAGTCTTCTGGCTTAGTCAGCCAATCTGAACCTTTACAAATGAGGCCAAAGGCCATACTTATAGAAAACCTCCTGCATGAACCAAAGCTAGGGTTACAAAGAAGCTTAGCACCAACCAAATCGGCCCTGACAACCAGCAAAAACTCGTCATTAGTAATGAATGTAGCAAGGGCCCCCTTCAAATCAATCTGTGATTTCCCAAAGTCAGGTATAGCTCCTCGAGCCATGCCCACCATTAATGCTCCACCCACATGAACAACAATGCACGTGAAACATCAACCAAAACATGACCCATCGATCAGATCCGAGCTGGGCAAATGAATGACTCAGATCAAGCCAAACCAAGTTGAGTCCACCATGTCATGTCTTCCCACCATTAATGGCCACCAAATGTGTTGACCTTGCATGTAGGAATGGGTTTCATCTGATAGCAATCGTAAACCACTCGATTGTATCTGCAGACCTTGCAAAATTTTCAAAGTACACCCATTCTTCCTCTAGCCCCAACAACAACCTTCAGCTCGATCCAATCTGCATTCAAATGGGCCAGCATTAATGCTCAATACATCATCAAAATCAAAGTCAATCCACTAGAGTTCCCAAGGCAAGAAAATCACGCACAAACCCAAGTGAAAGTAGAACCAAAGATAGACGAAGGTGGAGCCACGAGCAAAATAGGAGCAAAGACACAAAATAGGTGGAGGCAGAGGTGAAGATGAAACCAAGATGGGAAAGGAAGGGAAACAGGTGGAGCCAAAAATAGAACCAAGCCCAGTGGAGGTGGAGGCGGAACCAAAATGGGAATGGGAGGAAAATAGGAAGCGACAGAAATGGAACCAGCTCTAGCAAAGGTGGAGGAGGAACCAAAACAAGAAAGGGAAGTGGACCCAGAACGAGAGAGGGAAGCAGAGCTGTAACGAGAATGGGAACCGAACCATGAACTTCACCAAAGTTCAGAGTTAAGTTCCATCCTGATCCTAGTTCCGGTGAAAGAAAGGAAAGGAAAACTGAGAAAAACCTAAGTGAGGAAACTAACACTTAGGTCAAAAATGGGTGAAGCAACAAAGAAAACGAGAAGGCGGGAGACAGAGCCAGAATGGGAACGGGAACCAAACCATGAACTTTGCCAAAGTTTAGAGTTTAGTCCCATCCTAGTTCCACCTCCGACAAACGAAGGAAAAAGTGAAGCAAAGAAAACCTAAGGGAGGAAAGTGACCCTTAGGACAAAAACAAACAAAATGAAGAAGAAAGCAAGAGAGCGGGAAGCGGGCCAAAATGGGAAAGGGAACCAAACCATGAACTTTTTGAAAGTTCAGAGTTTAGTTCCATCCCGGTTCCGCCTCTAGCAGAACAAAAGGAATAAGGCAAACAAAAGAAAACCTAAGGGAGGAAAGAAACCCTTAGGACCCAAACAAAAACACCAAGGGAAAAAATAGAAGGCAAAAGAAGACCACCCTAGAGAGGACATCTGCGAGACTCCAAAACCACCAGGAACTCAACACAAAGGCACCCACAACCAAGGAAAGCACCAAAGACCAAAACCCCACGATTTTCAAAGATAAGCACAAAAGAGGGGCAAGCCACAAAAATGGGCCAAAAGGGTAGGCCAAGGGAGGGTCCCCACTTTTAGTGGGGCATGTGTGCAAAACTACACAACAAAAGGAGCCTTCATTGGGGAAATGCTCCAGAGCATTTCAATGATAAACTAGAATCAAGAACTCAAAATCTCTAGTTTCAATCCAAGCATTAGGTTACATCTAGACAAGGTTTTAGAAATCACTAACAAACCAACCTTTCTTGTACCAGGGTCAAAGTGTGTGAGTATGTATTCATTTCCCTTTCCTAAGTTGCAAGAAGGACCGAACTCAGTCTGATAGGGCTACCTAAGGATTCTAACTCCAAAAACAACTTGGATAGAGCCTCACTTCCAGTTAGGCATCCATAACCCCAGTAAGTTTATCATGGTGACCCTCCCCAGCATAGCTCTACTTCCAGCCAAGTGTCCATAGCCCCAGTAGAGATACTAGGATACCCCTGATAAGGTGAACATTTCTTTTGATTTTCAATATTTTCTTTTCTTTTCTTTTTAATATTCTCTTTGAGATTTTCTTTTAAAGCTTTAATTTTCACCTTGCAGGCAATGAAGCCCACACTCAAGGATGAGAACCACAATGGCACTAGAGAAAAATTTAAGATTTTTCACCCAATCAAACCTCCTAAAGACCATATGCAACCTTGTAATTCTTAACATTTGTGTGAAGATATAAGACCCAAATACATTCCAGAATTTGAATTAGTCAAGTGACACTAATTCCCAGCCCATGCAACATCAAATGAAGGAAATCTACCAATTTGAATGACTCTGAAAAGATGATAATAGTTTGTAAAAGAAATCCCAAAGTAGACCCAGACAAGCATCTAGTTGTATAGATGCAACAAGCCCAAAGGAAAGTAGGACAACCCCACAAATGCATAGCAGTAGGGGAAACCAACCCAAGTAGACCAAAGCAAACCAAAACCAGGAGCAACCCAAACAAAAAGCAACAAGCAAACAAGGAAAAAAAAAAGAAACCCTACTCAAAACAAGGCAGACTAACCCTAAAGCAATCTATCCTAAAGAAAACCAGCTAACCTAAGGAAAGCAGGAAAGCGGAGTATTTATAGGAAACCTACACTACTAAAGAAAAAGAGATATGTACAGAGATATTTACAAAGAACTATGTTCAGGAAAGGCCAATTGACACTGCCCATTGGATTTCACAATGCATGTACAAGAAAATGGGCACTCATTATAGTTCTCAACCATGCAGATTTATCCTTATATTCAAAGAAAATAAATTGAATACTGCAACATTCAAATTCTACCCCAACATCATGAACAATCAACAATTGAGGAGGCTCATTAAACTTGTGATTAATCCATATGCAGGTTGTCTTTCCTAAACCTCCATAATTAAATTGATAAGCTTCAAAATTCACATCAAGGAAAGAGACAACCTGATTTTGAACTCCTATGGACTGAGAATTATATTCATCCTTTCCCAATTGTGAAGAGTTGATGCCCATGAAGTCAGGAGGTCGCAACTAATGGTGCAACATTCCTGTTTGTGTTTCTTCATTCATGTTTTCCTACATATCAACATGAACCACATTAGCTATGTCATCATTAGTACATAAAATCTATGAATTTCCAATGCTTAATTCATCAACAGAAAGAGGAGAGACAAAATTAGATGAATGGGAGAACTCCCTGAATTCTTTTATTGGCACTGGTTTAGGCCTGTAATTGCAACCCTCAGAAACAACAGCCCCTTTATCAACAACATCAATTCCTTAAATTTTCTTCATGGGACACTCATTGATAATCTGTTGAGGCTCCTCAATTGAAAGCTCAATCCCCTCTAGGGCTACCTCAGTGTCTACTACTATTCCTTTCTCAGATCCAATGCCAATTGATTCTTCTACTGGGCATTCCTCATTAGCGTGTTGAAATTATTCTATTGGAGACTCATTCTTCATGGTTTGATGCACATCCTTTGCATGATTTAACAACTAGACCCTCTCTTCCACCTCTAGTGGACCATTACCATTCTCCTCATCACTTTCAAAAGATTGAACCATAGATTCCACATTGTATGCATACTTTTTTTCAACACTTTTTTCTTGTTTTTCTTTTGGTCCATTCTCTTCAATCCTTGGAAATGGTGCATGATCCACCACCAAGACCAATATGTCATAAGGATTAGCTGGCACTATCTCCTTTCCACTCAAATTGTTGTGGGTATGTCGGATCTTCTATTGGAAAATAGATGCAGCAGTCTAAAATTCTTGACAATCCAATTTAGAGTGTTGATTGGTGTTATGAATCCTACACCATTATGATAGAGCTTCTTCTGCCAGATACACACCAGTTGGGGGCTTTTCCTAATTTTTTGGATGCTCCAAAGATGTTAGGACTTCTTCATTGTGAGGCATTATATTCTAAGTCCTATTTTTAGGGGGTAGTTGCCTCCTATAAAATGTTAGCCTTGAGTATTGATCTTCAAAATATCATCCCCTATAGAGATTCTTCCCTTGATCCTGATCATGATTTATTTAATTTCCCCTTTGGATGACCTGAGGTGGGTTGTTTTGCTTCCTTAAGCAGGTGACTTCGATGTCCAACTTCTTTACCAACTCTGTGAGCTCATCAGACCTCTCCTTGTCTACATTATTAGATGGAGGAACACCACTAGCTAAATTCTGCATATGAAAAGAACAAAACCCATCATTCAAGGATTGGTTAAATATCTCAAAGCTCTGCAAGTAATTGGGTACATTAGCTTGCTGGTGAGAGAATGGAGGCCGATTCATATTTGGATAGTAATTTGGCATGGGTGGGGTTTGATTCAAGGATTGAGTTGGGTGTGAAACCAAAGGCAGCTGAGGAGTTGAACCCAACATAATTGTTTGATCAACTAATGACAAGGGTCCAGGAAAGTGTTGTCTCAAATATGTGCTTACCTTAACAGCCACATCATAAGCTTCAAGTAGGCTGATAGGAGGGTTTTCTCTCCACTTCACAAAGGTAGATGTTAAACTATCTAAAGCCTCATAATAAACCTCCCTAGAAGAGGCATCATCCACAACATAAGGAGGTTGAAGTCTAGTGTATGCTCAATGGAACCTATTGTTGAATGATCCTATATTTTCATTGACCTCTCTCTTTACCCTAGTAAACTATAGATAAAGCTCACTGGAACTGATTGGGACCTCAAATCCCTATAAAAATGGAGTCTCCAATTGAAGCCAAGTAGTGATAGACCCAACAAGAAGATAGTTATACCAATAGAATGCCTCATCTCCTAGAGAATAGGGGAAAATTCTGTAGGAAACATGATTAATTCCCCTATCCTTGAGGGTAATTTTAAAAATCCTAATGTGCTCTCTAGTAGTCCTTTTGGGATCATTTGTGTGAAACCTAAAGCAAAAATACGTAGGGTTCTTGGGCATAACATTGTAGTTGTTGAATGTCAGGGGTGAGGGGTTATTTTCCAGGAAATCCATCGGTGGAGGTGGAGGTGGTAATGGTTGATGGGTGACTTGTTGGGGATGTGGAATGGAACTAGTCTCAGAATTAGAATCAGATGAAGTGGATGGAGGTGAGGATGGTGGAAATGATGGATTGGATAATGGTTTTCCCCCTCTTCTGGTCCTTCTTGACCTGGTTGAGGTGGAAATTCTTGAAACTATTCTTCTTCTCCTGGTGTAGATTTGGTTCTCCTTTTGAGTCTCTCAAGAGAAATGGCTTTTAGAAAATGCTCTAGCTTGCTTGGTCAACCCTCCTTCTAGCGCCAATCCTATTGTTTGGTGTTTCTGCATAGCAACAACTCAAACAGAATAAAATTTATCCTATCTCTCTTAAAAGGTTGATCTCTATGAACAAAGAGATAACCCCAAGGTCTCTCGAGTGTCAGGTCATGACAATGCAGTAGAACAAACTCAGTGATAAAATGTGAAAATGCTGGTAATCACAAGGGGCCTTACGTAAAAATGTTGGAAGCTCTAAACTCATCAGATGTTAAGATATGGTGATGCTTTAATTTTTAACTCTAACCAAATAATCAAAGACAAAAAAAGATGAGGGTTTCAAAAGTCCTAATGTTAAAATTACTTCTAAGATTAACCATGCAAATGATGAAATACTTGGAATGGACCAATCCCTTAAACTATTTTATGTTCAACCCAAGCTATACCTACAATCTTATAGAAAAACAACGCAATTTGCTAAGGTGTTAAAGATTTTCAAACTGTGGGAATTCATTCAATAAAACTGGATGAATATCAATAGTTGAACTAACCACATTAGTATCAGGTATAGGTTGACCTTGCACAACATTCCCACAATCAAGAAGCTACCCAAATTATGAACCAGGGATTGCTACAACACTCCAAACATTAAATCACAAGCATTACTAACTAAACCTAAGATACTTTCAAACATTTCCAAGCAATTTAAAAGATAGAACAAGAACCATGCAAGATTATTCAATGCAAAGAAGGCACCAATCATAGCACAATGTCTACACTTTGTATTAAATCATCATATTAGCAACAATTCTGGTCTGTTACAACACTTGCTTGAAATGTAAAACTAACTTCTAATCTTCTAACATGCTATTCTACTACTAAATCTACTATTTACAAGTCTTCTAGCTTAGTCAGCCAATCTGAACCTTTACAAATGAGGCCAAAGGACATACTTATAGAAAACCTCCCATGTGAACCAAAGCTAGGGTTACAAAGAAGCTTGACCACCAACCAAATCGGCCCCGACAACCAGCAATAACTCATCGTTAGCAATGAATGCAACAAGGGCCCCCTTTAGATTGATTTGTGATCACACAAAGTCAGGTAAAACTCCTTGAGCCACACCCACCATTAATACTCCACCCACATAAACAACAACGTGCATGAAACATCAACTAGAATATGAGCCACCGATCAAATCTGAGCTGGGAAAATGAACAACTCAAATCAAGCCAAACTAGGTTGACTCCACCATGTCACATCTGTCTGCCATTAATGGCCACCAAACACATCGACCTTGTGTGTAGGAATGGGTTTCATTTGACAATAGACACAAAGCACTCGACTGCACCTATAGACCTCACCAAATATTCAAAGTACACCCATTCTTCCTCTTGCCCCAATAACAACCTTTAGCTCGATCCAACCTGCATTGAAACGGGCCACCATTAATGCTCAATACATCATCAAAATCCAAGTCAATCCACTAGAGTTCCTAAGGTAAGAAAATCACGTACAAACATAGGCAGAAGTAGAACCAAAGACAGATGGAGGCAAAGCCATGAGCAGAATAGGAAGAAAGACACAAAACTAGTGAAGGTGGAGGCAGAGATTAAACTGAGATGGGAAAGTATGGGAAATAGGTGGAGCTAGAAACAGAACCAACCCCGGCAGAGGCGGAGGCGAAGGCAAAACCAAAATTGGAATGGGAGGAAAACAGGAAGCTGCAGAAATAGAACTAACCCCAACGAAGGCGGAGACGAAATGGGAGAGGGAAGCAAAGCCGAAATGGGAATGGGAACCAAACCGTGAACTTCACCAAAGTTCAGAGCTCAGTCCCATCTTGGTTTCACCTCTGAAAAATGAAGTAAAAAGTGAAGGAAAGAAAACCTAAGGGAGGAAAGAGACCCTTAGGACAAAAACAAACAAAATGAAGAAGAAAGAAAGAGAGCCGGAAGCAGAGCCGGAATGAGAATGGGAATTGAACCATGAAATTTGTGAAAGTTCAGAGTTTAGTTCCATCTCGGTTCCGCCTTTGGCGGAACAAAAGGAACAAGGAAAATAAAAGAAAACCTAAGGGAGGAAAGCAACCCTTAGGACCCAAACAAAAACACCAAGGGACAAAATAGAAGGCAAAAGAAGACCACCCCAGAGAGGACATCTGTGAGACTCCAAAACCACTAGGAACTCAACACAAAAGCACCCACAACCAAGGAAAGCACCAAAGACCAAAACCCCAAGATTTTCAAAGATAAGCATAAAAGAGGGGCAAGCCACAAAAATGGGCCAAAAGGGAAGGCCAAGAGAGGGTCCCCACTTTCAGTGGGGCATGTGCGCAAAACTGCACAATATATCCAAGTTTATCCTAAACTACATAATTTTTCGGTATGGTGTACCTCAATCCATTATCACAGACAATGGTCGTCCATTCAAAAACCAAGAATTTTTCCATCTATGTGAAGAATTCCACATCCAACATCATTTTTCCATTGCATATTACCCACAAGGTAATGACCAAGCCGAGGCATCTAATAAAACCATTATCAGAATCCTCAAAAAGACTGTCAATGATGTTGGCCATGACTAGAAACTACAACTTAATCCTGCCTTATGGGCTTACCGCACAAGCATTTGTACTCTAGCCGATGCCACTCCATACTCCCTAGTATTTAGATTTGAAGCTATCTTACCTATTGAGGTTGAAATTCCTTCCCTGAGGGTATACTTGAAAGGTCATATAGATGATGAAGAATACCGTGTATCCAAATTGTAGGAGTTAGAATTCCTAGACAAATGAAGACATAAGGCACTAGACCATTTGCAAGCATATCAGAACCATCTTTTTCATAGCTATAATAGGAAATTTCTAAATCAACACTTTCACATTGGTGACCTGGTCTTAATGGAGAACCCTAAGAATCAAGTTGAACGAGAAAAACCAGGTAAGTTTTAACCTAACTGGTGAGGACCCTATATTGTCATGAAATTTTTTGGATTAGGAGCACATCAACTCTCTACCCCTGAAGGAGAACCACTTTTGTTACCAATCAATAGCCTTCATCTTAAGAGGTTCTATGTGTAGCTTCTAAGAACTATGTTTTAATTAGAAAATACAAAAAAAAAATGGTTACCTTGATGAAAACCTGGCAAAAAAGTTTCTTTGTAACACCAAAAAAAAATGAAAAATCAATAAAATAGTAAAGAAAAATAATCCATCCAATAGTGACTTCACTCCTAGAAAATAGGCATCATGTGTAGTTGACTTCACTCCTTCATCTACCATTATTCCAATCGGACTTATCACTATCACTCATAATAAATGGTTGTCTTATCAATTACTTGGAATTATTTACACCAAGTCCACTCCGTCACATTCGCCACTCTATCCTATAGGTCTTATTCTTGACTAGGGGAAAATCCTCATTCTGTGTCATGTGGACCTTGTACATAGCAACTCAATGTTAGAAAATGTCCTAAAAAAATCCAAAAACATTAGAAAAATCCAAAAACAAGTCATGTCCCATGAAGGATGAAAACCTGGCAAATAGGCATCATGTGTAGTTGACTTCACTCCTTTGTCTACCATCATTCCAATCAGACTTATCACTATCACTCATAATAAATGGTTGTCTTATCAATTACTTGGAATGATTTACATCAAGTCCACTCCGTCACATTCGCCACTCCATCCTATAGGTCTTATTCTTGACTGGGGGAAAATCCTCATTCTGTGTCATGTGGACCTTGTACATAGCAACTCAATGTCAGAAAATGTCCTAAAAAATCCAAAAACATTAGAAAAATCCAAAAATAAGTCATGTCCCATGAAGGATGAAAACCTGGCAAATAGGCATCATGTGTAGTTGACTTCACTCCTTCATCTACCATCATTCTAATCAGACTTATCACTATCACTCATAATAAATGGTTGTCTTATCAATTACTTGGAATGATTTACATCAAGTCCACTCCATCACATTTTCCACTCCATCCTATAGGTCTTATTCATGACTAGGGGAAAATCCTCATTCTGTGTCATGCAGACCTTTTACATAGCAACTCAATGTCAGAAAATGTCCTAAAAAAATCCAAAAACATTAGAAAACTCCAAAAAGACAAAAAAATAAAAAACATAGCAAAAATACCAAAAATAGAGTCAGATTTAGTTGTGTCAAGTCAGTCATAGACATAGTCGAACTACGTTGCCTCTATGACTGGACGTAGGCAAGGTCATCAATCGATGTGCCCCTGAGGAATTAGGTCTTTTTGTCTAGGTTTCTCACATCTCACACACATAAAATCATGACCCTTTGTACATATCAAAGTCATTGGTCATGTCGAACTATGAGGTCTCTACATGTAAAACATAGGCAAGGCTATCAATTGATGAGCCCCCAATGCCACACTAGGTCAGTCCATTAGGGTTTATCGCATTCACTATCACACATGTCATATCATCAAGTCAGGTTCATATGTGTCCAACATTCATGTTAGTCAAAGTCTGGTCAAACTATAAGGTCTATGTGTGTACAATGTAGGCAAGGCTATCAATCGATGAGCCCCCGCGGCCGCACAAGCTCAGTCCTTCAGGGTACATCATCTCAAGTCATACACTGTCAACACATACACACTCATAACAGTCAAAGAATCAAAACAAGTCATGAATCAACAAGGAAAACATGTTGAAACTGTCATCAAGTCAGAATCAAACACATTCTTAGAGTGATCATCTTATATATTAAGCAAGATATGTCTTTCTTGACAATGGATATCGTGAATCATCATAGGCTCATGTAGCTTGTCACATTGATGACATCAGGCTTCACATCTTATATGATACATGTCATTCTGAAACTAGGCTTTGTCATGCCTTACACAAATGATTACAAAATCAAAACTAGACTCAACATCTTATACGGTATGTGTCATCCCTCACATTGAGCTATGTCAAACATCAAAAAATTACACAAGATCAAGTTTTGGAAAATACTTTTATTTGGCTTTTTGACTTATATCTTACTTTGTCTAATCTTTTTATTGATTTGTGCATGAGTTCGATGACTAGCTTTCTCAAGGATGTCTCAGGACTCTTTTTCTTTGACTATTGTCTATCAACTATCTTTTAACTTTGGATTTTGAGTCATGTTACTAGTTTCCTCAAGGATGTCCCATGAAGGATTTAGAGGAGCAATGACATCTCATGACCCATCTTTTATTTGTTTGATGCATGTGGTTTTTCTCGACAAAAAGACTAGGGCAATCTTTCCCTTAGTATGAGTTAAGACACTCCTTGTCTGCGACTGTCTATTTTTTGGAGATGGATGACTTTGTACTCTATGGTCTATCTCATATCATGGTGTGTACTATCCATTTGTGTCATTCCAACCCAATGATGATAAAATGCAAATCTTAATATGTATGACAAAATATCTAAGATCATATGTCCTTTCAATCAACCTTCTTTGTTTCTTACTAACATTTTGAAATCATCCATGCTAACATTTCTCTATCCGACATAATGATAGAGTCCTATGACACAACAAAAAAATTAGATAATCTACATATGCATACATTCTATAAGCATTATGTAAATAGTGTTGTATGTCTATATACAGTACATCATATAGTTATGCTGAATTTAAAAAAAATAGGAACATTAGACATCTCCATTGCATATCTAGGAAAATCATGACTTAATAGGCATTCAATCATCACAAGGTACATAATAAAAAAATTACATGTACATAACCATCACATGTAGATAGCATTGTATATATAACATTGCATCCCATTATCATAAAGTACATTACATCCATCATCAATAGAGTCATCATAACATCATAGACTGCATAAACACATCATAATGTAGAAACAATCATCTATAACATGTATATATCAGATAAACAATAACATATCATAGGAAACATAATCATATAGGAAAAAATGCATCATAAATAGAATTGCATATCATATGAACAGCCACCAAAAATCATATATATATCCCTCAAAATAACATGTGTCATAGTACAATGTCAAAATGTATCAATAAATAAAAATGAGCTCGTAGGTTCTATAACCAAAGTACAATGTCTACAAAACATAAAAAATTCAATGAGTCCCACTGTCGCTACTCCCATGTGGTGAACATGGAGGAAACTGCCTCAGAGGTACTCTTTATGTCCTTGGTGGTCCTACCACACCCTATGTGCTCTATGTCCTAGTCTGAATCCTACTTTGTGATCTCTGACTATGTACCTCAAAAAAGCTAGGGGCTCATCCCTTAGTTGGCACCATTGACTCATATAGATCCCTATAATATGAAGCCCTCTCCACTACTCTAACTATCTCATGAGTGAAACCATCAGATGAGGTACCACTGCAGAGGTTTCTAATCTCTATAAACTTTTTCTTTGTCTCCTTCCTCTGAGCTACCGCCTGATCTCTCTCCATGAGAGCACTATCTCTCTCCATCTGTAGGGCATCCCACTCTGCAGTAACCACTCTCAGTCTCTCCGTCAATGACTCCCTAAAATTGTCTCTAGGAGCCTCCTCATCCCACCTACCCTCTACTGTATTTTCCCAGAGCTCTCTCTCCTGCTCCTCCATAAATATCTCCTCCTCAACATCATCCTCGCCATAACCTGCTAGTATGCCAATGGGATCAATGTCCATGTCCTCTCTCTCGGCCTCCTCCTCTGCATGCTCCTCAATCCCAACCTCCCTATCAATCTCAACCTCTGCATTCTCCTCTGCTACAATCTCCTTGGTGACATACTCTCCTCCACTCTCCTCTCCTCCACCCCTGAGGTCCAACATCAATATGTCCTCTACCTCAGCCTCTCAGATAGGTGATAATCCACCTACCCGACCACCTCTTTGTACTCTCTAACCTCATCTCTCACCTCTACCACCACCACCACCACCTCTACCATCATCACCACCACCTCTACCATCATCACAACCATCTTTGCCTCCAACCCTACCACCACCTCTGCCTCTGTGTCATTGTCTCAACCCTGTCCCTTATCTCTCTATTGGTGTTGGCTGATCCAGATCTATGTTTGGAACAAGACAATGTGCTAACCACCAGATATCATATGCAACAGTAGTCTTAGGATTTTCTACTCCACCCCTCCATCCCCACTATAATGGATGTAAACCATGAATATCCACCTCTACAGTAGCAACTGGTATCATAGGCCTCCACAAAGGAACCTCTCTGGATGATCAAGAAAACTCTTCTCGTCCTCTCGGCTCATCCTGCACCTCACCAAACTATCTCAGCACATGGTCTAGTAGTTGTATCTCTATGATGTGAACACTAAAAATAATCCTCCTAATCAGGTACTATGTCTATCGATAGTAAGACAAATGCCTGTCCTCATCTGACCATTGCTCACAATCCATGTATGGCCTCCATATAAACTGAACCAATGTGTCCAAAGCATGTCTCCAATAGTTGGCATCTTCAACATTGCTTTATGTGATGTTTCCTACATAGCAGAAAACATAAGGAGATCTAGCCTCTCGATCAATAGTAAAAGAGGAAGAAACACAACAATACATTCCCATACCCAAACCATGAGAAGAGTAGTCCCACAACTCATCGACTGTGCATCTCTATATGTTATATCATGCAAATGGAATTAAAGCATAGCTAATAGACAAGGACCCCAAGCATATACAACCTCTCTCTCTAGCATCAAAACTAACATCTCCCCCCACCCAATAGGAAATCCATGAAATTGACAATCAAGAAGAACTATCTTGACAATCAAAGAACATAATCTACAGTCTATCTGCTAGCACTTTCCATCTAATCTCATAGTCCTCTATCCCTAAATTGTGAATATCATCATATACATAATATCTATTAATCTCACTAAAAACACTCTGGGTATCATACATCATTCTCTCTTCTCTGATAGGTAATCTAAAGATCCTATAGACATCCTCCAACGTGATAATTGCCTCTCCAGTAGGCAAATGAAATGATGAAGTCTTCGAATGCCACCTCTTGCATAGGGTAGTAAGCATACCTCTATTTTACCGAATAGTGGGCATGGTACATACATGATGAAGTCCTAGTCTCCATAGCAAGCGTGTATCTATGCTCACTAACTGATCTTTGAGCTCAAAAGTATCCGGTTGTGACTCCCAAGTATAAATAGGATCCAGTTTAACCTGAAAAAGGGCATTCAAACAAGGTGTTAATGTCAAATCATTCCAATTTTCCATCAGCAATTTTTTTCTAAACTTTGACAGTCAAATACATCGTTTTAAAAAAATATGCAGTGCACATTTCATATGTGTCATTCTTCTTTGCAAGTGCGTTGCATGAACATACATGCGTCGAATACACATGCATATGTGTTTCACTTTGCAAATGCATCTCAAAAATAGACAATTAAAACAAACAGGAAAATGTGTCTAAAGAATTGCACATGCATCACATTTTCATTTCCTATCTAATATGGACATGTGCTTCATGTTAGAAAATGTGTTTTACTATTCTACATGTGCCTACCCTATTCACATATGTGATGCATTAAACCAAATGCAGTGCATTAAATTATAAATGCATGTATGCCCTAAATGACCTAATCATTCCTATATATGATTTCACATATGCATCATATCACATGCAGATGCATCACATACGAATGCATATGCATTGAAGAAATAGTGATGCATTTGCAAAATTAAGTTTGGATGCCTAAAACTACGTGCAAAACAAAAATTCAAGAGATCATTTCAAGGTTCATACAGGGGTCCCACATCATTTAGTCATTGAAAGTTCTAGATCTTGTATCCATTATGATGAGTATATGGTACTGGAGACATTTCGTTGAGAGCTCAGAGAAAAATCTTCAATTCTTCAAGTCTTAGGGGTGCAAATGACTTGATTTTCACCCTAATTCCTATTTATACCTAGGGTTAAAAATGGAATTTCTTCAAACCTTGTCTATTGGTTGTGTAAACTTCCATCTTCAATTGACCCGTACACATCCCTAACACTTCTAAATTCAATTCCGTCAACTCCATAGCATTTTGACCATTAAATTGACTTATCAGGAATATTTATTGATTTTTTCTTGAAATTTTTCAAAAATTTGTCAATTTTCCCGAGGGGGCATATCCTAACCTATTTCATACTGGGGCATGATTGGGGCATGTTTTTAATGATTTTATTTAACACAATGCGATAAACGACATTGTATCAAAGAGGGGAAAATTGTAGAGACTAAAAGTTGGTCTAGGCCTGTGAGTACCACTTTTGACATAATTTTCTAATGTCCATGGTCATGATTAAATGATGTTAATTATTTAATTATTTCCTAAACACATCTTTCTTCTATTAATTAAATAACCTTTTAATTATTTGATTAATTCATTATGACCTTTATTCAATTATGATTAATTAAATAAATCATATTTGTTTAATTATGTCACTAATTAATTAAATCTCTTTTTGAATTAAACAATTTATTATTTAATTTACCCTTTTATCATATTTCGATTATAATTAAATATTCTTTTCAAATTATTTAATTATTTAATTAACCTTTTCAACAATCAATTAAATAAATCATTTAAATTTTGAATGTTGAATTAAATTAACATTGAATTCATAATTAATTGTTTATGTCACATTCTTCTATCACCCAGTTATCTAATTATTCACTCACCATCTAACTCAAGATCTATTTAAATCCGCTAGTTATCTCTAGATTCGATATATGATTGTCTTTGCGAAGAGACTTTATGTCACAACTAGTCAATTAACTAATTCTAACTCATATGCATGAACATATTTATTAATTAAATATCTTGATTGAATTAATTAATTCATGTGTGCATTCGAACAGATCATTCTCTGAGTTCTAACTTTATCCTTTTCATTCAAATTTTTATTCTTTTATTTTCAAAAACTTTCAACTGAAGATTAAATCATTTATTTAATCTTGAACTCCTATTCATTCTATTTTCGAATAGTCTTAACACCATATTAAATTATTATTCTAATTTAATCTTTATCTTGCAGAATTTCCCAACTCACGTTCTAACTAACATAGAACTCACATCACATGAAATTCATCAATCTCGATCGTTCAAAAACCAACTTTCTATAAATTGGCTGATCTTTAGCATTATTCCTCCTCTCGAAATCAATACTATTTTTCGAAGAATTTAAAATTTGATATTTTTCTTAGACATACATCAAGGCTATGCTTGCATATGTACAGAAAATATGAGGGAAAGAATACCAACACAACAAAATGGAGAAGGACAATCAATATAATTCAAGGAAATGGATGGATATTCAGTGAGATTGTTTCATACATTCTTTTATTTACTTTTTAGTTCATTTTATCTTGTTCTTTGATTTTTGATTTTGATTTATGCATGTTAGATTAGATTTAACCATCTAATTGTGCATAATTTATTTTATCTATGTCACAATTCTTTTCCTAAGGTTCTATATAAATCATCATCATTATAAAACCTTTGGGGATCCCTTTCACTTCATTTAAGTTTATTATTTTTATGAAAACTAACACTTGCAAGATTTCCTAGCATCCTTCTACTTTCTACTTGCATATGATGAGAAGAGTGACTTTAGTCCAACAAGGATTTTAGATCTGAGTGGTGGTCAGGGAAATTTATTCCTTCATCAAAAATTTTATGATAACATTATCTTGTATTATTCATTTTTCATAGTCATTATTTATTTTATTTTCCTTTGCCACCAGAAGGGCATGTGATTTATATAATCATTACCATTGTTCTATTGGAGGTGGGAACACCAACACAAGGGTTTGACTAAGGTAAAATCCTACATAGAACAAAATTTACCCTCTTTTAATGCTTGTAGGAGCTAAAAATTAGCTCTATACTCAAGACCACCTACAAATACAATGAAAACCTTCTACAAGAGATTATGCAAGAAACAAGATTTCTTGATATTAAGATCTATCAAATATGATGATGAGGTATGTTAAAAAAGTGTACAATAAGCTTTCTTATATAGACAAGTTGTGATAAAGTACCAAATGAAAAAAATTAAATGACTTTTGTCATTATTAAATGAACTAGGACACTAGTATTAAATAAAATCTAAAATGATAAAATCTTACTTAAACAAGTTAAAGCTTCTAGAAAAAAATTTGGGACCTTCGTGGATGCAAAATGTAAATAGGACCCCACTAATATATGGATAGAAAAATTACCTATTCACATTGAGAATGACCCCTTGATACTGGCACTCCTTGTTTTCTTTACACTTATTACAACTCACTTCTGCATACGTACTGTTGATGGTGAAAATGACACAAACAATTTTAAAACAAAATATTTCTACTCTATTTCTCCTGAAAAAGAAAGACAACATATAGTAGCCTAACTCCAAAAGGTCCTGGTAGTTGGTTATCAACTATCTGGTGTCACTCAATTGGTCCATTCAACTGTAATATTCAAGGGGCTTGTACTGGTAACAAGGAATACAAGCAATGAATTGTTCATCGAGTTTAATAAAGAAATGAGGTTTTAAATAAAAGAAAAAGATAGATCAAAGGGTAAACCAGTAAACATGAATCAAACTTATCTAGCATCCGGACATATATCTTCAACAATGAATATTTTCCAAACAGATCAAGTAAACCAAAGCAGGACACAATTTACAGAATAATCCATACTATTGCATACATCTAAGGTGCTTAATTAACGTCATAGTCACACATCACAAATACCTCAAAGATTCCAAAAGAACACACATTAATTCATCGCCAAGATCATAGATCAACAGACTTCAATAAATTCTATTCAACGATAAACTAATGAGATAATCCTTAAATCTGGTTTCTTCTAATGACTTTCATCACATAAGAAACTATCATGCTTCAGCACAATCATTGACATTCATATAGATTATAACTCATCAGCCTTATCAAGTAAAACTTAATTCTAACACCATATTGCATAAACCTGTAACTTTATTTAACTGTAAAACTGGAGTAACAATGTATCTCTATAGCAGCTATGAAAAATTATATCTCCTAATATTAGGTGGCCAATTCTATTCTCTATCAGCTGACCCTTACAATATGATACCACATGGGTATTTATAGATGTACAAAATTCGGAAGTCCCCTTCTATTTTAAGTTGAATACACCTTTTTAGGAATAAAATCCTTCTTGGAAACTCAGATCAATTTGATCTCGAGTTCCTTACATTAATATATTCAACTAAACTGAAGAAAAGAAAATAGAAGAGAAGAGAAATCTATGCGCCTCAAATTGCCAGTCCTACATGCAACATGCAATGAACAAAAATCCATGCATGCATGAGATTTTATGCATGCAGAGTTTGTTCGGCTATGTACTCAATTAGAGAAGACTTGTTGTAATATGTCCAATTCAGGCCCATCCACCAAGTTGTCTTCAAACTTAATTCTTTCCAACTCCGCTGCAACAAACCCTCTCATATCCTTCAGCTTTGTCAACTCGCTATTAGCTACTCTCACTTCTTCTTTGATGTCCATCAGTCGATCTATCAGTAGATCTTCACCAACATCTCCTCTTTGCATAACCTCTTTGAACCTGTCATTCCACTCCTTTATTCGATTTAAATGTAGGCCTTCTTTTACAAGTACATCAACATTTACTATAATAGCAATGATGGCCTCCAACTCCTCAAATTATTCATTTAGCTCCTTAACAAAATCTTGAACCTCATTTCTATGTTTGTATAGAAAATTTGTTCTAAACCAGAGTATACAAGAAGTCTTTTCCAGAAAATCTTTGTTATCTTCTTCCAATATCGACTGTTCTAGAAGGGTAGTTTTAGGAAATTTGTTGACTTCTTTTAATTTCCTGTTGTACCCTTTGTACTCCTCCTCCGGTGCTTCCAATATTTTAACATATTGATTCATTTCTTCTATCAGTTCCTCAGTCACTTTGTAAATCTCAAAACCGTCTTCCAATACTTTATTTATTTCTTGATTCAACTTATTGACCCATCGATCCAACATTTCTGCCTTGCCCCTCACCTATACCAAATCATCTACTTCTTCCTTGCTCAGCAAAAATGGAGTCTTAATAGCAACAACCTGTTGTGATCTTGGAGCAGAAACATTCTTAAGGAAAACATGCAGCTGATCTAACTAAGCCTTAAGCTCATCCTTCCTTTGTTTATCCTTCACCATTCTTGACTTGGCTGAGGATGCTACCACATCAATTAAATTCATTTGTTGATCCTTGGTAGGTCTCCCCAAATTAACAGTGCCTAGCTAATAATCTGTCAATTGCATGTCTCCTGCCTCTTTGTGTATCATAGGTATAGCACATTCAACCACAATTTCTCCTTTTTCAGTTAGCCTAGTTGAATGCAGGATCTTGGCCTTCTTTTTAGGCCTTTCTCTCTCAATCTCCTTCATCATATCCTCCCAATTGAGAGGTTGAGAAGGTGTTGATGCTCTCTTTTGACGGTCTAATTTCAACCAAGTTGGAGCACCTGGAGTAATAGTCATCATGGTTGAAGAATAGGAGGCAGTAGCTATAGGAGGCTGCACATTTATTTGAGGTTGAGAATCAACCTTCTATTTCCATTGCTGCTCTTGCTCCACACTTGTTTGTGCCAGCTTTTTAGCTTCCTCTCTGTCCTTTTGTTCTTTTATTCTTTTATCTTCTTCCTCCTTCTTCAACCTTTATTCTTCTAATCTTTCCTTCTCCAATCTTTCCTTCTCCAATTTTTCTTTCTCCAATTCCCTTTTCCTTTCTTCCTCTAAAGCTTTAAGCTTTTCTGCATCTTCTTTTTCTTCTTGTTGCTTTTTTATCAATTCTTAGGCCTCTTTCTCCTTTTGCAATCTTTTTGTGAGCTTCTTCAACA
The DNA here is from genome assembly GCA_007115665.2 of Sequoiadendron giganteum. Classification (NCBI taxonomy): domain Eukaryota; kingdom Viridiplantae; phylum Streptophyta; class Pinopsida; order Cupressales; family Cupressaceae; genus Sequoiadendron; species Sequoiadendron giganteum. The sequence continues at coordinate 385,833,262 of CM021102.1, forward strand.
AGCTTTAACTTAGCCACCAGAGCTTCTCCCTCCCTTCGGTGTTTTTCCTTTTCCTCCTCAAGGTCATGAATTTTCTGTATCAACTCTAATTTATCATTCTCCTTTTTGACCTTGAGCTCATGTTCTTTTTGCCTTTGCTGCTGCTCTATTTTGTCAGCCTTTGACTTAGCTTATATTTATTGTTGTTACAATATGATATCATCTTATACCTTTGCATCAATTACCTTTTGTTTCTCTATTGTTGTAGCAAGTGCTTCATCATCAACAACCTTCTTGGCCTCTTCAAATAATGCCCACTGATCCTCTTATGTCAATACTTGTTCAGTATCCTCTTCTAAAGGCATATTTTCTTGCACATCCCTCTCTGACAAAGTCTCATCAGAATTTGTTCCAACATCATGAATTTCTACCTCCACTTCTTTTCCCTTCATAGATTAAACGATATTATGAAGAGTCCCTTTTTTCACTTCTTCACTTTGCTCCTTTGAAAGTGGAACTTGAGTAGAGGACCCACCTAATGCAGTTGTTGAAACTACAGATCCTATTTGGGCATCTCCCTCTTGTGTCTCTAGTTCATCTTGAACTGCTGCTTCAAGCTCTATTTCTTCAATATCTGGAGGGAGGAACTCCAAAGGCTCCTTGGGAGGTGTCTTTCTCTTGATCCTTTTATATCCTTTCCCCTTTTTAGGAGCTGGTCCTTAAGGAGTTTTGGTTCTTAGAACCACCCATTGAATGCTCCTATCCAAAATTTTCCTCCCTATTTGCTTTATGTCAATGGTTTCCTCATTTTCCCAGTCAATCGGATCTAGGCTCTTAGTCCCAATGTCTAAAGCTTCATACGATGGATCAAATACAATTCCATCATCCACCAATGTGTCAGGAATGTCATTTTTGATCCCAAGCTCTGCCATGAGTGAGACGGATAACCTCTCATAATTATTTTTCCTCAATTCATACTCATCCTATCGGCCACTCCATAAATCTTCGAATAAATTGAAATTCTTATCAAACACAGAAGGAAAAAAAGCATTCATCTTACCCTTCGGGTCAAAGTACTTCCGCGTTGTATACAAACCTAGCTTTAAATGTATCAACTCACTGCACACTACCTTTTCTCCCACCAGATGCTGACAGCTGTATTCACCCAACTTCATGGGGAACTTATGACATCTTGTTTTGTGTTTCAATCCAAACTCGGCATTAACCCCAAGAGCTTGATAAACAGATTCCATCAACACTATTCTATTATTACAACATCTTGGCAGAAAATGTGGATGACCTTCAAATCCAACTAGCCTGAAGTATGTGAACCTGGGGTATTGAATGTACCAACATCCCCATTCAGTGATAAATGTCATAGCTTCTTGGCTCAGTCTATATCTAGTATCTCCATTCAGTTGGTTGATGATCACATATAGAAATGCATCATCAACCCTTCTTAGTTGTGTTTTAGGTACCTGCAGAGATAATTGATCATAATGGTCCCACATCTTATTTTGTCCATCTAACTCTCCCAATATTCCCACTCTCTTTAAACATGGAAATATACCTCCTCTAGCAGCTGAATAAACAATATAAGAAGTCATAGAGAAACATTTGGTTTCCCTTATCCTTGTCAATTGGTCATGTATAGCATCTGATACCACCATTGGCCAATCAAACTGTTGTTTTCCATTCAAGATAGTCTGTATAAAAGGAAACATCCACTCCTAGAAGTGAAATGCTTCCCTCTTCCCAAATACCCTAGCCAACATCATGATCAAATCTGATACTTCTTTATAGAACTCTATCCTCTTCGGTTGATCATGAAGTTTGGTCAGAGATTTCTTTTCTGTCTTCAACCATTTCTTATTCAGGTGATCCTTGTTGGATACTTTGTATTTGATGTATTTCTCCAAAGCTTTAGCTTCCTTCAACTGCACCATGTTCTTCGGATCCGAGACACTAAACATAGTTTGAAACATTTGAGGGGTGAGATCAATAATCACATGGTCCCGAGAATCCATACACTGCCTAGTGGTTGTATTGTAAGCACTGGTTGTTGTCATAATTAACTTCAGGCATTGGAAAAATATAGGAAATAAAGTGATATGAGCTAATCCAGACTCAACAATTCTTTGTGCCCTTGGTGTTATATCTTGAGTGAATTTTTCCAAATAAAAATCCTCAAAATTGTATGAGCCCAGATTTGTGTCGGTGATGTCTGACCAATCTGATTCTACTTTGCTTGATGTGACCACATGACTCCTGTGGTTATACCTCAAGGTATAGGGTAACTGTTCTAGCTTGATCTTCTTGGGCTTGGCAGCCTTTGATGTTCCTGCAGGTCAGTTCCTTTGGGAAGCTTCTCCTGATGTCCCTGAAATTCTTTAGCTTTCATGCAACAAAACCTCTAGTTAGATCTTTGAATAAACATCACAAAATATGCCTTAAAATCATACCTTTCATACATACATCATAGGCAGAACCAAGCATAAAACCTTATTTACAGTCTTCTTCAAACACACTATCGGGCTTATAACCAAAATTGTTATCAGTGTTTCAATAATAACAGTGGGCTCGGAGTCAAAACTGGAATAGTGATTAGAACCAGAACCAGAATGGAAACGGATTTGGTTTCTTTCAGATTTTTCTATTTTCATATTCCGTTTCGGTTCCAATTCCACTTCCGCCTAGGTTATCGCTATTTTGAAATAAGGCTTCTCACTATAAGCAGAGTTAGAGACGAGATGGAAGATGGAATTGACACTAATTATAACATACACCCAAAATATAAATCAATTATGATCCCGCTTCCGCCTAGGTTGACCATGACGTCATAAATGATTTTAATAGTTTAATGCATAACTTCATGATTAAGGACTAGGTAATTTTAAATGCAAAGTGGCTTAAATATAACATGATAAGACAATGCCCATATGACCGTGAGGTGACTGTATTTTTAGGGCATCATATTTAACATTAAACGTGAACACAGAAATGCATTAAGAAACCCTAAACTAAAACCCTCGATATAAAAACTAGGGCACAAATTTAACCCTTCCTAATTTAACTAGATGAATGTGCAACAAAAACCCTAAGTGAAAACAAGGTTTAACCAACCCTATCTCACAGTAGAACCCTAATTTAATCCACACAATTAAAATCCAAAGCAGCATGATGTGATCACGACAAAAATGTGAAAATGACCATGCCCTTAAAGTAAGAAAACCAAAAACAATAGCAAATAAATAAACAAATAAAGAACAACAAACAAAAATAAAGGAAGAACAACTAAACATGCAAACCCACTGAGAATCATGAATCCACCTAAAGAAAAATGATCCACCACGAACAAAAACAAGAAAACACGAAAAAATAAATTAAAAAAAGAACGAGAATAGGAACCCTACCTCGAACGCAAATAAAAAAGGAAAACCACCTGAAGCAATCCACAAGCAACTGTCTCTCCTTAATCGATTCACTCCAGAAAAGCTCCATTGCTGCTCTACTTCGTTCTTTGATTTCTTAACAGTAATAATGATAACCATTCGTTTAATCCCTAATTAAGGTAAAACTCAGAGCTTCTACCTATGCATGGTAGTTGTCATTAATGCATTAAATGCAGTAAAGCGGAGTTGGAATTGGAGAAGAACTAGCACATCACTCCAGTGTGACTTCAGCAAAAATTCAATGACCAAGAAACAGCGGGAGCGGAATCAGAATGAAAAACGGATTTGGAAATTTGAGTAATTCCCAACTTAGTTCCCATTCTAGGTCCGGTTCCACTAACAAAGACAAAAGCGAAACAAAAAGACCGACATAGGAAAACATAACATAAAAACTTATTCTAAAATAAAAGTCCAAAAATCGGAGGTGGAAGCGGGATGAGATTTGATTTTGAAATTTTTGAATAAGCACCGACTCAACTTCCACTCCAGTTTCAGGTCCGACAAACACATAACAAAAAGTCTAATAGAAAGACCATCGGGATGGGACTCAGAATGAGGTTTGAAAGCAGTTTCAAAACCTGCTTCAGTTCTGGTTCCGGTTCCGATAGACTAAAGCAAAGAAAAACAAAGTGTTGGAAAAGAGAAACTCCAAACTTTGTTTGAAAAACAACCAAGGATAAAAACATAAAGGGGGACCTATTTTGACCAAGGCAAAAGATGGGGTGGTTATGCAAGGCATAACACATACATACACTCACACAAATAATACATCTAAACATTTGAAATATATACATGACAAAACATTAACACTATTCGATGTCAGTGAGGGATCTACAAAAAACCTAGATGAAAGAGGGTGGGCCTAAATTCAAATTACATGAAACATGTAATACAATGTTCCAAACACAAATTTCTTGCCACCGAGAGAACTTGAGACATTTCACAACCATGAGAACCTTAAAAAGGTCCTATCCTCACTCTACACACAAGATTTGAACTCCACACACTAAAATACATTACCACACATGCCTCTAACCTTGAATAGCTTGATGGAACTTCCAACACTTAAAAATTATTGCACACTAAGCCTCACCTCCAAATACTTATGAAGCTAATAGAACTAGTCTAGATATACTCTCCTTCCAAACTGTAGAGCAACACTACATTTTTCAAAGAAATTCCAACCATATTTAGAATTCTCTCTACCCAAAATATATCCTTTTGTACCACCACTCTCACATTGAATGCATATGCATCATTGTTTAATAAATACGTTAACTATATATAGGTAGTCACATCTCAACAAACTTGATACAAGATATTATTGATTAGACATTCTACACACTGATAGACAACTTGCTTCTAGAACCTTAAGTCAAATGAAAATTCTAGTACTACAATCTTTTTCATCTTTGATAGTCTTGACACCCCTTGATAACCACTGACATAAATAAAAACCTATATCCAACAATATCTCCCTTTTTCATTGATGGAAAACAACAAAATATTGGGGCCACCAAACATGCCTAAGAGAAACATCTGAATAATTTATTGGATATAGCATTTACTCCCCTATGAAAGATATGGCATTCTGAGACCATTTTCTCATTAATTTAGCATTTCCTCAATTCAAAATTTTAAGCACACTTTCTCCTCCTTTGATATCAATGGTAAAGTTTCAACAATGCAACATCTCCATTAATACCGATGCAGTGCACCATCCAAAAACTTGTTTCCCAGATAGGTTCCCCTTGAGTTCATGCATCACTACTTTTGAAAAACAATCTGAAAGAGCACCAACCCTTCTTGTGGTAGGGAGACCAAGCTCCCCCTTACCATGAAATTCCTCTTGATTCAAAAGGAGGGAGAAAAAACTCCCAACTTCTATTGGGGAAAATCAAACGTATCCTTCGAAAATGGCTTTGTGAATATATTTGCAACTTGCTCCTTTGTGTCCACATATTCCAATATTCTTTCTCTGCAACCTTCTCCCACAAGAAATGACATTTGATTGCAATCCTTTCTTGAGTGAACCACTAGATTCTATAAGATATTTATTGTATTGGTGTAATCGCAAAGAATAGTGATGGGATCTTCAAACTCAATCACCATCTCCTTCAAATTCTCCTTCATCCAAAGCACCTGAGTACAACATGATGTTGGAACACTGTATTCCAATTATGTTGTAGATAAAGATACTAATTCCTACTTATTACTCAACCAAGACACCAAACTATCCCCAAGGAAGAATACACCACCACTTGTGCTCTTCCAATCATCCACACAACTTTCCTAATCTACATCTGTATATGTAGCCATAGTGAAATTTTTACTCTTTGGATATCACAGTCCAAATTCTTGAGTAGCCTTCAAATACTTGAATATCCTCTTTATGCCCTTAACATGAGTTTCTTAAGGTGCTACCTAAAATCAAGCAACCATTCCAACTACCTACATAGTATCCAGTTTGGGATTCTATCATATACAACAAACTACCAATCATAGACTAGTACAAATTTTGATCTACCGGAATAGAATCATCATCTTTACTTAACTTACACTTGGTAACCATAGCTATTGTAATAGGTTTGAAATATTCCATTATAAACTTTCTTAACATCTCATTTATGTATTTGTGTTTTAAAATAAATATCCCTTTATTTGATTGAATAATTTGCAACCCCGAGAAGAAAGATAACTCTCCTAACATAGACATCTCAGATTCATTCTACATATCCTTCTAAAAGTTATTGCACATTTCTTCACTACTACCTCCAAAAATTATGTCATAAACATAAACTAAAACTATTAGAATTTGTTTCCTTCTATTTTTATGTACAATTTACTGGCTACACAACCTCTCTAAAATTCTTGTTGTTGCAATTATCTATCCAACATTGAATACTGAGCTCTAGGAGCTTGCTTGATTCTATACAAATCCTTCTTCAATCTACAAACATAATCTTGATTTTTAGTACATTAAAATCCTTCAGGTTTTTTAATATAGACTTCTTCTTCAAGCTGCCCATTCAAGAATGTTGACTTTACATCCATTTGGTGCACATTTAAATTCTTGAATGTTGAGCGAGCTAAGAACATTGTGATTGGGCCTCTAGTCTAGCCACTAGAGAAAATGTTTCCTCAAATTCAATACCTTCAACTTGAGCATAACCTTTACACACAAGTCTTGCTTTGTTCTAGATCACCTCACCTTCGTCATTTGGCTTGTTTCTAAGTATCCACTTTGTTCCAATCACATTCTTTTTTTTAGGTCTTGGGACAAGTTTTCAAGTTTCATTCTTCATGATCTGATTTTGTTATTCCTCCATGGCTCATATCCATTCTTGTTATTTTCTTTCTTCTTTGTATGTCTTGGATTTTATCTTTGATAGTAAAGAAAATTGTACTTGTTCACCAAATCTTTCTAGACTCTTCTAGGTTTGAACCCCACTATTATTGTCACCTATGATATGATCTACAAAGTGATTTTTTTCAAATATGCCTTGTTGCAATTTTTGGAACAAACTCTTCTAAGTCTTCATTTCTACTATCAATTGAATTCTCATCATCTTCTTCATCCATAATAGTAGTATACTAAATAGTTTCATCAATGTTCACATTTTCACTTTCAACTATCCTCTTCAACCTTTTGTTATAATGTGTAAGCTTTTCTTCTTAAACAATAACCAAGAAAAATGCCTTTGTATGGTCTAGAATCAAACTTACCCATATTTTCTTCATCTCTTTGAATGTATCACTTGCTTCCAAATATTTTGAGGTTCTTTAATAATGTCATTCTTCCTTTCAATATCTCCTAAGGAGGCTTCTATGTTTTATGCTTGACCTGAACTTTATTCAGAATATACACAATTGTCTATGTACCTTCTCTTGAGTACATATCTAGTAGATTTTCTTGACATAGAATAGTTTTTTCCATTTCCTTTTAATATACAAAAATGGATCCTAGGTCCCAAATTGATGTAAGCAAGGTTGAAAAATCCCTTACTTTCACAATTCAAGAGGTTTTCAATACACCTTTCTATCCACAAATCTATCTTGGCTTGTTTTCCCCCTGTGAACCCCTAAACCTGCAAATGCATAAGAACAACAAACAAGGTTAGATTGTTAGATCAAAATGCATACAAGCATGAGAGATTCCCCATGAATTCCATCTATCTAAAACTTAAATTAGGAAACAAAGAACACAATGTAATCACAACATGTAAATCCTAATTAAGCAAATAGCAATATGATCCCATGGGGGAATTGGTGCCAATGAGATGTTGCAAATGTGAGTGATTGAGTGAAATGGTAAAATCGACCAAAGAGATTTGAGCATAACCTTGTTACAAATCTTGAAGATGATGAATGCTTCAGTGGTAATGGGAAAAATTAGCTCTCAATGTGAAGAGAGTAACTTTGCATATGATTGTAGATGAGGATGAAGTTGAGTATAGTAAGTTTACTCAAATTGTGGATGTTGAAATGAGAGGAATATTTTCTCATTTATAGATCTTCAAATTGGAAGAATGAGCAAGATTGAGCAATGTGGGATAAAAGATAATCCAATGGCATTGTCCCACTTGTCCACATGTGATTGGAGGAGGAATGAGCACATATTGGTCAATGTGCATGATAAATTCTATTGGATCAAATTTGAAATTTGAATGTGACATGTTGGAGGGAGAGAAGAATGGAGTTGATGTCACTTGGCTCAATGCACAAGGACATGTAAGAGGCATTGAATGGCTTGTTGGAAGGACCAAGCCCATTTGGATTTTGAATTCAAATTGAGGGAATATTCCCTTTTGATGCCATGTGAGGAAAATAGAGATTTAAATAAATCAAAAGTAAATTATTTATTGTGAAAGTTGCATTCTCTAGAGGATTTTCATGAGAGGGATTAACTTAATCAAAGTTTTGATTAATTTAATGAAAGATTAGATGATTTGATAATTTTGACTTAGATTTATGAGTTGATTTAAATCATAATTGAGAGGAAATGATTTATTAAATAAATGATTTGATTTATTTAACTTAAAGAGGAATATGTTAGATTAAATCAAATAAGGTTTAATTTATTTAATTTAATAAGAGGAATTTAGAGATTTTAATCAAATAAAATGATTTATTTAATTAAACAGGGATGTAAGATTAATTAAATTAAATTGATTAATTTAATCACAGAAAGAGGAAGACTTAATCAAATAAATAATGATTTATTAAATTAAGAGACAGAATATGATGAAATACTAAGAATGTGATTCGAGAGGAAATTTTGTTAGTAATCAGGATCAAGTGTGCTGAACCAAATTTGCACATTTTCCATGTCTACACCCCCTATCCCACCTAGACAACTTGTAGGTATATTTTATAAAGGAGGTATACTTTAAACTTTCTCTTTCACCCAAAATTCAATTGGGAAACATTCATGAGGCAGAGGAATCACCAAATACACAATCCTTAGGCCAAAATAGGCCCCGCAACACCCCAAACATAGAAACCCCCACTTTTCACAATATACCCTAGGGCTTATTGAAAAACTATATTCCACACCTTATCAGACCTTAAAACCAATCCAAATAATCTTTAATAACCATACACATGCTCAATAGTTCAAGACAAATGAATGTCCTCAAAGACTTCATTAAACCCTAGGCCAAAAGCTTCGTTTTCACTCAAAATTGGTACAAAATCACATAGGGCAGTATTACAAAAGACCTCTAAAATATTTCCAAACACCATAGGATCCTAAACACATCTAAACCAAACTCAAATGATCCATCTCACTGAGATACAAAAGGTGACAGTGGGTGTGATGGCTTAAAAAGTCATATTTTCACTCAAACCCTTGTAATAGGGTATTCGGACCCGTTTACATAGATTTTATTCAAGAAGACTTTAAATTCAATGAAAATTCCTCAAAATGAAACCAAATAAAATTTAATTCACCCAAAAATTAAAATATACATGAGATTGCATCACAAACTGATTATACAGGTCGTACAATGGCTACAAACAAGGAAATGTACATAAAAATATAGAAAATCTAAGAAAATAGTTGTTATTGTCCTTCCAAAATCTTCTAGAGAGATTTTACATCGAGATTCCTCCACTTTTAAAATTTATTCCCTCCAAATACAACTAAATCAAAAAATTCTAACTATCTTTCAAACTCCTTATGACCATTAGGCTTCTAAACCTTTGCAAATTTTGTATTTTTGCAAGCTTATTGCTGACAACTTTTTGCACATTTGCAATATTTGCACTTTTGAATCTCTAATCACCTAGGACATTAGTAATGGTCTATTTAGACCTTATTCATCATAAGAACATGACCCTACACAATAAAATTAACATTCTACCTATCTTGACAACTTTTGTCAATCTTGACAACATTTTCTACAAGATTTACAACTTTTGCAATATATACCCCAAAGTTGCCAATTACTTTTGTCAATCTTGACTCATCTTTTTCATGAGACACCTAGAGAAAAATCACCAAAAAGGATAGGTTCTCATACACCATTCACACTACCTAAAAGGTTTCCATGCCTCTGAAAAATGATATGCAAAAGCTCCTTCTTTGTGAACTACAAAAAATATCTTAAATGGAAAATTCAAAAAACTTGATTTGTGCTTACCATGGTAATGTTTTCCTTGACTTGTAACACATAACCCTACCTCTCTACCATTTGTGACTGGTATAAAACCTATTCCAAATGTCCTCTACCTTAACCAAGCAACATACCTTCCTTCATACCTATGTCCTTTCCTTTCTACTTATCTAAAATCATTATTGTCTTCGAATGTAGACATCAAACCCACTGTCCTCAAATCCTTTGCATCTTCAGTCCTATGCATCACTTTATTTTTAGTCTTTAGAGCCTTCTATTTTCCTATACTTGATTGTCCTTCAACCTTAGCAACTACTATAGGACATACTACTATTCCAACCAGTATTTCCTCAACCTTCTTAAACTCTTTATTTATCTTTTCAAGGGAGTCACTCTTATCCTTCTCTTATTCAAACTTGAAGATCCTTCTCTCACCTTCCCTGCTGCCTTCAATCACCATGTTATAATTCAAATTTACTATCTTTAGATCTCCATCTCTTGAAATGTCTGCAAGCTCTTTACTTTTATCTTCCCCTACCTTCACAAACTCCTTATTACCCATCATGATGGCCTTTGCTTCCTTTTTCTACTCCCTATCCTCTTGCAATGGTAACAAAGTGATTGTGTTCCCCTCATGCTGAATCTAATAAGTATTAGGAGTATGTGCAGGATCATCATGGAAAAAATAGGCCCTTAAATGGCAATAAGATTCAGAAAAATTAGAGTTAGGCAACTTGACATAAAAATTTGAATAAGTTATCTATATTATTTAAAAAATATGTAAGAATAGAATTTGTAGAAAATTGAATGTAGTTTCTAAACTACTAGATTTATTTTTAAAAGAAAAATATCTATTTGGTGAAAATTAGAAATTTCAATGCAGTAGTATTTAAATTTCAGTGAAAAAATAAGAAGTAGGTGTCTATCTAACCACTATAACCACAATAAAATTATAATATATTTTTATAATAATTTAAATATAAGTAGAGGACTCATGTCCTGATGTGATGAATATTTTTTTGTAATTTTATTACAAGTAAATAATTAATTATGATTTTTTTATTACAAATTTTAAAAAATATGAAAACTCGTATGTCTGACCACCTTAACTTGGTGAAAACTTCATGAAATTCATTTTTTATTTTTTTAATCCTATAGTATGTGAAGCATAGAATGTGATGCATGTTTTAGATTCAAAAAATATGATACCGTTTGAAAGATATAGATGTTTTTCAATCAACCTATCAATTAGGACTTTAGTCATAATTCAAATAGAAAATGAATAGTAATTATTTATTAAATTTAAAGTAAAGCATAACTTATATTGGTGGAAAGATGAGAGTCTGCTTGAAAAACCTTTTTTGTTTCATCAATTTAGGGTAAAAAAAAATTCGTTAGCCACATGGGCCATCATATCACTTACATATCGCCACTTTTTGGCCCATCATGATCTTGCACATACCCTTAGCCCATCCATTATACACAATACATTTATCAAATTTCCATGGCTGCCCAAGCAACAAATGAAAACATTGCGTTGGTAAAACATCACAAAGGACCCTATCCTTGTATCCCCCAATTTTGAAATTCAACTAAGGCCTACTCATTGACTAGAAGTGATTGAACTTTACTTAGCCATGACACCTTATAGGGTGTTTGATGATGGACTTTGACCAAACTCAACTTATCTACCATTTCCTTTGATACAATATTGTTAGTGGAGCCCAAATCAATTACTAACTTGCATACCTTACCTTTTCTCTTGCAAGTGGTCTTGAAGAGACTTCTCCTTTGCAATGGTTCATTCTCCTTGGAGGCCTTCAAAATTTGCCTTTGTAGCATCAAAGCTTCTCCAACTTCAAGTGTAGCAACAAGGATTGATGAATTGATACTTTCCTCTTCATCTTCTTACACAATTTGAACTCTCTTTTCACCTTTTCTCTCACTTCCACTTGTAGCAGCACCAAAATTATCAAGACACTTGAAGAATGGAAGACAAAACTAACCACACTTGTAGCACCTTCCTGCAAACTCATTAGGATCTTTTCCCCTATATTTTTTTCTTCCACCTCTCCATCCACCTCTATATTCATCCACTTGTTCTTTTCCTTTACCAACATCTTCTTGACCTTCCTTAGACCATTTTAGTGTAGAAAAAGTACCTCTACCCCTAGATGTACTACCTCTTCCTCTTGTCACCTTCTCTTGTCTCCTCTTCACTTTCTCCTCAGCTCTTATGGCCATTTGGAAACACTCTTCTACTATCTTTGGTGTCATCAAACTTATCTAATCTTGTATATTATACCTTAAACCATTTAAATACCTTACCACTCTTTATTCCTCATCTTCCTCATGCTTTGTTCTTATGATTAACCTATAGAATTCTTCAATGTATTCTTACACATCCAGATCTTTTTGCCTAAGATTTTGAAGTCTTTTAAGCAATTGGACATTGTAATCATTAGGAAGGAACTTACCTTTGATTTTTTCTTTCATTCTCTCCCAAGAAGTGATCTTATCCTTTCCATTTTTATGCCTTTCATCTTGCTCAAAGTTACACCACAACAAAGCATGTCCTTTCAAATTGGTCTTAGCCTTCTTCACTTTCAAAGTAATTCTCCATGGCTCCTATCCAATCCAAGAGCTCTTCACCATCTAGTTTTCCTCCATACATAGGAAAATCCATTTTTCTATGTCCATCACCTTTAATAGCCTTCAAAAGATTTACCATCCTCAAATTATTTTGATCCAACTCTTCCTCTTCACTATAATTTTATTCCTCTTTAGAATCACTCTCATCCATATCAACCCTAGCTTTAGACTTCAATGCAACAATTTCCTTCTTCAAGGCCTCTAATTCTTTGGCCTACTTATCAATCTTCCTTGCAACAGTATTTCCCTTAGGAGACATCTTGATTGACTCTTCAAATTCCCTTCTTTTCTTTGCTCAATCTTTCAACCTTGCCCCTCAAGAGACCTACTCATTTTTCTCTGATACCAACTGATGTAAGCAAGGTTGAAAAATCCATTACTTTCACAAATCTATCTTGGCTTGTTTTCCCCTATCTCACCTAGACAACTTGTAGGTCTATTTTACAAAGGAGGTCTACATTAAACTTTCTCTTTCACCCAAAATTCAATTTGGCAACACTCACTAACTAGAGGAATCATCAAATCCATAATCCTTAGGCCAAAATAGGCCCTGTAACACCCCAAACATAGAAACACTCACTTTTCACAATATACCCTAGGGATTATTGAAAAACTATATTCCATGCCCTCTCAAACATTAAAACTAATTAAAATATTGTTTAATAAACCTAAACATGCTCAATAGCTCAAGAGAAATGACTGCCCTCAAAGACTTCATTAAACCCTAGGCCAAAAGTTTCATTTTCACTCAAAAATAGTACAAAATCACACAAGGAAGTATTAAAAAATAACTCTAAAATATTTCCCAACACCATATGGTCCTACAAAAATCTACACCAAACTCAAATGAGCCATCCCACTAAGATAAAAGAGGTGAAAATGGGTGGAATGGCTTAAAAGGTCATATTTTCACTCAAACCCTTGTAATAGGGTATTTAGACCCGTTTACAGATATTTGCTTCAAGAAGAATTTAAATTAAATGAAACCAAATCAAATCTAATTCACCCCATAATTGAAATATACATGAGATTGCATCAAAAACTGACTGTATGGGTCATATAGTGGCTGCAAACAAGGAAATGTACATAAAAATACATAAAATATGAGAAAATAGTTTTTATTGTCCTTCCAAAATATTCTAGAGAAATTTTATATCGAGATTCCTCCACTTTTAAACTTTCTTCCCTCCAAATACAACCAAATCAAGAAATTCTAACTATCTTTCAAACTCCTTATGACCGTTGGGCTTCTAAACATTTACAAATTTTATAGTTTTGCAAGTTTATTGCTGACAACTTTTTGCACATTTGCAATATTTGCACTTTTGACTCTCTAATAACCTAAAACATTAGTAATTGTCTATTTAGACCTTATTCATCATAATAAAATGACCCTACACAAGAAAATTAACATTCTACCTATCTTGACAACTTTTGTCTATCTTGACAACTTTTGTCAATCTTGACAACATTTTCTATAAGATTTACAAATTTTGCAATATATACTCCAAAGTTGCTAATTACATCAAAAATGGTCTCATTGACCTTATTTAGACTCAAAAAACTCAACCAATCTTGAATCAATCACCTTGAATCATATTTTTCATGAGACACCTAGAGAAAAATCTTTGAAAAGGATAGGTGCTCCTACACTATAAATTGAAAGAACCTAGGATGTCTGGGGCCTTTTTCCAAGTTACATTAAGATGTAGATCAAAAAGGTGAATAGATCAACTTATAACCATGATGGTGATCCAATTAGACCTAGATCCAAATTTGATTGAATATGGGAATGGATTGGATAGGATTTGGAATGATCAACCTAATTAGACTATGTTCCCTAATATGTAAATTGCAAGATCCCAACAACTGACAAATGAAAACAAAAGTTTGTATCTAGATCTAGGAAGTGTAGAGTGATATGTAGAAACCTATAAAAACTTGTTTAAGACATTATAGGACATATTCACCAAGGGGCGTATGAGTCCCTAATAGAGTGCCCTACTCAAATTTTGGGGTCCTCTGGTGGTAGATTTGAGCCTCCTATTTCCGCTTGCAAAGTTGTCAGAACATTGTTGGATAATTTTTTAAGCGAGTTTTCATGGCTTGACAAGATGTATGACAACAAATGAAATAGTGCAAAAAAAATATTCAATCCTTCTTTAGTCCTCTTCAATCCTGTACCCTACACATTCAAAGAGGGAGAAAATGTTGGGCCATTTAGGGGCTTGCCTTAGTCATACACATCACCGCAAAGGTTCACATATTTCTTTTCTTGAATTCTTGAATTCTTTGGAGACCTACAACAAGGGTTAGCCTTCACAAAACTATGATAACATGAACATATGAACTCACATACACTTTTTCATGATGCTTGGATCTTGAATTTATATAATAATTCTTTGAAATGTTGCTCTTGAATTTCTCTTGACAATAATTCTCATCAAATCTCCCTCAAATTGTGTTCTAGTTTCAAGTGGTGAAAAGACTAGGTATTTATAGTCATTTATCCAATTTCCAAAAAATTAGATCCCGAAAGCCGACATTTAAATATGGATTTTGAATGTTAAAATTATGCCAACAACATGTCCAAAAATGGGTCCCCATATTCCCAAGGGCTTATGGGTCGTGACCCATATTTCCAAGACACTACATGTTGGGAATAACACATGAGTTGGATGCATTTATTCAATGCTTCTAGTTTATTGAAAAATGATACAAATGGGATCTAGAATGAATAATTTTAGGATATTATGGGGTAAATTAGGCTCATTAATTTACGGGGGGAAAAACATAGTGTGAAATTCTTAAGGGTGACAATTTTCTATGCTATACTCCTATACAATCTGGTTCTTTCTTTCTGCAACTCCATTTTGCTACAGATTTCTAGGGGCAGAGAACTACCTATGAATCCCATGCTCTTCACCGAATCTATCATACTTCTCAAAAGTAAATTCTCCACCTATATATAATCTCATGACTTTTATTGTCCTTTTGATTTTATTCTCTTCCAATTCCTTAAATTGCTTAAACTTTTTAAAATCCTTTGAATTCTCTTTCAGAAATGTTATCCAAGTCATCCTACTACAATCATGAATCAAAATCATAAAATACATGGCTCCTTATGGAATCTTAGTCCTCATTGGTCTACACATATTTGTATGTACCAAATCTAATGGTTTTTATATGGAATAATCCTTAGTAGGATATTTTCTTCTTATTTGCTTCTCCTCATGACATGGATTGCAACTAGTTGATTGAGGTTTCTTAATCTTTGGCATATCTCAAGCCAACCCTTTTGAACTGATCTTTGCAATATCATCAAAATTCATGTGTCCTAACTTTCTATTCGAAATAAAACTTCCATTCTTTTGTTTAGTGAGACAAAACTATCCATTCAACTCACTGAGATGATAAATATCATTTTTTATCTTGATTCCTTCTGAAATTACCTCACTGGTACTTGATTCTCTAATTTCACAACCATCAAAACTAAAAGATAACTTGTATCCTTTATCACACATCTATCTACCACTCAAAAAATTATGTTTTCAGCCTTCAACATACAAAACATCACATGTATTTCTTATACCACCATCAAGACTTAAAGTACCCTTACCAAAAAAATTAGCAATTGAATTGTTTCCAAGGGTAACAAAACCACCTTCAAATTTATTGAAATTCATGAACTTAATTTTATCTCTAGTCATATGACTAGAGAAACCACTATCAATAATCCATATGATGTAGTTTAGTTTGAGAAATCATAGACTTTTCATACTTCTCTTTAGGAACCTTCTCTAGACATGGAAAATGTACATTTTCGATTTGACACACTTGATCCTGATTACTAACATCATTTCCTCTGGAATCATACTCTCAACATTTCATCATATTTTGTCTCTTAATTTAATGAATTATTATTCATTTAATTAAGTCTTCCTCCTCCAATGATTAAATTAATCAATTTAATTTTATTAACCTTACATTTTTGTTTAATTAAATAAATCATTTTATTTGATTAAAATCTCTAAAGTCCTCTTATTAAATTAAATACATTAAACCTTATTTGATTTAATCTAACATATTCCTCCTTAATCAAATAAATCAAATCATTTATTTAATTAATCATTTCCTCTCAATTCTGATTTAAATTAATTCATCTATTTGAGTCAAAATTGTCAAATCATCAAATCTCCTATTAAATTAATCAAAACCTTGATTAAGTTAATCTCTCTCACTAAAATTCTCTAGAGAATCCAACTTGCACAATAAATCAATTACTTTGATTTATTTAATTCTCTATTTTCCCTCAATTTCAATTCAAAATGTCCAAGTGGACTTGGTCCTTCCAACAAGGCATTTAAGGCCTCTTACATGTCCTTTTCCTTGAGCCAAGTGGCATTAAATTCATTTCCCTTCCCTCTTCAACAAGTCATTTCACAAATTCAAATTCAAACTAATTGCATTTATTGGCACTTTGGCCAAAACTTGCACAACCATTAACCATTCACATGGTGACAAGTGGCATTCAACCATTGGATTGAAAGTTAGTCCCACATTGCTCAAAACTCGCTCATTCTTCCAAATTCAAATCTATAAATTGGAGGCTTCTCTCCTCATTCAATATCCACAATTTCATGCAAAGTTACTCTCTTCACATTGAGAGCTAATTTTGCCCATTTCTACTCAACCATTCATCATTTTCACAATTCATAGCTAGGTTATGCTCAAATCTCTTTGGAGAGATTTGATCAATCTACAATCACTCACATTTCAACTTAGGAGTTGGGAAAGGGCCAATTTCAAGATTCAATTGGCACCAATTCCACCATGGGATCTTAAGTTTATTGGCTTAATTAGGATTTACATGTTTTTTTATATTGTGTTCTTCATTTTCCTATTTTGAGTTTTAATAGATGGATTTCATGGGGAATCTCATATGCTTGTTTGCATATGATTTAACACATTGACTTGTTTGTTGTTCTTGTGCATTCGCAGGTTTAGGGGTTCACATTTTGGCACTAGAAGGAGGGCAGCTCAAGGATTTAATCACGTTTTTCAACATTTCCGTGCTTTTTTTTCAACATTTTTTTTACACAGGAAAACTATGCCACACACAGTCGCGCAGTGCTATATTGTGCCACTTTCAGAGGTGTGGTGCTATACTGTACCACTTTCAGTAGTGTGGTGCTATATCGAACCACGCAAATTTTTTAAACCACGCCGCACCTGCTTTCCCACCTACAAATTTTAAAAATCCTTAACTATGCCGCACAGAGTCCCGCGGTGCTATATCGCATCACTTTCAACATCGCGATGCCATATTGCACTGCACTACTTCCAAACTGCGCCATGCCTATTTATCGCCTCAAAATTTTGAAATTTCAAACCTCCCCGCCTCACAAACTGCGTCGTGTGACCATATTGCACAACACCTACGGTCTATGTTCCTGCAAAGTGCCACACCCAATTAAATGTGCGACGCTATATAGCGTCGCTTCTGTTCCAAACTGTGTCACACCTACAAACTGCACTGCACCTGCAAACTCTACCGCGAAAAATAATCAGGTTTAAAATTTGACAAGTGCTTTTTGATTTTTTGATTTTCTAATTCTTGACCTTGTTTGTTGTCTTTGTGCTCTCTAGTTTTCTGTCATTTTGTAGGTTGGAGCAAGGAAAAAGGAAAGAAATGTCTTGTAATCCTTTTAACAAAGTAATATTATACAAAAGGCATATGTGCTTCTCTCGTGCCTCATGACGATCTTGAGAATCAAAAGCCTTTTTGTGATATTAATTTGTTAAAATTATTACCTCCACACTTCATTTTGGGGTTTACAATTGAACAAAACATTTTGCGAGTGTGAGTAACTTATTGTGTGTCTTCTCCCTTTGTTTCTAAATGAAGGTTGATCAAACTATGAATATGTTTACTCAATTTTGTTTATCTTAGCAGGCCTGCCTCTTGGGAAAAAGTACTCACCCAAGGGAATGACCTAGCCAGTAACACACTAAGGACAAGTGTATTTCCAACCGGGATATAAAAGTGGGTACTGGAACAAAAGCCAGTATCACGCGATTGGCTCCGACGAGAAGGGCAGCAATGGTCTGTCGCCACATGGGTCCACCTCCACGAATGGAAAGACTGAATTAAAACCCTTGTTTAGAAGGAAAAATCCTTATCCATTTTGTTGGTGCAAAAGGTCACGTCCTTTGAAGCTGCCCCATGTTATACATGTGGTTTTGTTGTAGAGATGAAAAGTATGCCATGGGGGATTCACAGGTAATGATGCTTGGCTGACCTGAGAAGTGTGTGCACTGTAAGGGGGAGCCTGTGTGGTCAAGCATCTAGTCATCCACACATAATATGCGCAGTTGGATTCATCCAAGTGGGAACCCAACAAAATATTGTCTCTTCATCCTAGGGTTGTACATGTGCTTGGAAATGGAAAATACATTCATTGGTTCTCAAAACAGTTAAACAAACATTCACATAAAACTCAAAATTTCAAACCCCTTGGAGGAAAAAAATACCCTTGACGAATCTAAGTACTCTTTCTTTCCCTAGGGATCACATCCTTAGAGGTTTCTAAGTGCTTGGATTTCATCATCATTTGTTTTGACTAAGATTAAACCTAGGAAACTATTGCCCTAATTTCCTTGATTTCCACATAATGGACCTTATGGGATGAAAAATAAAGTGGGACATTAGACATGCAGTTTGAAACATAATCAAGCAAGTGCTTTTGGTAAAAGGAACTCACTAAGAAAAGATAAAGGACAAATTGAACTTCATATGTATTGCTTCAAATGATTTCCCGAAAGGTCAAAATCCTAAAACCAAGGTTCAAAAGGATAAGTCTAAAAGCCCATGAACAACATTTTGAAATACTCCTTGAAGTCACATAAAGACTAGTGTACAACTTCTATAAGAAGGCTTCAAGGAATAATCCAACTTTGTATGCATTCTACTATCAACAAAATCCTGAGCTTTTTGAAAGGTTTTCTTTCCTTACATAGGAAGTATAGCATGTTCTTTTCAACACCGAGGTTTTGTAAAAAGAGTTGTGTCTAGGTCAAGGTCTAGGATCAAATTCATCATTCTCATCCATCTTTCCATCAATCAAATCTCATCCCATCAACAAAATTTTGAGAACTTAAAAAAATTACTCATGCTAAACTTAAAAGGAAAATCAACATCATTCTGTCTTGGCTTAACACACCTAGCCAAAGTAGTCAAATCTCTTGATAAAATTTTCCTCTAGGATAACGCAACTTCCTGAGGTTTACTAGTTCATGAATCACTTTGGTTGGCTTAAACACACTTAGCCAATCCATTTTTCTTGTGCAAGTTTTCCCTAGGATAACACAACTTCCTAGGGTCTACAAACTTCACTACAATCTGGTTTGGCTTAATACACCTAGTCAAACCATCACCATCAATCTAAGTCCTAAAAGTTTAGCATAAGCCTTCAAAGGTTCTTCAAAATTTTCACTCATTCACTACCACCCTCTTTGATCTTTTGACTTCCCTAGATCTTCTCTTTTGGGCATAAAGGATTAAAATCAAACGATCCCTATATTTTATGGTTCAAACAAGATCACAATACGAGAACATGGAAAACATCAATGAAATATCAACTTTCGGTGACTTAGGTCCAATAACCACCAAAGCAAACCTTGCGGAGTCCAGCAATCCCCCAAGTAGCTCTTCTCTACCATCACAAAATCCTCAAGGGGAAGGCTATGAAGAGGACATCATCAATGAAGACTTGGGAATGACATAAAGGGAAATAACTGAAATGATTCAAAATCCAGAGAATCATAGAATTATCAATGCCATGCTTTAACTTAACCCTTCTCTATACTTACACATGCTAACGGAAGGAGGGGTCTAGTTCCCTTCCAAACTTGACGTAGGTACTAGTATAGAAAGGCCTCTTATGAGAATTCCCCCAATTTCAATTCCTAACATCATCCAAGAAAATCCCCTAATCACATCAACTATCACACCAACCTCACCAATTGCGAGCAAAGGAAGTGCTATGTTTTGTGAGTTATAGCAGCATCGCCTTATAAACAACAAAGAGGTGAGTATCAACACCATACCGAAAAATTATGTTCCGGTGAATCCATCACACCCGTACATCCCACTCACCTTCCATAATCCCACTAGTTCATCATCATTCCATGCTACACTAGCCTGTCAATCAAACATACAAACTTCTCTACCGCAAGGAGAAGGTGGTTTGTTTGGAACAACAGGAGTTGCTGATTCATTTTCCTTCCAGGGTAGCATATCATCTCTTCCCCCATTTCCATTCACATCCACATCACTGCTCGGATTGGGTTTTCCTCCCCTAACCATCAAGAATTTCTCAAATCCGGACAATTCGAGCATCACATTGAATTCTCTCTTTTTGCCCGTGGCATCACAACAACAAGTGGCAACCATTCAATCCACTACAGTAAACACATCAATCGGTCCTCAAATCTCCCAAAGCATACCTTCTCAAGGACCAAGCATCTTGACCACACCACCAACAACCCAAATCCTGACCACCAACACCACCAGCTCGCCCATCACAACGGTTGGCATCATTCCCAATCCACAACCAATCCCACCAAAAGCTAACGAGGCGAATTCATTCATCACCATGATCCAAGCCATCCAAAAATATAATCATCAGAGGGTACTAAAGAAAAACCAACAAGCCACCCAAGCAGCCCAACAAGCGCAAGACACACAAGCTGCGCAAGCTGCCCAAGCATCCCAACAAGCACAAGCCCAAGCTCAGGCCCAACAATAGGCAGAAGTACAATACCAAGCGCAACTGCAAGCAATCCATCGACAAGCATACCAACAAGCCTTGCAAGACTTTTAGGCACAAGAACAAGCCAAACAACAAGCTTTGTTGGCACAACAACAACACGACCAACAACAAGATTTTTTGGTGCAATGGCAGCTAGACCAACAACAAGCTTTGTTAGCACAACAACAGCTAGACCAACAACAGGCTTTATGGGAACAACAACAAGCATTGTTGGAACAACAAAAATGAGATCAACAACAAGCATTGTTGACACAAATGCAGGCATACCAATAGGCCTTGAATGCACAACGAAGCTTGCAGCAAACTCCCACTAGTACTCCTCCCACCAATCAAACACCTCAAAACACATTCATTCCACCTCCCGATCCAAGCAATGATGCTGCAACACAAATCAAACTGCTCTTGCAGCAAGTGTTGGACCTCCAAGCAGGAAAAACAACAAGAACACCGAGAAAATTGTGCCCTTATCCTTTCAACAAAAGTCTCACCATGGTACCATTCCTGAAGGGATTTGAGATCCCCAAATTTGACAAGTATAATAGAACGGATAACCCTGAAAACCACGTCAGGGAATTTTAGGTGCATTGCATGGAGGTTGCATATGATGACATGTATCTAATGTGATTGTTCCCTTGAAGTCTGATTGGTCTAGCCATGGAATGGTTTTCTTGCCTACCCACGGGAATTAAAACATTCAAGGAAATTGTGGAAGCATTCCTTAAAAATTATGCTTTCAACATGGGTGAAAATGTTAGTTTGGAAGAACTATCAACGCTCAAACAAAGAAACAGGAGAGCTATTCACATCCTTCTTGCACAGATGGTGATCCAAGGCCAATCAGAGCAAGTGGACCATGCTAGAATAACAACAAGTTTGCACCATCATATCCAATCTAGATGAAAACTTGGCCTTCTACTTGCACATGCAATGCATCACATCATACGATCAACTGGTCCCAAAGGCACTCAACATCGAAGGGCCCTTACCATGTGACGAGGTTCCTCAACATTCACTCCACCATAGGATAACTGACCATCCAACAATTATAATGTTAAACCTCGAACATGGTCGAGGAACAAAATATCACAAACGATGGCGTGGTCGATGCTAAACTAGTCTTTAGTGCCCCTAAGCAGAACATCCAGACCCATCATCAACCGCAAAATCATAATCACAATAATGTGCAAACTAATGTAGTCATAGCACAACAACAACCACTTCCCACCAACCAAATCAAGAATCTAAACAATCAAGGAGGACCACCTCCCTCAGGAAAATACCCTCCCAAGCGAAATTTCACGGCTCTTGGAAAATCAATTGAGTGCATAATGAAAAAATTGGTCAAGGAAAACCTAATCAAAGTCTCTAACTCTGAGCAATATGTGGAACCCATGAACAAACTGCCATGGTACAATGAAAACCTCCTTTATGATTTTCAAAAAGTTAAGGGACATACCACCGCCAATTGCATGAGACTAAAAAATATCATCCAAGACCTCATCGAGGATAAGATCATCAACGTTGAACAACCAACCGGTAACCAAGACCTAGAAATATACACAAATCCGATGCCGAACCACAATCAAGGAAATGGTCAGGGAAACAACAAAGGCAAGAAAAAATATGCTAGTGCTAACTTAGTATATGAAGAGATAGTCGGATGTTTTGATGAAATGGTCATAGTCATTAATGTCAAAGGAGACAACAACGACTGTGGAGTCACCATTGCAGGGGCACCACCTAAGACCCCCATTTCAAATAAAAAGGCCATCCCTTATGACTACAATGTCATTGACTAGCTGAAGAGAACCCTCGCCCAAATCTCCATCATGGAACTATTGAAAATTTCCACCGCCCCTAGGAAGATCCTTGATGAAGCATTAGTTGCGTCCACCATCTCCGCTACCCTTGACACAGAGCAATTTCAGGCTATGGTTGGTAATATCATTACCCCAAATATCCTTACATTCTCTAAACAAGACTTCCCCCTGCAACCCTCAAATAACCGCGCACTTCACCTTCAAGTGCTGGTCCACAAAAAGAAAGTTAAGAGTCCTGGTAGATGGGGGTGCAGAACTTACATTTTCTCTCTCAAACTTATAAATAATTTGGGATTCAATGAGGATTCCATTAACAAGAACAAGAGCATCACAATAAGAGCATATGATGATCAAGAAATAGTGTCTAAGGGCACTATTAAAATCCCAATCCAAGTGGGACCAACAACCATGGAAACTACCTATCAGGTCCTGGATCTCAACCTACCATACAATATCCTCCTAGGACATCCATGGATCCATGAAATGAAAGAAGTGGCCTCGACATATCACCAATGTATCAAATTCTCACACCCAAATGAGGTCACTATATATGGGGATCCTGAACCCTTCGCCTACTGCAAAAAATTGGAAGCCAAGTTTTATAAAATCCCCCAAATACCAAAAACTGATGAAGGTCCATCCACTTCATACATAGACCCATCTAGCGTCACCTCCACCTCTGCGACAGAGACACCCACCATCCCTGACATATCCGACATCAAAAAAATGATCCAGGATAATGGATGTGGTGACTACAGAATGAAAAGGAATGCATTTGTTGTAGGAGAGTTACCACAATCTCCTAGGTTGCATGGGCAACCTCAATCAACTGAAACACCCATCCGCACCCTTAGGGCAGATCCTTCTGGATTCCGCCATTGGGGAGATCTAAGTTAGGAAAGTGTTGATGAAGAAGATATTGCAAGCTCAATATACCATGATACAGAACTCACACCCACCTTACCGATGGATGAAACCAATAGAGGGCTACAAATAATGCTTGACATGGGCTGCAATAGAAACCAAAGCCTAGGAAGGAATAGTGATGGATGGCTAGAGCCCATCATTATAGAAAGAAGAATGTGGAACCTCGGCCTTGGATGTACTCCTCGGAGTATAACCATACATGGCAGAGGCACTCCTGGTAAGGTAGTCATATCCTCTCCTCAAGTCTCAGCAACCAACCTTAGACTACCCGTATCCATAGGCCTACCCCTTGACAACTTCACGTTTGACATAACCAAGGTTTGTATTAGTAGTGACGATGATGATACCATAGCAAGCTTTCCCAAGCTCTTTGAGGATTCAACCCTACTAATGATTAGTGCCTCACTAGCTAAGTCAAACAAACAATCCCACCAAATCACATTAGTACACCCTCAACTCATCGATCATGACCAACGTGGACCACCAATTCTAGACTCATTCAAAAATGATGAGGTGCTCTTAGAATTCATGGGACTAAGGGATACAGTTCCATGTGGGGATCACAAGGTAGGCTTCAACATCACATTAGACACCCAGGCATATTATGGGGAGATGATTGAGTCCTTCAGTCACAAAAGAAAAATATTGAGAATAAGCTTAGAGTTATTGAGTGAAAACCACATTGTGGCACTCTCTAACCACAAAACAGTAAAAATAAAGGATGCATCCAATGGTGAAAACCTCTCTGAGGCACTAGAGGATGAAGGATTTAATCTCCCCCCTACTGCTCTAGATCAAGAAAAATCAGCAGTCCTGGCAAAGCAGTGTAATCCTGTTAACTTGGGAACAGAGACAGAACCACAAATCACTTACTATGCTCAATCACTTATGACAGAAGAACATGAATTGTTGGTGGCATTCTTAAGAGAAAGGAAGGTAAAATTTGCATGGAACTATGCTGACATGCCAGGTTTGGATCCTGAAGTGGTGGTTCATCATTTGGTTGTTTACCCTGGAGTGAAGCCGATTAGACAAAATTTAGGAAAAATGCATCCCCAGATAGCCTTGCTAGTCAAGGTAGAGTTACAAAAGCTTCTATATGTTGGATTCATATGCCCGATTGACTATCCAAAGTGGGTATCTAATATTGTACGAGTCTCAAAATGAAATGGGGGCATCCGCATCTACACAGACTTCAGAGACCTCAACAAAGCATGTCCCAAGGATGGTTTTCCACTACCTAACATCGATATGATAGTGGACATGATAGTTGGACATGAGATGTTTTCCCCAATGGATGGCTTCTTGGGGTATAATCAGATAATGATCACAAAAGAAGACCAACATAAGATGGCCTTTACATGTCCTTGGGGAACCTACTACTGGAACGTGATGCCATTCGGGTTAAAGAATGTAGGGGCTACATATCAGAGAGCCATGACACTAATCTTCCATGACATGATACACAAAATGGTCAAAGATTATGTGGATGACATATTGGCTAAATCAAAGAAGAGGGAGGACTACATAGCAACCCTAAGCGACATTTTTGACAGACTAGAAAAATACAAGGTTAGGCTCAACCCAAAGAAATGTGTCTTTGGGGTACAATCGGGAAAGTTGTTGGGATACATAGTGTCAATGAGAGGGATATAAGTGGATACCACAAAAGTAAAATCAATCATTGATATGGGAGCACCAAGAACACTAAAACAACTTAGAGGCTTACAAGGTAGACTCCAGTCCATCTAGAGATTCATAGGGCAACTGGCAGACAAACAAATTGCATATTCACATCTACTCCACAAGGGGGTAGCATTCAAGTGGGATGACAAGTGCGAACAAGCATTAAACAAAATCAAAGAATATCTACTTACTCCACCTGTGTTAATGCCACCCACTGTAGGAAAACCATTAGTCCTATACATCTCAGCAACAACAGTAGCCTTTGGTGCTCTTTTGGCTCAGCATGACGAGAATGGGACATAAAGGGCTATCTATTACATTAGCAGGACAATGGTTGGCCATGAGTTGAATTACACATTCATTGAGAAAGCTTGCCTAGCATTAGTGTTTGCTTCATAGAAATTCTGACACTACATGCTGGCACATAAAATCAAGCTCATTGCCAAAATAGATCCCTTAAAATACCTACCGTCAAAGGCTATGCTCACAAGGAGGATGGATAAATGGGTAATGATATTGTTAGAGTATGACATCGAATATGTGGAGTGAAAGGAAATAAAAGGAAAAGTAATTGCGGAACAACTGGTAGAAGCTCCCCTCTACACAAACAACCCGCTCATATCAAAGTTTCTAGATGAGTCCCTTTTCAATCTCAGTGCAACTGACCATTGGAAACTATACTTTGACGGTTCCCACACACAACATGGATTAGGAGATGATGTGTTATTCATCACCCCCCAAGGGGATTGTATACCAAGACCTTACAATTTGGCATTTCCCTATACCAACAACATTGCAGAGTACGAGACTTTAACCATAGGTCTCAAGATTGCATCATAGTGGTGAATCATGGCATTAAAGGTTTATGGAGACTCACAACTTATCATCAACCAAGTCAATGATGAATACCAAACTAAGGATGATAAGCTTGCACCATACAAGAAGGTGGTAGAAATCCTCAAAGAATCATTTATCGATATCACCTTTGAATAGATACCAAGGGAAAACAACAGAGCAAATGATGCAATAGCGATGATTGGATCCTTGCTAGATATCCCTCGCAATGTCTCAAAACATGAATTCCTAGTAGAGAAGCTTCTCATACCCACTTTCTAGGTACCAGAGTCAGAATATGCATGCAAACTCGTTGGTCCTGGTGATCTTTTGTAGCATGACATCTACACCTATCTAAGATTATGAGTCCTCCCGACCGACATTACCCCAAACCTCAAATGAATCTTTGTCAAAAGGTCCTTACGATTTGTCATCATAGGAGAAACCCTCTTTCGTAGAAGCATCAATGGAACCCTATTACATTGCTTAAAACCTGAGGAAGCCCTGACTGCTTTAACTGAGGTACACAATGACACTTGTGGTTGACACTCGAGTGGTATGACCTTGGCCAATAAGTTGTTAAGAACCAAGTACTACTAGCCGACAATGGAAAGAGAGGCACATGACTTTGTCAGAAGGTGTTTATAGTGTAAACAACATGGAAACCTCATTCATGCACCAATTCAAGAATTACATCCCATTATTACACCTTGGCTCTTTTCCCAATGTGGGATCGATCTCATAGGTAAAATCTCACCCACCTCATCTAATGGCCATAAATTCATCAGCACCCCCACAGAGTATTTCACAAAGTGGGTTGAAGCAATCTCCATGACCTACATCACTAGAAAGTAGATATCCAAGTTCATCCTGAACTACCTCATTTTCCGATACGCTGTTCCCCAATCCATTATCTATGATAAAGGGACACCTTTTAAGAATCAGGATGTCTGTGACTTATGTGAAAAAATCAAAATCTAGCACCGCTTTTCCACCCCATATTACCCACAAGGCAATGGCCAAGCAAAAGCTACCAACAAAACCATTCTGAAAATCCTTAAGAAGATAGTCAATGACTCTGGTTGTGATTGGCATCTATAGCTAAATCCTACCTTATGGGCCTACCACACTATCATCCACATGCCAACAAGTGTCACCCCATTTCCCTTGGTCTATGGATTAGAAGCCATCCTTCCTATTGAGATCGAGCTCCTGTCACTAAGGATATCATTGCAAAACCTCATCACAGATGAGGAATACAAGGTTACAAGACTAAATGAGCTGGAATTAATAGATGAACGGTGCATCGATGCCCTAAATCATCTACAGGTCTACTAGAATTTCCTGAAACAAAGCTACAACAAGAAGATCAGGAAACACACCTTCCAAGTCGACAAACTTGTGATGAAAGAGAACCAAAAGAATGTGCCAAATCTAGAAAGAAAAGGAAAATTTGAGCCCAACTGGATGGGACCTTTTTTCATCATAGCTAGCTATAAATCAGGAGCATATCAATTAGCAACACTAGAAGGTGAGCCTCTGCAGGAGCCTCTGAACAGCTCTCACCTCAAAAAGTTTTATGCCTAAGAACTTGCAAGGTATAGAACCAAAAAATACAAAAACAATCAGAAAAAGTCCTGAAAAAATGGTTACCTTGATGAAAACCTGGCAAACAGGTGTCTTGGTGACAACAAAAAAATACAAAAATACAAAAACAAAAAAAGGATTGAAAACAGTAAAGAAAAAAATTGTCCTCTAGTGAAAACCACTTCGGTGGCACTTTGGACAAGTACCTTGGTGAAAACCTGGGAAACAGGCACCAAGCATAAATAAAGCACTCTCTATCCACCAGGATCTGCATGACTCACTCGTCCATTCCATCATATTTCATTAATCATCCATCCACCCATCCGCTCGCATCCATACCATAGCATCAGTTGATGCCCATATCATATTCCACCATAGTGCTACTTGGCATATTCCTAAGGTCAGTTTGTCCTGCCTTCATTGAAGTAGTCTATCGCACCACGCTAGGGGCATGTTCCTACTTGCATCGGATTGGATTCATGTATATTCTCGTGATCTTCCTAAACATCAAAAAACTCAAAAACATCAGAAAAATAAAAAATCAAAAGCATCCAAATCATTCAAAAATCCAAAAAAATGTCAAAATATCAGAAAATCTTCAAAAATTCATCATTGAGTCTTGTTAGTCTTTCACCTTGTCCGAACTACATCGTCTCTGAGCTTGAACATAGGCAAGGTTGATCTTTGATCATCCCCTGAGACAATTAGGTCAGTCCTTTAGGCATCCATCGCATTGGAAATCCATTTGCCCATCTATCTCTTCATTGAGTCAAGTTTGTCATCAGTTGAACTACGTGGTCTCTGCGTGTATAACGTAGGCAAAGCTAATCTATGGATCAGCTTCGAGACCCCTAAGATAGGTTTTAGTTAGTCTATTGTTCATAAATCTTGAAAACACCAAAAACATTGAAAAATATTGAAAATACCTAAAACATTTGTAACATCTTTAAAAATACCAAAAACAACCTCAAAACATTTGAAAAACCCAAAATGGTGCATCCATTTCATCTTGCTTTCACCCACGATAATCATCATTCCTAATAAATCATCGTCATCTTCATCCTTTGGTGAAGCAATCAGAAGCAAGTCCAACAGGTTCAAGAGTGAACACCCTAACCATCAGAGTCTCGAAAGTCTAAGTCAATAAGCAAGCAAGCTGGTCAACTCGGAGTATCAATAGCTTATCACCCAAAGTAGTCTCATCAAAACCCTGATCACTACATGTCCTAGGATGAATCCTTCCCATGATGGACATAGGCATTAGGTACCCAATAGTAGTTTAAGCCTTGGCTAGCGGTATGAAGAACATTATCTTGTTTGTTTACTTTATCTTGGTCTTGTTTAGACTTATCTTATTTTGCACTCATTCCAAGGACCTCTCGATGATGCCTAAACAAATTAGGTTTAGAGAGAAAGGAATGGGGCAATGATCATTATCTTTTTATCTTTTGTGCTTGTGAGATACCCTTGTAAAATAAATTAGTCATATATGCTTTGTTTGGTTTGTGGAGAGGATGTTTTAGATATCTTGTTGACCACATGGGAAGGCTTTCTTTTCTATGTTTTGGCCTGAGATGTTTAAGATGTCTAAACTACATCCTGAATGAAGTATGTATGTTAAGTATGAACAAGAATACTCCTATCTGATTTTCAAGTCAAAGTCCATCACACTGGGTACAATGCCATCCCGGTCCTCTATACCTTGATGCATCGTGCCTATGTGTATTATCAAACATAACGTAATTGACCCTTTGAAAATCCCAACTCCTAAAAAGCAAAATCATCATCATCCTAACTAACACATTAATTCTAAAATTCTTCTATCTTCCTTCCACACTAACATGGTATCATGACAGTAATCAAAACATCGCCAATGCATACAGTCTACATCCACATGATCATTAGCATAAAAAGCACATTGCATCATATCATTATCTTAAGTTATGAGGAATAATATAAATTTTTTATTCTAAGCATGTTAAGAAAGCATTACATCATGATTAGCATCCATTAGCACCATCATTACCATACATTACATTCATAGGATCATCAATAAAATACATGAAAAAGATATAAAAAGAAGTGCATTTATTAGAAGCATACACCATAAGAAATAGACACATCTCATAGCATCACAATAAAAATTAGACTCCATATCATACATTTGCAAAACATCTCATAAAAAGGTGAATCATCTCATATATGTCATCAAGTAAAAACACTGTCATGATACAAAATCATATCAAGTGTGCATCGAAATACATGGTACAATAGGGGCAACAATATAGCCCATAAATCAAAAATGAAAAACTATTCATGATCAAAAGGGCTAGCCCTGTAGGCTGCTGCCCTCCCCCACCTACCTATCATCATGATGCTCTGGCAGCCGCACCCCTATTTGTTGGGAGAAGTCTGGCACTCTGCCTACTATTGGAACTGCTTGTCAATAATGCTTCCTATAGTACTCAGCCTCCCTAACAACCTCTATGTATGCCCGTAGATCAACTGATTGGCCTCGGGATGTGGAGGTTGTGCTCTCTAGCTATCTTCGTTGACCAATCTCGTGAACCCTCTCGGATCATGCCTAATCTCTCTCAGTAGTAACTGCCATAACCTGCTAATGTGCCTAATCTCTCGCTATGGTCAATACCTGTACCTGGCCCTGCAACTTTTGAATCAATGCATCTCGAGGATCTAGCTGTGATGTTGGTTGTGTTGC
Organism: Sequoiadendron giganteum; assembly: GCA_007115665.2. Taxonomy (NCBI): domain Eukaryota; kingdom Viridiplantae; phylum Streptophyta; class Pinopsida; order Cupressales; family Cupressaceae; genus Sequoiadendron; species Sequoiadendron giganteum. The sequence continues at coordinate 385,864,369 of CM021102.1, forward strand.
TGGCTGTACTACTAGTTGTACTATTGTGGGACCACCTGGGGCTGCCCATCCTATCCTACTGGTTGTTGTGCCTGGTCTCTCAAAGGTGTCTTTCTAGGAGGTGGTACACCTCCTCCTCCCTGACCTTTGCCTGTTGTCTTGCCCCTAGCCCTCTGACGTGGGATCGCTGCCCCGGGAACTGTCAATCTCAATGGAGGTTGGAACCATGCCCTGTATGTTGGATTGACCCTTGCATCTACTGCCCGCTGATCATATGGCCATGGTCGGGCCACTAACTGCCTAAACGAGGACACTGTCTCAACTATTGGAATAGGTTGCCCCCATGCTGTCTCCTTCATGGTACGGGAAAAGATTGCCATGTACTGATCATTGGGCCTGTCCTGCATCTCGCCAAACTATTTGGCTACCCTATCAGGAAGATACCTCTTTACCATAGTGTGCTCTCGACCCTGCATAAACCTATCTTGATGAGCAAAGAAAAGATTCTATGCATCATCATACCACTAGCCTATGCCCATCCACGACCTCCAGATGAACTCTGTCATCTCATCCAAAAGTCACCACCAGTAAGCCACACCACCCGTGCCCATATGGGTAAAATGAATCTCTACCCTGCCATATCACCACACAACAAAATCATCAATATTTGTAATAACTGGTGTCACATCTGGGCAAAGCACTAGGATCTGCTCCCATACCCAAATGTGTAGAAGGGTAACTCCAGCCCTGAGAGCCTGGTTGTCTAGGTAAGCGAACTCATGCAAATCTCTATATAAAGAGGCCAACAATACTGGTCCCCAAGAAAATTACTCTCAACGAATGCACATCCGCTACCATGCCAATCACCAACCTGGACTAGAATATTGGCCACACTAATTGAGAGCTACAAAACCAAAAATAATGGCAGCCACAATCAATCTATAAGTAGGAGCCCTGTCCTAGTATCGCTCCAATTCTACCTGGTCATCGCAAAGGATAAGCTTGTCAATGCCCACAACATCAAAGCAAACATCCCTACCCTCCTCCAGATCGTAGATCACTCGGGCTCCATGGATGGGTAATCAGAGGATGTGCTAGACATCCTCGAGGGTAATGGTGGCCTCGCTAGTAGGAAGATGGAAGGATGACATCTCACTGTGCCACCGCTCCACTAGGGCAGTCATCATACCCAAATGTGTCCGAACAGGAGGGACATATGCAACATACCATAGCCTGAGAATCCCAAGCTGCTCCTAGAGATATACGTGCATACCCTATAGTCTCCTGAGTATTGGCCACTGATGCTCCCTCAAATGAAGTACCTCAAGGTGCTCCTGTGCAAGGGAAGGTACCGTGTTAGTTTCCCTAAACAAAATCTACTACCCATGTCATATTTCGCATTCAGAACAACAAAAGCGGTGCAGTTTGTAAAGTTCCAAACTATGCCACACGGTAGACTTTGGCACAACCCTTTTGACAAATTGCGTCGTGCGGTGCTACTTGTGCATGTGGCTGGGTTCAAAGTTGAAACCCTAATTTCCTAAATAGCGTCACGTGATGCTCTGTGCATATGCAGTTCTATATAGGACCGCACAACCTCGAATTATAATTTTTCACAATGCTGTATAGCGTCGCGCCACCTCAACCTAACCTAAACCATATTTAATGCATGAATAATGAGAAAATTAAGAGACTGATAGGGGTACATACCACTAGTCCTATAGTGACTAGTCGTTGATGCACTCATACCCTCTCTGACACGTGCCTAGGAAGTTGTCGGTGTGCCATCTTGTCCAAGACTCAGAGCTGAAGGTGTCAAATTGTCAAAGGATTAAGATTGCAAATGCATTGAAAGTGACCCCTCAAGGTCTATTTAAGCATAAAAATTAGGATTTTTGACCTAATTTGACCTTCGAACAAGGGTTTTGGTCCCCCAATCTCATTTTCATCCAACCAAGGGCCATTCTGCACTGTTTGTGGCATTTTAAATGCATTTTGGACGATCTGGGGCATTCTGAGACTGTTTCACACCTTATCCATCTTCTTTCATGAGATCATCCAAAAAATTATCAAACTTTCATCTGATTTCTCGAGGGGGAAATATAACAACATGATCCTTCCGCTAGGGCAATAGTGGGGCATCTAAAAAATTGAGAAAATTTTGAACTTTTGATCATAGCAATTTATTCTTTGAATCAATGCAACAAGTACATTGCTTCAAAGAGGGGTAAAATGTAGACATGGAAAATGTACATTTTTTTCGACACACTTGATCCTGATTACTAACATCATTTCCTCCAGAATCATACTCTCAACATTTCATCATATTTTTTCTCTTAATTTAATGAATCATTATTCATTTAATTAAGTCTTCCTCCTCTAGTGATTAAATTAATCAATTTAATTTAATTAACCTTACATTTCTTTTTAATTAAACAAATCATTTTATTTGATTAAAATCTCTAAAGTCCTCTTATGAAATTAAATAAATTAAAACTTATTTGATTTAATCTAGCATATTCCTCCTTAATCAAATAAATCAAATCATTTATTTAATTAATCATTTCCTCTCAATTCTGATTTAAATTAGTTCATCTATTTGAGTCAAAATTGTCAAATCATCAAATCTCCTATTAAATTAATCAAAACCTTTCAGATTAAGTTAATCTCTCTCACTAAAATCCTCTAGAGAATGCAACTTGCACAATAAATCAATTACTTTGATTTATTTAATTCTCTATTTTCCCTCACATGGCATGGAAAGGGAATATTCCCTCAATTTGAATTCAAAAATTCCAAGTGGACTTGGTCCTTCCAACAAGGCATTTAAGGCCTCTTACATATCCTTTGCCTTGTGCCAAGTGACATTAACTTCATTTCCCTTTCCTCTTCAACAAGTCAATTCACAAATTCAAATTCAAACTAATTGCATTTATTGGCACTTTGGCCAAAACTTACACAACCATCAACCATTCACATGGTGACAAGTGGCATTCAACCATTGGATTGAAAGTTAGTCCCACATTTCTCAAAACTTTCTCATTCTTCGAAATTCAAATCTATAAATTGGAGGCTTCTCTCCTCATTCAACATCCACAATTTCATGCAAAGTTACTCTCTTCACATTGAGAGCTAATTTTGCCCATTTCTACTCAACCATTCATCATTTTCACAATTCATAGCTAGGTTATGCTCAAATCTCTTTGGAGAGATTTGATCAATCTACAATCACTCACATTGCAACTTAGGAGTTGGGAAAGGGCCAATTTAAACATTCAATTGGCACCAATTCCCCCATGGGATCTTAAGTTTATTGGCTTAATTAGGATTTACATGCTTTTTTTATATTGTGTTCTTCATTTTCCTAGTTTGAGTTTTAATAGATGGATTTCATTGGGAATCTCCCATGCTTGTTTGCATATGATCTAACACATTGACTTGTTTTTTTTTCTTATACATTTTCAGGTTTAGGGGTTCACACCTTCTTCCATACCTTTTCTAGAACATCACTTCTTTGTTTTCCTTGTAACAGAGAACTCAAAAAATTACTCCTACAGTTCCTTGCAAAGTGTCTGAAATTGTTGCAATTGAAAAAATTGATTTTAAAATTTTATAGAGGTGCAAATGCATTAGTACTAACAAATTTTTTCTTCCTAGTAAAAATCTTCTGCAATCCATAGCCTTATGTTCATAATCATGGCAACTAAAAGAATAACCAAAGAAAATAAAATTTGACCCAGTATTTTATCCTTTTCTTTCAAATCTTCTTCTTTTGTTTTGCACTTGAATAAAGCCATCATTATGATCCATACTTCCATCACTTGACTGTAGGATTTGAGAAATGCAAATCCACAGAACCCAATGAACACCTGCATGCAAGAAACTTGTCACAGAGAAAGAGAGAGAACAAAACAAGGGTTTGGCTCTGACAATGTGCAAAGATGTATTATCAGAAAAGTGAATGAATCAAAAAAAAGATACAAGAGATCAATCCTTATAAAAGGAGATCTAAACCTAAAGGAAACCCTAACCCTGAAGGTGAGTGCATTTAATAATTAATATTAATTATTAAATGACTAATATATGTGCATAAAGCGAAGTCTTAAGAGGAGAGTAAAGTTAATTAATTACTTTACTCTAACATTGACATGGTCCTTTTTGTCTTTGAAATTCTAGAACTTGTCACTTCCAAACTTGCCTTAGTAGTATTCTCTGACTATTTCCCCACCTTCTTTTTCTAATCATCAAAACCTACTCTAGTTTTGCCATATGTAGCTTTATGATTTTCTAATATTTGATCTAAGGTTTTAGTAGTTTTACTAAACTTCAAGTGTAGCTATTTATTAACTTTCGGAAGCTATTTTCTAGATGCCACAATTTTTTATTGAAACTTGTCACAATATTTGTCTCTTGATAGTAATTTTCCAGTCAAAACTTCTTCAACTTTTTTTCTTCTTCTGCCTAGGTCTTCAAGTCAACAATCATTTTTCTACAATATTTAACTCTTTTGATAATATTTCTTTGGCTCTCACTTCTACTATTTTTTACTTCAAATTTTTTATTTCTTTTCTGGCCCACAATAGTTTCTCCATAAAATCAACTTCTTTTGCATTATCTCCATAACTCATTTCAACAACTCCTTCAACAATTAAAAAAACAATGAACACAAATTTTTCTCTTTCATCTTTGGATGCATATTCATATTCTTCTTTAGTGGATTATTATTCATCCTCATTAGTGTAGGAACTCTTATGTTTTCTTTGACCTTTGAATCTTCTCTAAGAAAAAATATTTCCATTCTTTTGTTCAAGATTGTTAGTATTCTTATAGGGACACTTAACCATAAAATGTCCTACTTCTCCACAATTGAAACATTTGAAAGGTAATTTACCTTTGTACTTACCATAACATCTTTTCAACTTCTTAACAAAATTTTCTTCTTCCATATCTAATCCACAATCATAATCTTGATCAATCTACTTCAAAGATACTATAAAAGCAACCTCTTTCGTTATAGAATATTCAATTTCAAATCTCATTTCAAATTTAGTTAATGTTCCATGCAACTCAGTCAACTCTAAAGCATTCAAATCTTTAACTTCTTCAATAAAAGATATTTTAGGAACAAACCTTCTAAGGAGAGATTTGAGTACCTTCTTCACAATAATATTTTCCTCTAAAATTTCACCAAGAACATGAATATGGTTGACAACTTCATCAATTTTGAGCATGAATGTAGCAATGGTCTCATCTTCTTTCATCTTAATAACTTCAAATTGAGCTCTATAAGTCTATAACTTTTCCTCTTTGAATTTTTCATCACCTTCATAGATAGTTTCCAACTTTTTTCCATATTTCATTTGCTTTTCTAGACTCCATTACTTTCATAAATTCAATATAGTCAAACCACATAAAATAGCATTTATTTCCATAGCATTGAGTTCAAGAGCCATTTTTCCTACCTAATCCCTAAGAGGGAGATTTTCAAGAGGATGTTATCCTTCTACAATATAAATCTAGATTTCCATTACTAAAGCCATCAAATAGGACTCCATCATAAAAAAAAATCCAAATGAAATTTCATGTGTCATCCTGGATCTACTTGAAGCTATTAGACTTCTTCAAAGGAGCTTGGATCTAATACCAATTGAAGGGAATTAAATCTACTAAGAGGTGAGTTAATCTATAGATATAAAAAATTGAAAACCTTTACTTTTATAACTATTATATAGATATTCAACATGAAGAGCACTAAACCATACAAGCTAGTAATCAAAGCACAACATAAGATAACACATAACACTAGATGTACATGAAAATCCAATAAGGGAAAGAATGGTGAGAAATATCACAAGATGTAATATAATAAGTAAATTTACAATGTGATGTAGGCACCAACCTGCCAGAGACACCAATCCCTAAATGAGCCTATAGGAACCAACCTATTAGATACAATAATCTCCACCAGAAAGACACACGTATCCCTACTAGAACAATACAAAAAGTAGAGAACCAATCCTACCAGATAAAAAAATAATGGAAATTTTGAAATTTAACTCTAGTATGCACTGTAGATACAACAAACACTCTCTCACACTAAGAATGATCTCCTAATACTATCACTCCTTATTTTATTTACACTTCTATTACATACCTTCCATTCATTACACTTATTACAAGTCACTTTTGCATATATAATTGCATTCACACATACAATGCATCTGAAGATTTGAAATATATACATGAAACAACATTAACACTATTTCATATCAGATGGGGATCTACACAAAACTCGGATGACATAGGCTAGACCTAAATTCAAATTACATGAAATGTGTAATACAATAGTCCAAACAAAAATTTCTTGCTGCCAAGAGAACTTAATGCCTTACGCAACCACATGAACCTTAAACAAGTCATATCCTTACTCCACACATAAGATTTGAATTCCATATGCTACAATTTGTTATGCACATGCCTTAAACTTGGAATAGTTTGATACACCATATGACACTTTAAAGTTCTTGCATATTGAGCCTCACTTCCAAAAAATTTGGAAACTGATGGAACTAGTATAGATTTACTCTCCTTCCAACCTACAAAGAAACACTACATATTTGAAAGAAATGACAACCATTTTTAGAAATCTCTATGCCCAAAAGATATCCTTTTGGACCACCATGCTCATATTGACTGCATACCCGACATGGTATAATAAATACATTAACTATCTATAGGCAGTAAAATCTCAACATACTTGATTCAAGATATGATCGATTAGAAAATGTACACACTAATAGACAACATGCTTCTCGAACCTCAAGTCAAATGAAAATTCTACTACTCCTACAATATTCTTCATCTTTGATAGCCTAGACACCCTTTGGTAACCATTGTTAGCAATAGTCATCTGACATTAGTTTGATATCAATGATAACCTATGTCCAACACATCAGATATAGAAGATGTATTAGAGTTGAGATGTGAAATGTGATGAGTCATCATTTGACTTCTTGACACAAAAGGAAGATACAACCAATTCTCATATATGTCTCTCATAATCAGAAAATGAGAATGAATATTCCTCTCAAGAAGAAGATGAGCTACAAGGAGTTGTTTGTTGATCTTGGCCCTTTGGAACATCATTGTTCAGATTAGCAAAAACATCAACATTTGAAATGGGTCCAAACCACCATTAGGTACTCTCACCTAGATTCTATTCGAGATATCTCATCAAGTGTTAGAACAAGAAGACGAGTGAGAAATGAGGTAAATCTTGCATTGATGAGTTCAATTGTTGATAACACTAAACCCAATATAGTTTGGGAGGCCTTTAGTAAGACATAGTGAAGAAGGCCATGGATGTTGAGTATGATTCTCTAATAAAAAAGTGTACATGGGAACATGCCAGTCTTCCTATAGGAAAGAATCCCATAGGATGCAAATAAGTTTTCAAAATAAAATACAAGATATATGGATCTATCAACAAATATAAATCATGACTTTTTGCAAATGGATATTCATAGTAGGAGGGAATTGATTATGAGGAAACCTTTGCACCCATTGCAAAGCTTGAAACAATCAGATTTTTTTATGCACTAGCAACATATAAATGTTGGAAGATTCATTAGATAGACATCAAGAATTCTTTCCTAAATGGTGATCTAGAACAAGAAGTATACATGAACCAACCAAAATGATTCATTGACGAACATCATCCTTAGAAGGTATATCATCTCATTAAGTCACTTTATAGGCTTAAACAATCCCCTAGAGTGTGTACACAAAAATAAATGGTCACCTCTTATAGCATGGTTTCACTTGTAGGTTCTCAGATTTGAATTTATATATTAAGAAGATAGAAAAAAAGAATGTCACTCTTTTTGTATGTGGATGATCTTGTAATCTGAAGAGGCTTGTAAAATCTCATTCATTATGTAAATAATGATATAAAAATATCCTTTGATATGATAGACTTGGGGCTACTTCACTACTACCTTGGCTTTGAGATATGGAAAAAGAAGCATCATATTTTTATCTCCCAGATTAAACATGCCAAGAAACTCAAGGAAAATTTTAGAATGTCAACTTGTAAACTTGTATCCAATCCAATGGAGAAATTTTTGTAACTATCTTGATTCCAAAATTCACCTTAAGTAGATGTAACTCTCTACCATTTTCTTTTTGGGAGTCTTATTTACTTGACTTATACCAAACCAAATTTATGCTTTTTGGTCACCTATCTTTCTAGATTTATGCAGGAGAAAATGCAATGCCATTCAACTTAGCATGTTTTGAGATATGTCTAAGGTACTCTTGATTATGGTTTGGAATACAAGGGTAACCCTTAATTATTCTTTTAAGGATATGTTGACCTAGACTATATTGGATTTGTTGATGATAGGAAGTCAACTACATGATATTTTTCATCTAAGTTGATCTAGACCTATTTCATGGATTAGTAAGAAGAAAAATTATTTTTCTCTCTCATCCAATGAGGATAAATATCATGTTGCATAAGGAGCTATGTTTGAAGCAGTTTGGTTAGATTACATTTTGACTGACATGGACATACCTAAAGAAAGGCCGCCTATTATTTTTTATGACAATTAGGGGGTGTTGAAACTAGTAAAGAATCCAATGTTTAATGAAAGAATAAAGAATATAGAGGTTTAATTTTATTAGATTCAAGAAAAAGTCATGTACTACCACATTCAACTCCAATACTACCCAACATATTCTCAAATAGCTGATATACTCTTAAAATATCTTAGAAAAATAAAATTTGCATTATTTTAGGGGTACAATTGTAAGAAAAATATAATAAGGGGGGAATTTTAGAATAAATTTATTATATTCTTAGTGGGTGTATGTAGTTGAGTGTGCAATTAACCTAATTCAATTAAACTATTTTATTCAACTAATTCTTTGCTTGTATAAATGCATTGTAATCTTTGAATAAATCAATCAAGTTTTTAGCTCTTAATTACTAAAACCTAGGACCTTAAATTTTTTGTTGGAGTGCTCTACCAAGTGAGCTACTTTCCCCTCATTTTCCAACACATTATCGATTAGGGTGTGACTTATTTCCAACATTCCTGCTTAAGCCACACTATTGGTGCTTGGGGCTCCTAGTTTAGCTTTGATACCACTTATTGAGCTACAACTCATATGGACTAGCCAAGACTCAAACCTAGGACCTTCCATTTTCTACTAGAGTGATCTGCCAACTAAGCTAATAAACCCTATTTTTCTATCCCATAATCAGTCTGGGTGTGGATTATTTATTAAATAAATAGATTGATGGTCAATCAAGCTAGACAAAAAACCCTTAGACTAAATCAATATTTGCATTCTCACCTTCCATGTGTGATAAATATTAGTTAGAATATCAAACCTTGGTTCAAGCATTATATAAAAAATTACCAAGAAATAGAAATAGACAAATATCTAAAATAAACTAATCTAATACCTCCCAAATTTAAAGCATAACAAAAAATGAAGCCCCTCGCAAATAGAACTTCTCTAGGAGACAATATGTCCAAGTAATTAGTGAACATGCCAAGTATATATAAAATAAATAAATAATACTTGGGGTTGAATCCTGAAAAAAATGAACCAAATTATAGAAATCTTGAATGCCTTTTAGTTGTTACTAGAATCATGAAAATCAGATAAACTAGTAAAAATTCATAAAGTCATAAGTCCAAAAGGGAAAAGGCACTATACTCTACAATAAATTATACTTGCAAAAAAATGTGGCAAAATGGCTTGTACCACTACAAAATACATGGAACTATATTTCCATCAATATCTCATTTTTGAAAAACCCACTCCTGGTTTGCATGATATGGCTCATAGAAAAAACTTCCCAATTTGGGCACTAGGGGAAAAGTTTTGGCTCATTGGGGGCTAGTTCTTGGTTGCAAATGTGACCATCCAACTCAATCCTATAATAAAAAGGTGTTGCTTCATGGGAACCAATATGGTAGCTCACTGGTGGAAGGTCTAGCCATTCCGCTCCTAGCACAATGGCAAGTGGCCAAACACCCACTAGGCTTAGCTTCAATGGTAAGCTATAGAACTCATAGCTCGACTCAACATAAAACTTTTTGCATAAAAAATTAAATGTGACTAATAATAAAACATTTTTAAATTTAATTAATGTATCACATATATGTACTCTTTGTACTCATGGACATGATAATAATCACAATACAAACATAGGCCCGATGCAAAGCTCACAATAGATATGAAATATTTTATTGAATATGACTTGCAACTTGTACCTAAAACTTGTTGACCCTTGAAGATGTTGTGACTTGTACAAACCATATGGTACTATATTGTAAAAATTTGTACATACAAAACAATGATGATGGGATGAAAAAAACTCTGAGGTATTGGGGCAAAAATCTATGATTTTAATGATTTAATAGACAATATTGGGGTTTTGTTGCTGTTTGAATGTAATGGGAAGGTATATTTTAGCCCAAAATGCTCCAAAAAATTAGATAACTCCTAGATCTGGTAACTACCTCTCAACTTGAAATTCTTGTATATCTAGCAAAACATATTAGATTTTTAAGAAACAAAAGTAAATCTTAACTTTCTTAGATGCCTGGGACTTAATGGTGAGCTTAGATTACCTCTAACACACACCAAAATCAACATACAATAGAAATCCACAAAGAGGAAAACCCTAAAGCTAGTATTTTTTTGAAGTTTATGTATTCCCCAAATCACCATATCATGCAAGGGAAGAGCATACTCAACATTACTAAAATTTACCAAGATATTTCTCTTGTTATACTCTCAAATATGATATTTAATTTGCATTTCCTGACTCCATGTAAGAGCTGAAAAATTAGCTCTATGACCTAGACCACCACTAATAACAATGGAAACCTTCTACAAGAGAGTATGTGAGAAATGAGCTTGTTTGATATTATGATATATGAAATATGATGATAAGGTATGCTACACAATTTTATAATGACTTTTATTATATAAAAAAGGTGTGATGAAGTACCAAATGCAAAAAAATAAATGACTTGTGTCATTATTAAATGACCTAGGACACTAGTATTAAATAAAATCTAAAAAGATAAAATTTTATCTAAATAACTTAAAAGCTTCTAGAAATATGCCTAGGACCTAAGTGGACTTAACATGTAAATAGGATCCCACTAATAAATAGATAGGAAAATTACCTATTTGCACTAACAATATCATCATTACCCTTGTTCTTATGGATGTTGGAAAACTAGAATAGGGTTTTGACTGAGAAAAACTCCTATATACAAGAATCTTTCCCCTTTTCTTATTATTGAAGATTCAGATCTAAAACTTTCATCAGTAACAAGTTGAAAAAACTATAGAGAAAACTACTACAAGTTGTGAGGACTTTTGGTCATCCCAAAAATCTTTAGAATATGGTTCCCCCTTATCCATATTCTCTACATTTTATGCTCTTATTTCAACCTTAGGTTCCCCTTTGTCAACACATCTCCTATCTATACCCATTTTTGTAATTTTCCATTTCCATTTATGTGATTATTTATATTTTTAGATTAGATATTATATTAATTAGATCAATAAAATCACACTAAAAAAAATCTGCTCTTTACGACAAAGTAATAAAGTGTAAGAAGATTGGCTCTCTTTTGAGGTAGTTAACCAATCATAAAACCATATTTTTTTGTCTTCCAATGTTAAGAAATGGGAAAGTTAGATCCAATCTAATTTTCTAGTTAGATCTAAGACCACATTTCCAACTTAACAAAAAATATTATTATAAGATTACAAGCTGAATTAAGAAGAGGTATAGAGATATTTGAGGAAGATTCATCATTATCATAATTCATAATAAGGTTATAAAGAAGACCATTCTTCCACCATGAAAAAATATAAAGACCATAAGGTGAACTAAAAATATTGAAAAATACGTCCACTAGTAAATCACCAACATTGGAAGGGGATGACCTTGTAATCAAGAAGCGAACTCTAAGAAAAATAAAATAGTTGTTTATGTGGAAAAAGGGATCCTAGGTCTAATATCTAAATCACTAAATAAAATCAATCCTTTTCACAAAAAAAATAGAATTTAGATCGGAAAGGATATGAGATTGACTAACAACCTAAAAGATGAATCAATCAACCTTGGATTTAGATTTCTTGATTTGGTATCTTGTGTTGGATAGGATTTTTGATATGATACAATTATCTGAGTAACTAAACTAGGAAAATGTGTCATTTTGTTATGAATTATAAAAAAACAAAAATACATAGAGAAAATTGGAATCTAGAAATGTACAAGGCAAACGTAGAAGAACCTCGAACTTGGATTTTAGCTTATTTTAGCTAGTCTAGGGTGCCTTATGTCCTTGGAGAACCATGAGTGTATGATCATGATGGAATTTACCATTTTAAGGCACAAAAATGGACAATACATAATGACAAGCGGAAACTTAACCTCCTTGAGTTAACATCACAAGCCAAACTAGCTTTGGTCTCTACTAAACAATGTTGCAAGATCATTTCCCACACACAAAAATTTGTGCTTCTCATAGTCCACAAATGCACCTACACAATCAAGTACACACAATAGTAGTGCTCAGAAATATGCCAACCCCATTGCAGCAAGAAAGGTTCGGCAAGATATTGCAGCAATATAGACATATTTGAAGAATGCAAGTCCAATACAATGTGCAATATAACAACAAATCGATTTGAAAATTCCCTCCTAAATATATATTTGTATCACAATTATATTAGGAGAATGATTAACTTAAACATAAAACCCAAGAGCTACTAAATCAAGGAAAGATCTAACCTAGCTCTTCACCATGGAGCAGCCCAATAGTCCATGCACATAAGAAGGATGATACCTAGAGCCTATTTATCAACAATCACACACTCAACAAGATCACAGTGAGAAACACATAACCTTTGTCATGCATCAATGACTTGTTCGACCTATTTCAAAGTGCATAATACTTTTCCAAGACTAACCTCAAATTAGGATACCATTAATTACTAGCTCAAACTAAAGTTATTTGGAAAATATCTTTCAAAACCAAGGATTGCATGAATAGATGGCATAATGGGTTAGCCACATTCATGTTCCTAATGAATGATATCCCACAAACCTTCACCAATTCCATCATTTTCTACTTAGATGACATTTACCTCTTTATCAAAACTTAGGAGGAGTACATGGAACAAGTCTCATGCATACTAGATACACTACACCAATTCAAGTTGCAAGCCAACCTCGAAAAATTCACTTTTGGAGACACATAGATTGAGTACTTGTGATACATCATTGACCACACCAATATACATGTAGACCTTAGAAAAATCAAGCTAATTTGAGATTTACCAACACAACATAGCCTCATTGACTTGTGCAATTTCCTCAAACTTGTCAACTTCTATCCCAAATTTGTTCTTGGTTTCTCACATTGCATGGTCACTCAATCAAATCATGTACACCAAGACACCATTCTCATGGAAACCTACACAACATGCCTTCAAGGAGCTCAAGCAATCCCTCTACAAAATGCCTAACATAGCACACCCCTTTGAAATTTATACTAATGCATCTAACTATGCACTCCACCCCATACGCATGAACATTAGATCTTGTATCATTCTAAGACTTTCAATATCACTTTGCCTATGAAAAGGAGTTGTATTCCACCATAGAAGCTATCAAGAAATGGTGCCACTGCATCTTGGGTAAGGAGAGAATAATTCACACCCATAATAGCCTACTTTAGTTCTTACATACACAAAAAATTGGAAAACATCCTTATAGCAGTTCCATCAAGTGATCAAGCAAAAGAAGAGGGAAGACAAGGCAATCAATTGTCTTAGTAGACTACTAGTTCAAGTACTCAATACAATGTTGAACTCGTACAGCCAAAACCTCTCAAACTAGTAGAAATTTTATCCAACAAACACAAACTTTGTTCAAACCTATGCCAAACTTGTGCAAAAAAAATAGGTTGCCACATTGTAATTGTCCAACAAGATTCTCTACAAGCTTGGACATATTTGTGTTCTAAATGAAATTCTTTACAGAAAGACAATACCTTATAAGATAGAAGGGTAGACTTGGTAAGCATAGCTATGATTTTCAGTTTTGTACATAGTAATTTTACTATGGTATTGTTAGACAAGTATGACCCTTTCATTTTACTTTAATGGTACTTGTTAGCACTTCTGATAATTGAAATCTTTATGTTAACAAATACATTTAGCTACAACTATCTTGGACAAAAGTAATTTGGTGAAATATGATTGGAAAAGTGGATATTTCTAGGTTAATGATCTAGGACGGATAGCTAGTTGTTACTACATCACTCATGGGACAATGGCTACTTATAATGAGCACTTGAAGCCAAAAATGGGTGATATTGAGCTATTCAGATTATTTTCATTAAGTGAAGAGTTTAAATATGTGACAATAAGAGAAATTGCAACCAAAATACCATTGAAGATATTGATTTCACCAAGGCTTTGAAAACATTTTAAAACCCTAGTCAGATCACGTGAAGAGAGCAAGAGTTTTAGATAATAATAGTCATAAAAATATCTAAGCACACTCATTGAAGCTACAACAAGGGGAATTTCATTGATGACAGTAGCCAAAAGACCATGACATTTATGACATTTAAAAGATAATCAATAAAGGACAAGTTTCTTGCAAGATTTTTACATCATAGTCACCTATTAATGGGCATCGAGGATGATACAAAATAGAGATAAATGATTGTGATAATGAAAAAGGGCAATAATGAAATGAAGGCTAATGAATAAATACATGAGATCATTGAAGAGGAAAATCATAGGTCTTTGTAACTACCATAAGAGATCATTAATTGATGAGAAGATAGTATAGTCCAAGCATAAAGAGGCATGATAATAAAATGGACTGTGAAAGAAAATTTATGCAAGTGTAGGGTATAAATATGATCAAATGACCACTAATATGCTTGACATGACAAAGATTGAATGGGAAATATACAATTCTCAAGAGGAAAGATGATTCAAGTCACATCCAATGTGATTAAGATAGTGACGATGAAGAAGGGGCAATGGTTTATGGCAGTCACCTTACATTGAAAAGGGTGCAAATATTATTCAATGGATAGAGTTAGCTCCCACAATGAATTTTTTGCAAAGAGCATTAACAAATACCTTATGCATTAAACCCTATGGTTTTTAAGAAGGTGACACTTAAAGGTATTCTTATGTAATGAAATACACAAGGAACAATGTTGAGAGAAAAAATGCCTGAAAATAGATCATAAAGCATGAAGTTCTTTTGTGGACAGACTTGGAGGCATGAAGCATATGAGGACATGAGTCTTAGGTTCTACATGCTAAATTTCAAGACATGGAAAGTGAGTTAAAATCTTCAATGATGGACAACGATCACCAAGATAGTCATGATGGTATTCCAAGGATAAAAGACAAATATTGAGTGACCTTGTGAAGTTGAAAGGATAGCTTTTTATGACTAATAACCTATGAAAATGACATGATTTAAAGATAGTTACAAGGCAAGTGTAACAAGGAAGTCAAAATCATGAAAAGATAGTAAAAAATAGACATACCATATATTTGCAAGGACAGTCACGTGCATTGATATTCATGAGGAAGAAGCAATACACAATGCATGATGTAATAGAGGGGTAGTGCTATGGAGGAATATTAAAGATATAGATTTTTAATGAGAAATCACAAAGGGGTCAAATCTCAAGGAAAAATAATGACAATAAACTAACAAAAGATGATTTTGACAAGGGAAATGATAGTAATGAGGGTGCAAAAAATATCAAACACCATGAATAAAACCTAGGATAGTCATAAATTCCTTCAAGAGATAGTCATTATAGAAAATTTAAATGGCGGTGACCTTGTGAAGTTGAAAGGAAAGTTATACTGAATTTTGATAGTGATTAATCACTATAAGTTATGATTGTGTTTTGTGCCCAATAGGTCTCTTTATGACCGTGTTATAAAGGTTTTGACTATGAATCATGATGAAAAACCTCAAGAGCACTAAAGGATTGTCATATTAAATGTATGAGGTTAATGGGCACAAAAGAGGAGTAGAGCACAAACCTAGTAGGCATGAAAGAGAAAATGTCAATATTCAAATGACACTCAAATCGATTGCTCGAAGAAGACAATCACCATACATATAAAGGGCAGTCACCTAGAAGGACAATCAACTAAGGGAAATAAAAGATAGTCATGTAAAGGGTAGATTCAAAGGATGATAGTCCATAGGCATTTCAAACAAGTATAGTGGCAGTCCCCCTCACCAAGTGAGCAATGATGGAAAGAGTTTAGAGTCTTCAAGAAGATGCCAAATCATGAGAGGTATAAAATTATTTAAAAGAAAATCAATAATCAATAAAGGATGGTCTTAACAGTTAAAACAATATATGAAAATATCAATAAAATGGACTATGAGATGAAAGATCAACAATGCATAGTGATTTGATGAATACAGGTGACAATGCTAAGACAAAGGAATAGTCAACTAAATGCAAAGTTAATGGCCATTCAACTCAGGGAAATCATAAAGATTATAGAGGCTTATGATTCTTATGACCATAGATATGAATTTGTAAACAATCCAAAAGACTATCATGTGCCCTTAGAAAAGGTTATGACTGTGATGTATTTTCAATGGTTTTATGCACTATGAGTCTCTAATGGATTGGTAGACTGTGTTTTATACTCCATAGGTCTTTATGAAATATGTTTACCCTTAGTAATTTATTAATGACTATTATTCTTTTTGTCAAGAGAAAGATTAATGACTCAGATTGAAGCATTATGACAGTGTGCTAGCTATGGTTGTGGTTTAACAAGGGTAGATTTTGGTAAGGAAGATAGTAAGTTGAATGAATGTAAGTAGAGAAATTTTTGCATACCTGCAGATGGTACAAAATTTCATGGTTAAGTGGAAGCCTCCCATCAACAACAAGATCCAAATACTGGTGTATCTATCTCAATCGAGCCTTTAAACCCTTCAGAGTTGTCAATTTTTCCACTAACTTGTTATGCACAAAAGTCAAATTTTAGAGTTATGTCACCACTAAACAAAAAAGAAACAAAGCTTTGGAATGGAAACAACTTCAAATTATGATGCAGAGCATGGATTCACTTTACTCAACTAGAGGCACATTTCATAATAATGGGCTCTTCATCTAAAACATCTGTACAAGGTTCAAATAGTAAAGAGATTGATGAAATGTAGATGAATTAAAAAGATATTTGGATGTAGTTGGATTGAAGGCCATAAACTAGTACATGTTTTTTGTGTAGGAGACATATCACATCCACAAACATGGCAGAGCTATGCAAAGTAGGAGAAATTGGCTTGGAAAATGAAGACATCATGGTATAAAAAATAAATTTTCTATCACCATAGTGAAAGTTAGCACTTTCTTTCATCTTTGCATATTGGTTTGATGCTTCAAATGATGCATATCTTATATTGAAAAGTGCATTACCTTATTGAGCTTGTCTTTGTTTTGAGAATAGTTTAATATTCTCTACTTAACAGGGCCAACCATGTGATGGTGGAAGCTCATTTGGCCCCTCCCCCCCCACATCACTCTCAATTCCCCATACCCGATCATATAACATTAATCATTCATTCATCCATTAATAACATATAACATTCATTCATTAACATATTCACATTCATTCATTAACATATAACATTCATTCTTTCAATTTTTACATATTATCAAAAATATGGTTGTCATAATATGATTACAATCACTTTTTTTTGTTTCTTTTTTGTAGCTAAAAAAAGCTGAAGTGGAGCATCGTTTCCCAAATCATTTGTCTCCCCTTCAGTTGTTTCGAGCTCTGCTTGTGATCTTAATGTATGTCTAGTCATGTAATCTTAATGTATGTCTAGACATGTACTCACGATGTGGAGGTCACTGCAAGGGGGGGTTTACTAAAATAGAAAATAAATGTTAAATTGATATGTTTTATTATTATTCTTACAAGTATTTCATTAATTAAAAGAACACTAGAGTGGTGCTCTTTACCTGGTGGGGCCACATCATGTTCCGAATCTTGTCTTATAGCCTCATGCTCAACATGTTGAACACCCTCTAAATCCTAATCTAGAGTTGAAACATGAAAGGTTACATTAATTAATACACCAATTGCAATTAAATATGTTTAAAAGAACATTAGAGTGGTCCTCTTGACCTAATGGGGCAACATCATTTTCTTGATCTTGTCTAGCCTCATCATGCTCAACATATTGATCATGTTCTACATGCTCTAAAGTTGAAACACAAAAGGTTGCATTAATTAATACACCAATTGCAATTAAATATATTTAATTTTATTAATCCATACTGTGTTTTGTATAGCACATGAATACATCTAGTACTGGGATGCACACCATGACCTTCATATGCAGGTTGTGCTCCACCCTCAACAGGCTGATTTCCAATGTCATGTGCAGTATTATCATTGCTTTCCTATTTAAAACAAATAAGCACATAATTAATTTATGGTGGAAATTAATATTGAATAGATTGCACAAGTATTCAATTTTAAATAAAATTCATTGAGTTTATTTACCTGTGTGTCAGATGTAGTGGAAGCTTGTGTTTTCCCAATCAAGAGTCTTAGGCATTCAACCACAAATACATAGCCTTGTTGGAAGGCAATCTTCAAGTCCTCTTCTGTGGGCACTCTATTGAATTAAGAGCCCTTCATTTTTGCATAAGATCATGAATTTTTCTTCTATGGTGTGATAAAACCAAAGTTGTTTGCAATTTATTATTTGGATGCAATATTTCATTTATTGATACTTACAGTTTGTGCTGCTAATATCTTATAAGCACCAGAGCCAAGTTTTTTCTACCCATGTTTTTCTAGTCTTTCCTTTGTTTCCTTCGATGTGTCAGGCAACCTATGAAAAGTTTGAAATATGTTAGATTATGTAAAAAAAAAGAGTAATCAAAATATGATTACATTTTTGATAGTATCACATACCTTCCTTGGCACGATGGTGTCTTTCCTTTTTTCTTTTCAACATTCTCCTTTCCATCTGACACTCAGTCCATCCACTCCCTCTCTGGAATCATGGGGGGACACTCATACCTTTTTTTCTTCTCTAAATGTGACCTATATTGTTCCCTCACATACTTTAGATAGCTACCAGTTTTCTTAAGGACCTTAGTTTAGTTGACTGTGTTATTACCGAACAACACAACTAAACCGTTAATGAGCTCATCTTTTAAATCTTGATTTTGGGCATTCCACCGTTTACGTATGGTGGGCCTGAAGCTCTCCAATGTAATATCATTTAGATGTTTATAAAAAACATTATTTACTACAAAATGATCATGGGATCATTAGTCTAAAAAGAGTGATCAATAAGTAAATTTCAATTGGATTATATATAATAATTAAAACATTTTAATATACCTCAGACCTTCTCTATCTTTATGGGAATGAAATCCTCAGTCACCACAAATGTGGTCGACAATGTTCCCATAATAGTAATACGAGAAGATCCAGGAAATTATACTAAAACATCACTAGTAATAGTGGCCTCTACACCCCCAGGTACATGTCCTAGCATGTGTTCATTGCCAAAGGGTGCACTACCCGATGTCTACATGCTATGTGTTTCCAAAATTTCAGTCGACAATATAGGAACGGATGATTGGGTCATATGATGTGATGTATGCATAGGAAGATCAGGATTGACACTTGTACCAACCCCTACTCCCTAGGAAACACCTACAGTACCTTGATCATGGCTAGCAACATCATGAGAATGCAAAAAATCTTGTAAAAACAACACATATTTTAGTTCATGACATAAAAGAGTACAAAATATAAAACCATGAATGAACTTATGTTATAATTAAAGATCTCATGACAACTTACTTGCAAGTTATGTGCTCTCTCAGTCAATATTTTAACTCTTTCTCTTATCTCATATATTTGAGGTACTATGAATAACAACTGAAGGATTTCTTCATTGCATTTTTTTTGGGTCTTCCTTATCATATCCAGAGGGTTTGCAGAATATGTGATGTCATCATCACATAATAGTGACTGCACCTCCCTATGGATGCTCTCCTCTACTGCTGGTGCCTTTCCCTGATCAGTTGACTACGACAAGAATATTAAAAACATTATCAAAATTAACCCAATAAACTTATGAAAAAAACATAATAATAAAACATTTTTCTCATATCTAATTTGTACAATTACAATGAGGTAAACCTGTCAGGTAGACTCACATGAATATACATCATGATTTGTGCTCTAGGCTAGATCCTTCCCCATATGATCAATGTCCCGCTATGACAAAAATTAAATATAAAAAAAATTACCAAAATGAAACCAATAGACTTACAAAAAAACACATAATAATAAAATGGTATATTGGAGTCATTAATTGGAGGTTGGGTAAAATGGTATATAGTACGTACCAGCCCTATCGTAACTATGTTTGTATTTATGTGATTCAAATTGTAATCAATTAGCAACTCTTCCCCTGCAATTATTGATTTTATCGCACATACGAATACACGATTTCCATCGCATGCCTTGTATATGCAATTGGGTTACTTATTTTTTGACCTAGGTTATGTACTATTTATAAACCCTACAATATTCCCTGATGCTTTTGGCCTTCCATCAATGTACATAGCCACTCCTTTATTTTGATCCTTATTTTTTAGCTATATATAATTTGTTGATAGTGCATACTTATGCATACTTCGTGTATATCGAACCAGCTACATCCAATATTTGTAACTATAATAGGTTCCAACATACTCCATCAATTTATTAACTTTTCCATAAAAGACATTTATGTTGTCCATGCAAAATCGGCCCAAACCATGTAATGATGATGGTGCTATGTGATATATCCTCTCATTGACACAAAAATCAGCGTTTATTGGAGGAAGTTCCTTGGGTACCCATTTTTTCCATACATGTTTGTACCTCAAGGGCACCTTGATGTTGCTTATGATCTCATCATCATAATAACATGACCCCCCTTCAGCAAGAAGAAATTCCATGCATTTACAAAATTTTCTTCTAATCTTTTGACCTCTAGTTGTTCTTCCCTCTTTTAGCCCTACTACATGTCTCGCTTTCCTCTTCTCTTCTTGAATTTCCCTCACTTGAGGAAGAAAGATCTAACAAATACCTATTTGGTTGTACATGCACTCCATTGAATGAGAGAGATAGTTACCAAAAATTCCTTGAGGTTTTTCATGGTCCATCAAGATGTGGGTGAGCATAACTATAAGGTGAAAAAGAGCATCTACAAGAGATCTTGGACTTAGTATAGGTTTCCCAGAAGATGGACTTAGTTTTCCACACCCTTCAGCTTGTCTGGTTATTTTTCATGGACTTTTATTTGATTTCAAAAGGCATTGATAAAGCTAAGATGTATTTCATCTTATGTTGTCTTGTGACAAGAGAATCTCCTTAGGGGGGGTCTATGGTGCAGGAGCACCAAGAGCCCTTTGAGGCCACCATGACCATTTTGGGTCAATATTTGTAATAAGGCTATGATGAGGCCATTTTTTTTCTTTTCATGAGTAAATAAGGTCATTCCACGTATTGGATTAAAGTTGTAAGCCCATTGTGCCATTTTTTATCATCTTTAGGCCAACTAGGTTTTGAATAGGTCAACACTAGTCAACCCCTTGAGAGGTGGTAAAAAGTGATTAAATTTATGTAATTCATGGTTTTATGTCATATTTAGCATGTTTTAGGAGTCCTAGGTTGATAGGAGATCATTTGGTTGAAAATTGCAAAAGTTGTCAAAATTGCTCAAAAGTTGCTACGAGCAACTTTGCAATTTCGGTGCAAAAAGTTGCATTTTGTTTCCCAAACCTTGTGTTTTCAAGCCTTGAGTTTTGGGAACATCTAGAGGAGTCATTGTCTTGTTTCTTGGAGGTTGATTGGCTTAGTTGGTGGAAGGTTGCTATTAATTTTTGTACCTATCTATGAATTTTTTTGGACCACCTTCCTTGAAGACAATAGTCCCTCTGAGGTAGTTTCCATTTGGGTAGGCAACACCTCGATGGGAACCAAATTTTTTTATTTAATTCCCTTTAGACTCTAACTTTCTAACCTTTCTAACCCCTTACAAATTAAAAGGCCTTCTCTTGATCCATATAAAATAATTTGTTGTAGTTATACTAAGTTGTTTGTGATGTAAGAGAAAATTGTTGAATTCATTGCAAGAAAGTTATTTGAATCAAGTTATTTAATTGATGAGCTAAAAGGCTCTATAATGAATGGTTCATAAGGCACAACAATTTTCATAGGTTTTTCAAATGGGATAGCAAGCTAAGTAGGTTTAACCTTGGAGAAAACTCCATGGATAAGTACACTTGAGTTGGAGATGTACTAGAATTGACCTCACAGGAAGGCCCAATGCTTCACCAATGTGAGCATCACCTAGATGTAATGAGTGCTAACTGTTCCATTCATTCTCATGAGAGGTTGGAGTTATTTATAAGGAGGCTTGTTGAGCTATATTAAGTGCTCTTTATGGATTTGATGTGATGAATTTGTTTGATGATGTGAAGCTGAGGACATAAACCTTCAGTAGATCAACAAGAGCTGGACGAAAACCTAAGGGTGGATTTTCAATGGAGTTCACAATTGGGCCAAATTTGTTAAGTTTCTATTGGAGAAAAATTTGCAGGGGTTAAGGGTTTGATTCAAAACTAAGGTACTTCTATAATTTTCAGAATAAAGTTATTTTTATTGGAAAATGAATTATATTATTGTTGAAGCATGTAGTTTAGTGTTGGGTCAAACAATTATTGTTTGGAGGCCAATTTGGAGTTGAAATCCAAAGCTATGGGTTTAGGTTTTGATATCCTATAGCAATGTGTCCTGATGTGTTTTAACATAATCTAAGGTTTCAGAGCATTTGATCAAGGTTTGGTCAACAAAGGTGGATGCCCTAGGACTATTACAATAAGGTTTAATAGGAAATTCATGTGATCAGTGAGTTTTTCTTGACATTTTATCATTGAATTTGAATGTATTTGTGCTATATGGGTTAAAAAAATGTTCTACTAACTGAATAGTCCTATTTCAACTTGGTGGTTGCATTGAATTCAAACAATTGTATACTTTTTTGATGGACTGTTATGTGTTGGTAGCAGTTGATAATTCCGATTTATATCAGTGATAAAGGAAGGATGTTGATATGAGTGAATAATTTGAATAGGAATGGAATGAATGTAAGAGGTTAAGGGGAGACATTGGGGCCCTCTTATATTTTGATTTGGTGGAACCATGAGTTTGAACTCTTCATATGCATTGATTGGTAACCCTGATTTTTATAACAGCCAACAACATTAATTGTTTTGTAGACAAAGAGAAGGCTCTTTTGCATACAAATGTGTTATTAATGTTGGTGGATGGTTGGGATACACATAAAAATTTTGAATCCCAAAAACACGAAGTTAATGATACCTTTCATGTTCTCTTAAGAGTCACTGATATCAAATAGTAAGGTAATGTATTGATAGTCTAATGAAGTTTGTGGCTTTCTCTTAATGTTATGTCTCTCCATTAGAGATTGTGCAGACAACATAGGGATGTTTGATAGAGTAAAAGGGGATTTCTTTGTGTATGATGGTAAGCCCTTTTAATTACTGAGTGTTGAGTGAGGAGTGTGATCAGATTTTTTTTGGATAAAGGGATGGTTATTCTTGAAATAAAAACCAATGACCTTGTTTAAGGCAATAGTACAAATCAGTAGTTGTTCTTTATATCTTGTTTTATGAACATTAGAGGCTAATTGGAATGTACCTTGATTGGGAAATTTCTTGTATGTCTTAGTTATGATTAGATTTTTTGGTAAGGTTGATGGCATTTGGAGCCATTTGGAAGTGGTTGAGTTGTGAATAGTTATGGAGACCTTATTGTCTTAATCCTAATGTTTAAATCAAAAAGTGGATAGGAAGATTCATGTTCCTTGAGGAGTAGAAGGTTGTGTATCTACAATCCTTTATGTAAGGGTAAGGTTCTATTGTTGCAAGATGACTTTGAAGTTATTTGATCCTATATGCATTAATGGTGTCCTATGAATGATTATAAGTTATTTATCGATTCATTACATTTAGGGGTCTATTAAAGCAAGAAACTTGGCATTGAAGTGATGCCCTAGGCTGATAGGGGCAGTTGTCTTGTGAATTTGTGGTTGTTAAGTCAACGTTTGTCAATTTGATGGATGAAACAGTGTGAATGAAGGTTGTTTGTCCTATTGTAGGATGATTTTAATGTGTTGAAGATAATAGTTGAGTTAGGGAGGTCGGGTATATGGTGTTTCTCTAACACCCTAGTGTATTGAGGGAAAATGGAGGGTTTTGTAGAATAGTGAAAAAAGGGTGATGTCTTAGCCCAACAATGGTGAAAATTTAATTAAGCTCAACCCCATGGAAATTCATCTATAATATTTTAAATTCCTACCAAATTTTTTTTAGATTTAACTATATAGTTTTAGATTTATGTGACAAAATGGTTTTATCTATATCTATATAATTTATATTCACCTGAGAAACTGCAATTTCTCATCGTAATAGTTGAAATCTTAGAAGAACAACATGGGATTTCAATCCCATTTGGAAGTAAAATTATAGGTTAAAGAGAATGGGGGTGCCAATATAAAATATATAAATCACTTACATTACTCATTATCCCTTGGTCATCGATTTTCCCTTTCTGAGTGCCCTCAACCTCGTCGCTTTGGCTTTCCTCCTACACTGTTTTGCCAGTTAGGGTCTCACTGCACTACACTAAGCTATGTCATGGTCTTCCTACGTGCGCAGGGCCAAAAATCAAAATAACATGTGAAATTCAAATTAAATCACTATGGGTTTTCGCTCCTCCAAACTCTTCCTCATTGGTATTGACCTTTCACTTCTCCAATTTGATGAGCTACAACCTGAAAATAAGGTTTTGACGAAGGTTTTGGAGTATCATGTTAATTAAAGGTCAAGGAAGCATTTATTGACCATGGAAAATGAATTTAGGTTAGAGCTAATACAAAGAGATTATATCTTGTAAGTTGTGTGGTAAAATATTGCACATCACTATTAGTAGTGGTCATTATAGTTGATTTTTTTAGAGGTCTTTATTAAAATGGATTAAGCAGGTCAAATAACATTAATAGAGATGAGTAACATGAGCATGAAATGTAAATGTATAGCTCATACTTAATTGTAAGAGATAATGGTCAACATATATCAAAATAAAGTTAGGAGAGAGCTATAATGGAGACTATAATAATGGTTTCAATCATTACGGAACCCTTACCTACTATCAATTATGAAAAATAATAAATTAGGAAAGTTCATGGTTGTTGAATTTGGAACTTGCAAAAAACTAAAATGTGTAGATTTGGTAATGATCAAATTTACAATAAATAATTTTGAAACAAGTGAAACAAATCATGCTAAATTTACATAGTACAACAATCTTAGAATTCCAACACTCTTTCAGTCACTTAAATTTTATATATGACATTTTCTTAAGTAAATAATTTGATTATAGGTGTAACTTGATTAATTTCAATCATAATTCAATTAAGGTCCACACAAAAAAGGTTAGAATTGGTAAAATTGGTCTAATTATAAATCATATAGTTGTGGCATAGCTTTCTAATAGTCCTTTATTTGTACAA
Organism: Sequoiadendron giganteum; assembly: GCA_007115665.2. NCBI lineage: Eukaryota > Viridiplantae > Streptophyta > Pinopsida > Cupressales > Cupressaceae > Sequoiadendron > Sequoiadendron giganteum. The sequence goes on from CM021102.1 coordinate 385,890,095, forward strand.
AATTTATGTTATGGTCATATTTTAAGGTTTATTCCTTTGACAAGATCAACAAGAGCTATAGGCAAAGGTGACTTTATTCTCTTACAATAGGAGGTATACACAAGGATGCAAATTTTAACAAGTAATAGGAACCCTGACTCAACACGATGATGAAAAGGGGGCACCCCAAAGTTAGAAGGCTCTTATCAAGAGAGATTATGAAGATGAAGATTCATGTTGAAAGCATTAGGAAATGCATGTGAAATTTTGACAAGATGGAGAAATGGATGGAGGTTCTCCTTGAAAATATCATTTGAGATTTCATTGAGACAACCAAAAATCTTGAGAAGACAAGAGGGAAGTATCTTAAATAAAGGAAATAGATAATCCCCATTGTAGCTCAAGTAATGTCCCAACTCAACTTGAACCTTCAAAGAAAAATCCAAGGTGGTGAGCATTGATCGGTTGTTTCATGTCAAAAATCCAAGGATGGCATGTGTCCTTGGGGAGTTATGCTTAAGTTAGCTTGCCATTCGATTAAAGATATGATAATTCTCCTTTAAAACCTCTTCAATGTACCCATTGCACACTTAAGGAGATAAAGATATGGAGAGAGAAAGAGAGAAAGAGAATATAGAGAGAGAGGGAGATAATGAGAAACATACAAATCGAAAGGGAGACAAAGAGATAGAGAGAGGTAGAGAAATAAAGAGATAAGGATGAATAGATAGAGATATAGGGAGGGTGATTGATATATCTCTCCCTGTCACTCTCTATCTCTCTATATCTCCCACTATCTATGTCACTCCCTCTTCCCCCCTCTATATATTGATATATCTCTCCCTCTCCCCCTTTCTCTCGCATTCACTCCATCTCTCCCTCCATATCTCCTACTCTATATATCCATCTCTATTTCTCTTTTTATCTCCCTCTCACTCCTCTCTCTATCTCTTTCTATCCATATTTTTCTCTACCTCTATCATGATATCTCTATCTCTTTCACCATCCCCCTCTATATCTCTATATCACCCCCTTTCTATGTCTCTACCTCTCTCCCCTATCTTCTCTCTCTCCCTCCCTACATATCACTCTCCCTCTCCCCCCTCTTATTTCTCTCCCTTTTCTACCTATCTATCTCCCTATCTTCTCTCTCTTCCTATTCAACATATCTCTCCTTCTCTCTCCCTCTTCTCTATCTCTCCTCCTCTACCTATCTATATCTCCCCCTCTCTATCTCTCCTTATCTCTCCCTCTCTATCCCCCTATCCATCTCTCTATCTCCACCTCTCTTCCTTTCTCTTCCCATATATCTCCATCTCTCTTTCTATTCCCATATATCTCTATCCTCTCTCTTTCTCTCCCCATACTTGTTTCTCCCTTTCTCTATCTCTCCTTTTTTATCTCTCCCTCTCCTCTCTCTATATCTCTCTATATCTCTATCTCTCTATCACTCTATCTCACCATCTATATCTCTTTATCTCTTTATCTCCCTCTCCCTCTATATATTTTTATCTTTTCCTCATTATCTCTCCCTCTACCTATATCTCTCTATCTATTTGTCTCCCTCTTCCTCTCTCACTCTATCTTCATTTCTACCTCTATTTTCCTCTCTCCCCCTTTTTCTCTATACATGTCTCCATCTCTCTATCCATCCATCTATCTCCCTCTCTATCCATCTTTATATATTTATCTCTTCCATCTCTATCTATCCCTCTCTCCTCTCTCTCTTTATCTCTCCCTATCCTTCTCTCCTCTCCTTTGGCTCTCCATATCCCTCTCCTTCTACATCTCCATCTCTATCTCTATCTTCTTCTCTATCTCCATCTCCTTACCTCTCTATCTCTCACTCTTCCCCACTCTATCTCTCCCTCTTTCTATCGCTACCTCTCCATCTCTCCCTCTCCCTCTCTCCTTATTGCAAGCATAACATGAGCCTGTTGGTAATGGAGCTTGATCATCTTCCTAATTTATATATTTTATTTCAATCAAGTTTGGATCCCTATAAGTGGATGCATAGTTTATTTGAAGCTATGATTTCTCCATTGAGACCTTTGTTGCACAAAAAAAATCATTTGCTAAATGTCCTAGAAATTGACCTCATGTACTGCATAAATGTATGCAAAAAATAGACCAAAATTTATCCTAATTGAAATTCCACACTTTTTTGGCGTACCCATTGCACACTAAGGTGTGATTTCTAGTTAAGTTTGATTTGTATGTTTTATTTTAGAACAAGAATGGTAGAGATAGGATAGAAAAATACCATTGGTTGAAAATTCATTGTAAGAACCTTAAATTCATACCTTAAACCTACAACATAAACCTTATAATCAAAACAAAAATCTAACACTTAAAACTAAAAACTATTGTATTATTTTGATAGAACAACCTTTCTTGACCTTAGTAAAGATGAATTATCTACTTGTTACATGATTAGGGCATAGTAATTGATGGGACCTATAGTGGGGGGTTTTTAGAAAGAGAAGACTATGTATGTGATATTTTGAAAGAGGTACTTGGTTCAATTATGTGATGGTCAAGTAACAAAAATCAATGCAAGATGATATCATTGGATGAGTATAAGTTGGCTAGTATATTATTACTAGATAATCAAGAGAAAATTGATAGCTAAGTACTTGAATTTTATTTTATTGACACTTGATAAATGCAAGATTATAGAGGTATTATGTTTCTCAATTAAACTAAAGAAAGTGGTTGACATGGAAGTAAAATATTTTAGAAACTCATAAATGATACATTTATAGATATATATTCTGTATATTATCCTTGCCACTAGTTATATATCTTCAAATATAAAAAATAAAAATGAATCCAATGTGTATCATCTAATAATAACTTATAGAAAATATCAAAAAATCAATAATAATAAAAAAAATTAACTAAGAAGCCATGCAAGAATACAATAGTATATTTTGGTAAAATTATAATCTATACAAGAAATAAATATATGCATACAATGTCACATGTTCGTAATATAAAATACATGTACAAGAAAGCTATATGCTCGACGTTCATTGAAAATCACGCTCATCAAAATTTCGACGAACATCAGGCACAATTTTTTTTTTAAATTAAAAATTTCACATTAAATACACTTGTACCTGACGATTCATCTAATTATACATATTTCATTGGAAATTTTTGTCGTATTTTGCAATCAAATGAGTTAGTGAAAGGAGGAGAAGGGTTGTGTCATATAGGGGCTTGCCTTAGTCAAACCCTTTGTTTGTATTTAAACCTCCACAATGGAAAAATTATGATAAAAGAGAGTGTATCCATTTTTGGGATAGAGGATAAATGCTAAAAATTTAATTAATTAGTAGTTGACTACAACTCACCACTCAGATCTAATCTCCTTGATGGACTGAATTCACATTCATCACCTTCAAGGATCAATTTTTTCTTGACTTGATTTGATTTGAAGACCTACAAGTGTTAGTGCTCAAAAATGAAATGCATGCAAAAAATGAACAAAACTCCCATAAAACTTGACATGATGCTTGAAAGACACAATTCTACAATAATTATAATTTTTTTTCACTTGAATACTCTTGATTTTTGAAGTATGATAATTTCTCTCCAAAATTTCTTGTCCTTGTTCTTTATTAAAATGGTGAAAATACTATGTATCTATATGCAATTCTTCTAATTTCCTAGATATTAAATCCTAATAGCCAATAATTATAATTTGAATTTCAAATAATAAATTATCAACATCGACATATTTAAATTTGGAGCCAAAATAGGAAGTCTAGGGTGCCCTACATCTAAGACTAGGTTCATGCTTTTTGGGATTCAAAGTGTCAGGGGAAAAATACTAAATGCCTAATTTGATTTCCCATGTTTTATTTTTTGATAAATAGTTTAAAACATGTAATTAAAAGAACCATTAGAAAATTAAATCCATAATTCAATGAAAGCACATTTAGCCCCCACTTTAGTGAGAGTATGAACTTATGTTCAACTCACAGTAAATTAAGAATATGTCAAAAAGGATTCAATTATCCATATATTCAAGAGATAGAATGATATTGAACCTAGGGGGAGCACGCAAGCCCCCAGAATTGAAGATCCTATGGAAAGACAACATAAGGATAAATTAACACACATGCATGAAATACAACATGACCACACAAAGAATACATGACAAAAGAATGACACATAACATGAACATGAAGATGAAGATAACAATAAAAATACAATCAAATAGAATGAAAACACAAACAGAACACATAAAAGACACAAACATAAGGTTAGTACTTGTTACGACATAAAATTTCACCCTAGTTCAATTTACCATAACATACCCTTACTTTAGCCTTACCAAATTGGTAATGATAAGTCTTGCCATCATAAGCCTTTTGTCACATCAATACACTGTTGATTTTTGTCAGTGGAGGGAATTGTGACAAGGACACTTCCATGCTATGTAGATGTCTACACATCATGTGAATTCCGTAATAAATCATTGGGTCATTGGACATTGATATGTTAAACTCCTTGTCACCAGTGAATTGTAACACTCCTTGTGACTACAAACGCACCCGAAAATGGCTCTTTTGCCTCCAAAATCTCATTTTGAACTCATATTCTCATTCCATTCAACTTTAATCTTCATTTCTTGCACAATTCTATTCACTCCACTCTCAATTATTCCACTTCATTATTTCTCTCATTTTTTCTACACCATTTTTCTTACAGGTTGACAGTTGTACATCACACTTGCACGATGGTCTTGTGTTCCCAAAGATCTCATCCTTCCTATTAGCTTCTTCAAGCTTGTACAAGGTAGGGTAACTCTTTGTTGTCTAATTGCATTATCAATATTATAGTTAGCGTATTATTTTATTTTCTTTCTATACATCTTGTCTACTTCTTTCTTTATCACTATTTCTATGTTGTCATCTATCTAGCTATTTGTGGAGGTGGAAACACCAAAGTGGGGGTTCAACTGAGGAAAGCCCCCAAAAGTAGCCCCAATATTTTTTTGTTTTTGTGTGTGTGGATGTTTTTTCCATGAGGAGCTTGTGAGAGGCTGGACCTACCATGAGTTGCATCTCTTTCCTTATACTTGTCATTTCATTCATAGTTATTTTATCTTCCATTCAAAAGAATTCTCCTTCTTGTACTTGTGTATCTTTTTATGCATTTCTTGCATTCTGTTGCATTATGTTAAACTGCCAAATTCCAATATTCAGGCTATTAGAAAACCTTGAGTTCCTTCAGTTATAGATTCTACTCTTTGTCTGTATGAGATGCTAGTGCATCCTTGAGACAATAGTGCATCATGCTATCATTTGTCTCCTATGTTGATGTCCTCTAGCCATGAGTCAATCAATCTACATCCTAATACCTTTGTGACCTGTTCACATGATTCTTGAAGTTCTCCATCTTGAAAAACTAAAAAATATAGACTAGATGTTACCTCATCTGCCATCTTTTCTTTTGACCCTTGTCATTGAGATGAGTGAGTTTAATTCACTCCCTTCAAACCCTATTTTTCTTAGGATTTGGGAGTAGCGAATCCCATCCACATTTTTTGTGAACTCAATGTGAACCATCCTCTCATCGTCCTTATTTTGAAAAAACAAATCTCATGTGCAGGGAAATGTAGTTGGTAGTGTATTGTGATGCTCTTTATGAGTTTCATGACATAGGTAAATACCCTCAACCATGTTGTTAGAAGAAGTTATCAAAATTTATACATGGCAGGTTGGATGAATCACTCACTGATTCATGCTCTAGGTATTTCTTGGAAGACCTCTAGGGTGTCTTTCTCCACCACTTGCAACCTATAGGATCTCTTCCTTCTTAGGATCCCCTGGTTCTCCTTGCCAACCCAACTATCAACAAAGTTCCTTCTCCCAAATCAAACTTGGTGCAATCTTGTAGCACTAGCCCTTAGCCCTTAAACTGCCTTAAAGGCTACTAACCTCCAATTTCTTGAAATAGTTTTATAGAGGTGTGGAGGTGCTTCCAAAGACTTCAATACATCCTACTAGGGGTATTATGGATCCACCTAGCTCCATCTGCAGGTCGCTTTCACCAAACCCCTTTATTAGGCCTAGAAGGCTATTAGGTCTCTTTCTTCGAGAAATCAGGGTTTTTCCCAAAGTCCTTCCAAAGAAACCCCCAATTTTTTCCTGGGATTCCTGGTTCATATGCCCACCTCTCAAGGATTTTGGGGTCTTGGGCCATAACTGGCCGTACAATGCCCTAACCTGAAAATGAGTAAAACTAGGCTTTTTAAGCCCTTTCCTCGCTTCTCTGCAACTTGCTAGGTTTTACACTCACATATGGATTGGTAGAGTCTCTTCCTCTTTACCATGGCTTGGTAAGACTCATATCTTCATTCTCCAATAGGAAATTTGTCAAAAAGTTAACACCTTTGTAAATTAAGTGCTCTGCACTATGGTCTTTCCTAACCGGGCTCTTCTCTAGCTCACCTAGGATAAGACTCCACCAAAAGCTCTTGTTCTTTCAAAGACTCTAACTCCTACTATATGTACACCCATGGAGTCTAGTCACTAATCCAAAAAGGTTGTATAGTTTGTATGGTGGGAAAGTGAACTAACACTCCATTCTTTAGAAACTGCCTGGTTCAGACCAACAACAGTGTAGAAAAAAACTATTTACAAACAAATGCTTAAGCTAAATTAACAAGCTATCTAATGCCATACAGAATTCAAAGAACAACTACCCTACATCATACATGAATTATAGTGCCAAAATTAATCCATTAAAACATCACTACACTGCAAAAACCAGAAATTTCAAACAGATTTCACTTATGCTTTTCTTGATTTCAAAATATTAAATAGTATGAAAGGCTTCCAACCTCACTCCAATGCCAAGGCATCCCATAAATAGGGTCACCAATCAATTATCCTCTCCCTTGGGCTCTTCTTGGTTAGTTGTAGCTCCAACTATCAACATTGTTGAGCAATATTTCCAAATGTTGCACAGTTGCAAGACAACCTTTTAGCCCTCTTTGCAGCTTACAATAATCTTAAACCTCCTTTGAACTTCAACTCTATTACACCTACTCTGTGGTCAACATGACCTTCATCAAAGCACAACAAAAATGCCAAAATAGATTGCTTAGTTATCCTAGAAAAAGTTTTCCTAGACAACCTATGGGTGCTCCTGCACCATTCTCCCCCCTCTGCACAAACACTAAGGAATGTGGGGAGAGATTAGAGATAGATCAATGCTATACTTCCTAAAATGAGATTCTTCCACCCATGTAGCCTCAGATGCGGTTTGTCCTTCCACTATATGAGGTGTTCCATGTACACCTTGTGCTGAGTAGACTTCTTCACTCTGGATTCCAAGATCTTATCTACTTGCAGCTTGTCCTTAGGAGGTAGGACTACAATACTTACATCCCCCAACACATTTGTACTGGTCAAATTCATATCAGTCACTGGGCCTTTATACTTGATCAAGTCAGCTACATTAAACACTGGTGAAATAATTAAGTCTGCAGGAAGCTCCACCTTGTAAGCATTCTTTCCATACTTAGCTAATACTTTACATGGTCCCACTCTCTTCATCTTCAACTTTGTTGGTACTCCTTTCTGCAATCTAGATTTGTTGAGATGGACCATGACATAGTCACCTACTATAAATTGGATATCTTTCCTAGACATATCCACCTTAGTTTTCAAATTGTGAGTAGCCTCTGTGATTGTTTTCTTCACTTGCTCCTGAATCTCCTTCATGGTTTGAGAGAAATCCTCTGCATGGCCACTCCTATGCTCCATAGCTCCTAGATCTCTGAGCTCACACACACCTCTTGGGTGCATACCATATACTATCTCAAAAGGACTCCTACCTGTGGTCCCGTTCACACTGTCATTGTAGGCATATTTAGCTTGTGATATGACATAGTCCCATGTCTATCCATACTCCTTTGTTAGGAATCTTAGAAGGTTACCTAACACTCTATTTATCACCTCAAATTTTCCATCCGTTTGAGGATGGTAAGCTAAACCTAAAGATAAGTTAGTACCTAGTCTGCTCCATAGAGTTTTCCAAAAATGACTCATAAACTTCACATCTCTGTCTGATACAATGCTCAATGGTAATCCATTGATCCTCACAATCTCTTTGAAGAAAAGATGAGAAATATAACTAGCATCATGGGTGGTCTTGCAAGGAACAAAATGACTCATTTTACTAAACCTATCTACCACCACATAAACACTATCAAACCCTATCTTAGTTTTAGGGAGTCCTACAAAAAAATCCATACTAATGCATTCCCATGGTCTATTGGGAATAGGTAGAGGTTGATACAAACCTACATTTCTAGCTCCCCCCTTGGCTTTCATACAAACCACACACTTCTCCACATACCTTTTGACATCCCTTGGCAACTTGGGCCAATAATAGAACCTCTGCACCAACTCCATTGTCTTGTTGATACCAAAATGGCCATTGAGACTACCATTGTCCTTCTCCTAGATGAGGTTCTCTCTCATTGAACCTTTGGGAACACACAATTGATTCCCCTTGAACAAAATTCCACTCTGCAATGTATACTCTAAGAATTGACTGTGAAAATGATTCTCAAAATAAGAACATACCTTATATGCTTCAGAGAAGTCTTCATCTTCTTCATAGAGATCCTTGAAACTCTCTATCCCAATGATTTTGAATTGAATCTCTTGCACTTTCAGCAACCTCCTACTTAGTGCATCTGCCACCTTATTCAGCTATCCCTTCTTGTGTTTGATAGTGAAGGTGAAGGCTTGGAGGTACTCCATCCATTTCAAGTGCCTATTACTTAACTTTTCTTGTGTGTTGATGTAGCTAAGTGCATGGTTATCCATGAACACTACAAACTCCTTAGGTAGGAGATAATGTCTCCACTTTCTAAGAGACTGCACTAGAGGATATAGCTCTATGTCATAAGTAGAGTACTTCTTTCTAGCCTCATTGAGCTTTTCACTAAAGAAATCTATAGGCCTTCCTTCTTGGCTTAGTACTCCTCCTACTACAATTCCACTGGCATCACATTCCACAGTGAATAGCTTATCAAAGCTAGGTAACAAAAGGATGGGTTGAGTTACCACTTCTTGCTTAAACTTCTCAAAACCCTTATCTACTTCAAGAGTCCATTTAAATTTAGTTTTTAGCCCACCCTTGATAGTATCAAGCACTAGTGCACAAATGCCACTAAAGTTTCTTATAA